>JAWWMK010000040.1:12806229-12881466 GCA_035047105.1 Galeopsomyia nigrocyanea
GCATCTACTTTAATTTTCGATCATTTTTTTTATTTATACTCCAAATTTCCATTCTTTTACGATCTGGCGTACGAGTAACATCGGCCTATGATCATACCTTTTGGTATGTAGTTTGCGCCAAAACAGTTCTGAATGATTTTGTGCAGCCATTTTATCAGAAAAATCTCCAAAAAGTCACGATCAAAATTCAGGTTACAAAATCAATAATAAAAAGCGCGTTCACATTTGTTTTGTTTACGTCGATGACAGCTCGATTTATTATTCAGTTTGTAATTTTTTTCCGATTAAACGGTTGCACAAAATTATCTGGAATTGCTTTAGCGTAAACTATGCATACCAAAAAGTATTTGTTATGATTTTGTCGATTCTCAGTTTTGTTTCATCAAAAAATAATCATGGAGCAAAGGGTCGCCTGTTTTCGCACTTATATGTATAGATATTTACATGTCCCGGGACCCTTAAGAAGCACAGAGAAAATGTTAGGACAAACTCGAAGAAAAATGTGAAGCATTCAGATACGTAGGAGAGTTTACTGAGGTAAATAAAATCTTGGAACATTGCTAATTGTGATTAAGTGATTGACTCATTTAAATGAATAATTCAAAATATATAGTTACTTTTATTATATCAGCCTATATATTTTTCTTCAAACAAATTATTTATATATGTATATTCGATATTTTTATAGCTTTGCTAAAACCGACTTAACTTTATTACACAAATTTCTTACATCAATCATGAAGCGCGTAATGTTCCGAGTAATAGCTGTGCAATTACAATTGTTATAAATTATAATTCCAAAACGGAACTATTTTCAAACTTCTTAATCTTATTGTTATGGTTTTGCTACAGACAATTCTTAAAAGCTATTTTTCTAATAAAAACGAATGAAAGTACAATTACGTATGTATGAGTTTCGTTTTCGTTGGCTGTCTCATATATAACGACTACCTTTTTAATGCGCTCAATTTTCATGACCTTCATATTATTATATTTAAAAAATATAAAGTACATTTTGTTATTTTAGCATTGGGACTACTCTCAAACGTTTGGGTCTTTGTTGTAGAGAGTTTAATGTATTTTATTTTAAAAAAATATTAATTGTCTATTTTTCCGATTATGTAAGTAAAAGTAATCAATAAATATTACATTTTGTCTAATCACATTTTTTGAAGCAGTTTTATTTCGCTTTTGCTTTCATGTAGGCAGAGTACACCAAAACTAATAAGCCAAACTTTCTGATGAAGATATGGTCATGAAATTTTTTTCAGATAGAGTATTATACTCCGAATCAATTTTAGTTTAGTTTTATAAACTTTTAGCACTGTACACGATTCTGAGCGTCTTAACGATTCAAAAAATTTTTTTTAAATCTTATTTCAATTTTTTAATCCATTCTTGAATATTTCTAGCACTTTGTTGAAGCATAATTTTCATTTTCCCACTGCAGAATTACAAAACTTAAAAATATCACCATTCACATGAACATAACCTTCGGAATCTCGCACAGCCATAAATAATTTATCATCTTCAATAAATAAAATATTGCAAAGGTAGTGACTTTTTGGATGTATAATCATAATTAATTAATATTACGAAATTTACAACACTGCATATTGGAGTTGATACTGATTTACTTCAAAATAAAAAAATATTTCTTTATGTTGACGAACCGTGACTAGGCAAAAAATTAACAATGTCAGTTACAAAAACTGTATATGTAAGTTTTAGAACGAGAATCTTTTTCTATCACTGGGGTAAAATCGAATAAAAGGTAACGACACGAAGCACATAGTAGTATGTGGCACAAGGATCCTTGTGGCACATACTCACACATTCGGCACAAGCGTGTAGAGGGCGCGCAGTTTCTTGTTTTGCTAGTGCAGCGACCCTCTATGTCAGTCCTCTATTTATTTGCTTGATGACTGCGTCGGCTGAGTCGGCTCATGATGAAGATGAGCCACGGCAGTACTCATGGCTACGGCAAGAACGCGTATTCCGGCGTATTCGGAGTATTGTTTACTTGTGCACAGATACAAACCGTACAGATGGCATTCGCTAAAGAAGAAATGTAAGTTATTTTTTTGAAAATAGACTATTTGATTACAAGTTGCCGACCATCTCCGACTGTCTGAGAAAATCTGCTAGACTACGATCTGTAAATAAAACAACTTTTATAAAATGATAACCTATCAATTATGTCAAAATAATTATAACTAAGGCGCCAAAAAATCACTGGCCATGAAAACAATTTATAAATTAAATTTGAAAGTGTATTATTCTTTCTATTAGTTAACTAGAACTCAAATATTATTATTGAGCCATTCATATAACGCATTCTAATTTTAATTTATAAGTATTATAACATAGGTTTTTGAATTTTTTGTTACGATTAATCATAATGAAATCATCGTAAAGTCTGTTAAATACGTGTTTTATTTACCGAGCATTTCTCTCAAATTGTCTCAGACTTTCGGAGGTTCTGAAACTTTAATAATTGAATGATACAATGTTGACAAGTGAGGAGAGCGATGAACTCGGCGAAGCTGCATCGTCTTCTTTGCAACCAAAAATCAAATCGGAATATCCAACAGAGCCAACAAAGGATAACGAACAAAACTGGACTGAAGAAAGCGATCAAATTAGCGAAGCTGCATCGTGTCCAGAGCTTTTACAAGAAATTAGATTAGAATACACAGCACAATCAACAAATGACAGTGAACAAAACAGGCCAGAAGAGGGCGATAAAATTGGCGATGCTGCACCAAATGTTGAATTAGAGTATACCGGGAATGCAGTAGAGTCAACAAACGGCTTCGAACAAATCTGGCTTGAAGAAAATTACGTGATTGAAGAAACTCCAGTGCTACCACAAGGAGAACAAAATAAGGTAACTGAGCAAACAATAAGGATGAAAAAGGCTGAAAGTGCTAGAAGATACCGAAAAAATCTTAAAGAACAGTTACAATCAGATAACATTGAGAAATGCAGACTAGCTGAAAAACGAATCAGGGAAAATATTGAAAGATGTAAAAGATACCGAGAGAAAATTAAAACACATCCCGATTTATATGCAAAGTTAAAGGACGATACATCGGAACGCGTGAAAGCTCACAGACTTAGGCAAAGACTTAAAAGATTGCAGAGTAAGAATGACGAGGAAATATCACAATTATCGTCATCGTCTCAAGAAAGTACCGTAACAAGCCAACATGTACAGATGCATGAACAGAATAGGCCAAAAGAAAATGGTATCAGATTAATAAATGCTAAAAAATTCCGAGATATTGTTAAAGCAAACTCCCAGTCAACAGACAACGCTGCATCATATCTTGCGCTTCTATCACAGCAAAATAAATTAGACAATACGATCCAATCAACAAATGACCGTGAACAAAAAAAATCAGATGATAAACATGTTCCGTTGACTGCAGATGCTGAACGCACGAGAGCTTGCAGAATTAGAAAAAAACGTATAATATCAAATGGAAAACGTGCTCCGTTGACAGGTGCTGAGCGCATGAGAGCTTACAGAATTAGGCAAAAACTTAAAAGATTGCAAAGTGAAAATGGTCAGGAAATATCGCAATTATCTTCATCGTCGCGAGAAAGTACCGTCACAAACCAACATGCAAATCAAAGTGTTGTAGAATGTAAAAAGTACAGAGAGAAATCTGAAGCGCAATCACAGACACACAAACAAAATAGACTAAAAGAACACGGTATCAGATTAACAAATGCTGAAAAATTTCGAGAAATTATTCAAACAAATTCAGTCAACGGACAATGCTGCAACATATCTTTTGCTTATGTCACAACAAATTGAATTAGAGCATATATGACTCAATCAACAAATGACAGTGAACAACAAAAATCAGATGAACGTTCGAAGGCTTTCAGATTGTAGCAAAAACTTAAAGGATCATGTGAAAAACCTATTCCGTTGACAAATCAGAATTAGGCAAAAACTTAAAAAATTACAAAATGAAAATCATGAGGAAATATTGGAATTATCTTCACCGTCGCAAAAAAGTAATACAATAAACCAAACAGATCAGTATTAAATCAAAATGGTAGAAAATTTAAATAAAAATACGGAAGTAATGTAAAGACACCGATTTTTTTACGTCATCAAGAACGATAGAAAATATTTAAGAAATAAGAAGAAAATTTTAGGGCAAACTCGAAGTCAAATGCGAAACATTTAGATATGTAGGAGAGTTTACTGAAGTAAATAAAATCTTTGAACATTGCTATTTGTGGTTGAGTGATTGACTGATTTAAATAAATAATTTAAAATATATGTATTGTATATATGTATATTCGATATTTTTATAGCATTGCTAAAACCGACTTAACTTTTTCACTAAAATTTATCGATCGCGTGAATCATGAAACAGTAATGTTGAATTAAAATTGCTATCCTGATAAATGAAAATTCCCAAACGAAAATATATTTAAACTTCTTAATGACATTGCTATATTTTTGCTATAGATTTTATTAGAAGCTCTTTTTTTAATAAATAAGAATGAAATTACAATCACGTTTGCGACTCGTTTTTGTTGGCCGTCTCGTCACTGCTATATACCTTTTTGATGTACTCGATTTTTCATGACCTTCATATTATTATATTTTTCGAAATAATGGCCAACTTTATTGAAGAAAAAGTTAATTTATTAGCAGCTTTTAATTCATCAACATTGCTTGCACAAATCATTAATCGTATTTACATATGTATGAAATATAAGTAGATTGTTAATAAAATGAATCAGAGTTAAAATAGAGACCAACGAATCTGCACATTTCAGACTACAGTGAATTTGAAAAAGTGATTGACTAATTAAAACTACAGTTATTTATGTTATATATTTTTATTTATTTCTACAAGTTATTTTATTAATTTTATAATACACATTTGTAATGTAACGTGCTCGACGTTGATTATAAGGCTTGATTAAGCTATTGTTAAACTTTTGTAATACAAGCTATAAAATACTGTATGTATTCAACACTCGTTTTGAATTCTTTTTCGCGTTTTTTTTTGTACAGGGAACTGTGACGAACTATTTTATCACTTTGGCTGTAACTGTGAACGACAATTAGCAACAAATTTGTTAGAGTGCTTTCTGTTAATTTCAAACAATTCATAGAATAATACTTTTTCACATTTATTTGGATATTAGATATAATGAGTCTTCTAGTTGGAATGAATTTGCATAGTACGAATTCACAAACAGATATTTGAATATCGTACATAGCTTCAAACAGGCAAATTTTTCGTTTATGTTTATTTCATATTTATTTTTAATAAGCTGTACACGCATGAATTTTACACAATGCAAGCTAATAGATTACACGCGTTACAGTGATATTGTAAAAATTTTTACTCTCAACTCTATCACAGGTTACAATTTCAGAGAATCTTATTACCAATAATACATGATTGCGCAAATATTTATTTCGATTTTTATCGATCTACAGGTTATTAAAGTGTTGGACATTTTTTTGAATAATTTTTACAAAAGTGAATAAAGCGTGACAACCAATTTTTAAATAAAAATTAATTTTTCCAAGTCAATCGAAAGCGTTTTACGCTGGTTACTTGAGAAAATATTTTATTCTGTCGCTCGTATTATACTTACTTTTGAACACGCATGAAATATAGTTTTACGTACTTGCTATTTCGCTTTTTGTTATTAGTAAAAAGATTCTCTCAAGTCTCAGGAAATATAAGAAATATTTTGACAAATGTATACCTCGTCAGAACGTTTACATATATTTCTTGAAATCTATAAATTAAAAAAAATACCTTTCTCGTCTATAAATTAATCTAACATTCAAAGCGTCGCTCTTGCAACATTTCTTCTACATTATAAATAGTCTTCCTTATATTATTTACATAATTGACTACAAGCTTTATCCAATTATCCATCATGGATAAGATACTTCATACTTATTTTTTTAAATATCTTTTAATTCTAATTAATAATCCTATCATCAGTGGAAACGATAACACTTTAATGATTAACTTATGAATTATCGTGCGTCAGGTCAGCGAAGAAACAAAGTAAAATTTTATTGAAATGATACTGTCATTGAAAATATTTGAAACTTCAATTACGCATGAATTTTTCTTTGTTGTTTCTTATAGAAATTAATCCTAAATGATTTACTTGGCATCATACAGTTTACATAATATTGATAGTCCATAATTTACTATGCTTTGAATGACCAAACCAGTTAGAATTACAGTAATAAGCATAATCGTAATTGTAGCGTCAATACTGCATTTAACAATGAGATAATTTTTCCATATATTTGTTCTAGTTAATATATTATGCATTTGTCAAATACAAATTTACAGTGATTCTATTTTGAAATACTTGAATAAGTGCGTTCAACTTGCATGCACAAAAGTTAATCAAGTTATACAACACCTTTTCGTCAGTTTTTCGTGCATATTTAGTAGTTTTGTCAGTTATCAAACATAGGTTTTCTATGAGTAAAATATTGATTGACGTCATTGTACTGTAAGGTTCACATGTTCGAAAAGCGGTAAAGTTTTTCAAAAAATTGTTAGACTTTATTTTACTGCAGTCAGCAATGTGATAATATAACTTTTAAAAATCACGGTTATAAAATCAAACTGATTTTTAGAAAATGATGAGAAAATGACGATCGTTGAAAAACTATTAGTTTATAATACAAAATCGTTCCTATGAATAAAAATTTTTAATACTGGAAGTCATGGAAAACAATTAGTAAAATAAAAACGTGTCAAAAATATTGTATACATTTGAAAAACCACCCGTGGAACATTTTTTGTTCGATTTTAGCAAAACATAAAAATTATAGCACTTGTAACTACATAAAAAAATGAAAAGTAAAAAAAATAATGTGTAAAAATGTACAATTTCATTTTGTAAAAAGTTAACTTTCACCACGAATTCAGTTTTAATATTACGAATGATTATATAATCTTATTAAGAAAATTTTAAATATATAAAAGTTACTTAGAAGCCGTAATTTTCTCATCGTCTTAGCTTGTTTTTAAACACTCATCTTACAGCTAAATAAGTCTAATAAATATTCATATTAAAAGCTCGTTGCATTTGCAAGATATATCATACAACACATAATACCACATTGCTTTCTGCATAAGGGCAGAAATAATAGCGTTAAAATAAGGGTAATTTGTTCTTTATAAAGCTATTAATCTTGATCTGCAGTTTTCCCATCTCTCCAGGAGTTTTTGTCTTTCCTCCAATTGATGGTCTGACAAATTTCTTGTCATACCGCCACCTTGGCCTGATTTTAGTTTGCGAGGATCAAGATTGGCCCCAAGGTTCTGCATCCCTTTGGCAAATTTTGAAAAGGGGGAAAGGATTTCTTTTGCTGTAGCAGCGACTGGCGATGTTGCACCAGAAACGACAGATTTAACTGACTTTAGAGCTGACTCACTCTGTGATGAACTAATTGCAAGTGTAAGATCTTGCTCTGATGTTGAACGTCTGTTACTTTCGGTTTGAAGAGTATTAGCCTGTAAGAGAGGAATAAATTTTATATATTTACAGAAAAAAAATTATCAATTTATTTAGGAATTTAAATAAAGTTGTCAGTTTAAAATTAACCTGGGTTGGATTTCCGTCGCCCTGGCTATCAACCTCTCCTGACGAATGACTAATATTTTTTGGCAAGTTTAAAGTAGATGGGGGAATCATTTTTTCAGTTAGAACACTGCCAAATTTTTCTCCTACACCCTGAAGAGTAAT
The DNA here is from genome assembly GCA_035047105.1 of Galeopsomyia nigrocyanea. Taxonomy (NCBI): domain Eukaryota; kingdom Metazoa; phylum Arthropoda; class Insecta; order Hymenoptera; family Eulophidae; genus Galeopsomyia; species Galeopsomyia nigrocyanea. The sequence continues at coordinate 12,814,003 of JAWWMK010000040.1, forward strand.
TTCAGGAGTGGTTGCGAGGTTTCTCTGTGACGTTGAATCCGAACCATTCAGTTTCGTTCTTGACGAACTGCCATCGGTCGCTACTTCTCTGCCTACTTCATCTACTTCGTTGTTTTGCATACCCATAATTATTCCAATTGATGGACTGTACGAGTCCATCAAATTTTTGTCAAGTAACTCTGTCGGCCTCTCCGTCAGTATAGGAATCATATGAACATTTTCATCACTGCCGCTATTACTACTATTGTCGAAACTACTGTCGCCCTTTTTGCCAGATAAGTCAGTTTTTCCAACCGTAAAAGTTGGTTTAATACCATCGACTATATCTGACTTTTTGCCAATACTTTTTCCTAAGCTATGGCTGAGTTTATTCAATTTGCTAAAGCCTTCGGTAACGTTACTCAATGCTTTGGTACCTGAAATTATACATAAATTAACTTACGAATATTTTTACATACTCTTGCGAGTGATCATTTACGTAATTGAAGTGCTAATTTTTTTTAACATAGAAAAATTACTCACCAACATTTTTTAGAGCGTTCAATTGCGTCTCGGAGACATTTCTTGTGAGCGCAGGAAATGATGTGATATCTAAAAGACCAGCATGATTTTTAGCATTCACTATTTTACTCTTTCGCTTATCAATGGCAACGTTCATAGCTACTGGTACTTTCTCTAAACCAGCAATTTCCATTGCTACGGTAATTGCTTCAGCTATAGCTTTCAACGATTCTACAAAAAATTAGAGAAATCGTCAATACACAAATGCGTAAATTCAAACATAGTTTCGACTTATTGAATGTAAAATAGTTACCAATCGTCTCTTCGTCGGTTTTTATGACTATCGCCATGTTATTGAAAAAGCGTAAATTCGTACTGCGGAACATATGGAAGTAACCGCAATCATCGTTTACCTTATAATGAATCCTAATGCAATAATAATTTTTGTTCTTGATCCATGAAACTGTGTTTTCAAGTTGACCACATTCAATAAGAATCACATCCTCAAGTAATACTCTTTGGTAGTTAGTCACTTTATCCGTTTGTTCGTCATAATCAGCCACATAATAACTGTCGCGCGTTAAAATTAAAATAGTATCCATTTCGGTTTCTGTAGGATCACCCGTTCTGTAATTTAATTTGAGCCTTATTAAAATTTATGCATCAAAAGTTCGCACTTGAAAAAAAAATCAAAAATATAAAAGACCAACAGATTTCAATTGAATAAAATGGTTAACTCACACTGGATCAGCGTCTATTAATCCCCAGCTGTTGAGTATAGATTCAGGATTATGTACGAGAAGTTTTTTACAGTCTTCAATCAATAACTTTACATGAACTGCCGTAGCGGCATTGTCTTCTTCATCTGTTTTCTCTTGGAATACTTCTTCACTTACGATATTACCTAACATCATGTCAATAGTAGCTTGTCGATAAACATCTTTAAAACGATTTAAGTAATACCTGTGAACAACAGTTATGTTTATAAATAATAATAATTGATAACATGTAAAACGATATTATTGAACAATAGAGTTAAATAAATTAAAAAGGCTCTACAATAAAAAAGCATCGTAAATACTAACTATAACGACTATAGTTATGTGGCAAGTTTTTTAATAAAACCATGCCCTACATTATACCACCATAAAAATAAAACCTGACATTAGTCAATAACATATTTGCATAAAAATATTCAATTTCAAAATTCAAACAGACTATAGTTGCAGCGGTCAGCGAATTTGAAAAAGTAAAACAAAAATCAAAGTTTTGAAGCTCAAACAGTCAAACGAACCTTGTCAACTTAAACATGATATTGGCGTAAAGATATTCGGGATGTGTAGCAAGTAGAAACTGTATGTTTGGTGGTTTTACGGGAATAAGCTCTAAACAGCAATTATCGAAAATATTCAAATAGTGCGACCAATCGTCTTTCAGTTGCTCAAGGTCTATTGGATACCCTAGCAAGACATCTATCGTCGCCTGACGTATATCGTCCATAAAGTGTTGTTGAATGTATCTACGGTAAAATTAGAACAATACTTTCAGGATCGCGGGTTCAAATATGAGCAAAAAAAATATTGCAAAAATAAATTTGCCTTGAATTACATGTTACAGTAAAAGTACGCGTTAAGTGAAAAATAATCATATTTTCAAAGGCACGGTTATACTAAATCAAACGAAACTTCACTGTACACCAGGCAAACGTGTAAATGCATGGATGCGTCAAATGCAAGTTAGAATGATGTTGCAAATGACAAGTGACTCACCTGTTAGCGGAATTCATTCCGTCCTTCATTAGTCCTGTAAATTTCCTTTCTCCCGTTCGCGTGTAGTCTCCCTGTTCAAATAAAAATAATTTTATTTTAATTTTATAATAATTACGATCAAAATACACAAATATAGGAGGATAGTAAACAAAAGTGTTTACCTTTAAGGCGTTAGTCCCTGCATACTGTTTACTAATGATGTCACCGTTATTGGCCCACAGAAGTTGAAACTTTTGACGAATATTCGCGGGCAGAGCACCATCGGGTGGTATGAGACCAAGTTTGGAGAACTGAATTTCCATAACTGCTTTTCCCAAAGCGGTTTGCACGACGTTCGTACGGTCGAGACAGTCGATACAGTTGATACGAAAGACACCTTTCTGCATGCAAATTGGCCCTTGCTTGTCATGCCAGCAGTAGCCCATTGCCGCCAGCACTGGTGCCAAAGCGACGACGAGTAGAGAAACATTTTCAAAGTGCATTCCTCGGCTGTTACAACAATTTATAAGTTTTTATTTTACTGTCAATCGAGCAATCTCATTTTCTCTTGCGTTCACAAAAAAGTACTCACCAATACTCGTGGAAATCAAAAGTTGTATACGTGATATCAGGATTGTTATAGTTGAGCACGTGATTACTATAAGCCTCCCAAATGACACTTTCTTTCCCGGTCTGCTCAACCAGATTCACAATGCACACAGGACCATAGCAATCTATTTCTTCCGTAAAGTGCTTTTCGAATGCCACTTGCGTTTCGGCTTCGTCTGCAGAGAAGCAATAAAAATCAGAAGTTAATATTTGAAACTAATTAACATAACAATCATTGGCATTTACCTCGATCTATTCTCGGAGGTGGCTTGTACTTGTAACCTGGTTGCGACCAGTAGACCGGCACACTACCTCGCACCTGAACGAACGACACTTGATGATCGTGATACCATACTAATTGCTCGGTCTCAACGTAATTAGCGCACTTTCCATCTTCATCAACGCCTCGCCTTTTGTACCTGTAATCGCGGAACAGTTATTAGTCAGAGACAAATGACAGAATAAGCTTCAGTATGACGTGGGTAATTACCTAGTTCCAGCGCGAAATCTACTTCTCCTCGATATAATTGCTAAATTAAAAATTTCGTTCAACGGCTGTCCGTCGTATCCTACCTCTACTAAACATTTCTCGATTTGTACGTATCCTTGTATGACGGGCAATATCCAGCAATCTGCTTTTTCCGACTGCAAATTAAAAAAAAAATTTATTGAGTACAATCTGAAGCCAACATTTGACAAATTGGAAAATAACACTTACGTCCAGATTGATGATATCCTGCAGCATGAACTTGTTCCAAAAGTATCTGTCGTCGACCGTTTTCCAAAGCTGTTGATTCGGATTTCGCTGATCTCTCCTAGATTCCATTTCGCAAAGCCTCTGCAAGCTATTCGTGATGTCCCTCGTTCGACAGAAGAAAAACGAGTCGGTCTCGGTGAAAATTTTGTGCAACTCCTCGAGCAATCTCCTCTCGAACTTCTCCTTATCCTTGACCCCCGTTCTCTTGGTGACCGTCGACTTCACCTGAGACGTAGCGAGAGCAGCCGCCTGCTGAGTGGTATTCTTAATGGTGTTCGTGGCGCTCTTGATGGTGCCCCAAGTTTTGGCGAAGCCGACTTTTTGCGTGTCGAACAATCCACCGCCGGTTGGCTTTTTGTTGAGTCCATGCTGATGCTTGGGACAGGGAAGCAGGCCTATGTCGAAATTTTCCGAGCCGAGGTGCAAAAAAGCCACCGACTTGATTTTGTAGACGGTGTGGTTGCCCTGCAATTCGCCCACCGACGATATCTCCTTGATGAGCATCAATCGAGTTTCCAAAACATTGGCTTGCTCGATTTTACCCACGATCCCGTAGAACAAGCCTAGGCAGTCCAGGTCGTTTGCGCTCGCCCATTCCCAATCTGAAATTGAAATCGAGCCGTTGTAATTACGAGCGTAGCGAGTGCGACATTGAAATCTTGAATTCTTAACGAATCGAATTGCATATTAATGGCTCAATTTGGCTTTGTGACAAATGAATTATTCACCCGTAATAGAGTTAATGTGCTGTACGTAATAGACTCCCTCGTGAAAATTGGAACCCAATGGTCCGTGAACATGTAAATTTTTTTTTTCTGTCTCGTGAGTTACATTGTGTCATTGTATATAAGTCGGCGACTCAATCAATAGAATGGACACACGAGGATTCGTTAAATTATGATATACTGAAAACAGAATAGCGTGTAAAAAGCTTCCATCAATAAGTAACAGATATACTCTTGTGTCGCGGCAGAGTTGAACATCGATGGGGAAATATCGATTGACCCCCCCGGGGTATATAATAATCCCGATCGATGCGGAAACGCGCGACAAAAAATCTTTTTCTATTCTCAGCTTTGCCTGCCGCAGCCACGATGTTTATATACTTCGAGTGGTATATCTACCGAGGTAGAAATGTCTGTACTGTTAACAAATCATCGTTGTATTGTCGCTTATAATACTCAAATTGACATCGAGATGAATCGAATGAGCTTCGCAGTACTTGACATTCTATTTTTGTGTATAGAAACAAAGGGATAACGTTTTCGATTGAATAGAAAAATATCAATCATTTCATCGGTAAAGAAATAAAAAAAATGGAAATCAATTTAAAAGATTATCAATAAGTCTGGGAAGCTTGAAACAAGTATAATCGATATATTGTCATAAAATTTGGTCCCGCGTAATACGTACTTTCCTGAAAATGATAATGACGACTGTTTTGATTAGATTCACGTTATCTTACAATTGGTCGACAGTTAGAAATGTATGTCGCATTATAATTGACAAAGAAAAAAAAAGTAATAATACAAATTAATGAGACATGCAAACTAGTAACAAAGTCATATATGTACGACATAATTATAACTCGTATATAAAAATAAGTACATCCACAGTACTTTTCAAAACAATTATTCAAGTCAGAAAAGTTTTCCAACAAGTGCATAGAACCCGACTTTTCTTGAATTACTTTGTGTGTGTGTGAAAGTGCAACGCGATTTTCTTACTGAACACGTTAAGTGTCATCTTAACATAATAGATGGTAAGCACTTGTAAGACGTCTGGATGATTAGATTGTGAGAAATCGATGAATGTGTCTCTATTAAAAACGCATAATTTCGTTAGTTTCTTTTTTATAATATACAACAAACGAGCTGTCAGAATACAAATAGCGATGATGGAATGACATTTTCTTTTATTAAAACCATTTTATACGTACGTTTTATAAGATCTTCGGATAAGTTATATTATATTTTTTAGGCAGATACACGAATGATATAAATCGAAAAAGTAATACAAAAAAGTCACATTGCTATATGTGTATTGTACGTGTAAAAATAACTGATTGACATGTAGTTGAAAACGAAATATTACATTAACGGTGTTATTAATAGTAACGTTGATTATAATGTTAATGTAGCGACAAAGTTTCCTCAGTTAATTAATGCTGAGTATATGACATTTCCAATCAATCTTTTAGCGCAATTATTTCAGTTAATTAAGTTGATTATTTGATAGACTTTATGAGTTTATTTCACGTGAAATCATTTGCTTTAATTAAAAGTCCTTTAATAATATCAGGAGGATTGGAAATTATTTAGGTATACAATTAAGTATGTATAACGTAATTTCCTTTGATTCAATCGGTATAATTTCGAAGAAAAAATTATATTCGCTCTATTGAGGCGTCTTATATTGGGCGCTTTTTATTAGTGATAAATGTGAAATAATTCATCGTTGCAAGATACGTATTATATATATAAAATGCTATTTTTAACTTGAAACTTTGAATTACTTAGCATAATTTCGCGTAGCTATGTTAAAAATGCTAAAAAAATTCAAGAAAGGCAACCGCAATTCGCAGTCACACGTTTATCCAGAACAAAGCTATAAAAGTCTGAAAGTAAAGTAGAAAATTGTTGCAGTAAAGCGACGATCGATGCTGACTATTGCCGCGTTTCCAAAGCAGTTTGCATCCCGCGAAACAGTGTTAGAAGTTTCAATGCAGTGAGTCACAATGAGAAACAAGTTGCGAAAACCCATCAACGACAACATCATCACCGGATAAAGAGAATCGAGTGCCATACAAGTGAACGTCCAATCGACGACAATACAACGACTTTACGAGCCTGCATCGATATATGGTCCACGAGATTTGACAGATGAGAGCTAGCAGACAGCAATTTGCTCGAAGCAGTGTCAACATTACCTGTCTTGGCGGAGAATTCGCCCGTCTGCTTGTCCCACCAGAGGCTGCTGTTCTCCTTGACGAAGATGAAATGAGTGTCACTGCGGTAGAGCTCCATTTGGCTGTCAGCTGAGATTCGCTCCGCGACATCAGAAGACTGTCCTCGATCGTCTTCCTCGACGTCTTTCACCTACGCCCCCAGCACGCCTACTGGACGAGTGTGTCACGTCGAGTGGCTTGCTGCCTCTTTTTTTTTTGTTCGAGCTTCGATCGACGAGCGCGAACTCACTTCACTCGAGGATATATGTGTAAGTACATTCAGCTACCACTCTCCAAATGCTGCGCTATCGCAGACTCATATCGCGCGTAAACTAACAAAAAGACATGGCGCGGCTGGCGAGGGCCGCGAGGGGAGCGGGGGGAAAGTTGACATGCTGGGAAAAGCGCGATCATTGCGCCGTCGCAAGACGACGCGGAGCAAATTAGTACTATTGGTAGTTCCCTGCGCTGACTCTGCGCATGCGTTAATTTTTGTTTTGGATTATTAAATTAGTTGCTGTGAATTCATTAAAAAATTTATGTAAATGATAATTCAATACCTTGCTAGAGAACAAGTATGAGGCAGTGTATCTGTGTTGTGCATAATTTATTTTCTGCGTGTTTTATAAATCATTCATCACTTAATTTTCAAACATTTGATGACTTGTAAGGCTCTTCTATGAATAATTATCATATATGCAAACTGCATAATTTTTTGAAAGAACTTTTACATAATTTTCTTCTTTAAAATTGCGTTCGGCCCGAAAGTGCCGAAACAACTTGTGCGCTGAGGTCGCGCTGACAGTTCGCCATGTTTGCTGTGTCTCGTAGTCTCGTGTGAGCATGCCTTTCACACATTAATACATACACCGTGGTGTCGCCTGCACGCCGCCAAATTGGATTCTCTATTCTTGCGATTTCGCAGATTTCGCTCCATCTGATTGCATCTGATCGCGGTTATGTTGGTGTTGTGATGGCATGGACTGTTGTTAATGTTAAGATTAGATTGTAAATATTACTAATGACGACCTCAAAGGATCTAAATGTGGCAAGAAAAACGCTTGTCGCTTCACTCGGTGAAAATGCCAAATTTTACTTCGAGAAAATGAAGCTGTGGTTCCAAATGAAAACAACAAAAGAAGAATTTGACAAGGCAGCCAGAAGTGTAATGTCTGAAGATCAAGTGCATTTGCACAATGACTTTCTTCTGTGTCTGTTCAATAAAGTGAGAGGCCTTGGTGCCGCAGCCCCACCAAGGGTTAGCAAAGTTAATAGCACTCAGAGTAATTCACAAAATTCCAAGGATAAAAGGTTGCGATTAAAAAGGAAGTACAAGTCAGACAAAACTAATTTTGAACCAGCCGATGTATATGCAGAAGTTTTAAGTCGAGCTTCTTCTCTAGGAGGTGATGAACCCACTGGTGCTAATCGCTCTAGTGCACAGGAATTAGTGCTACCAGATAGAACTTTTGTGTTAGCTAGATTGATGTTAGCTGCTTGGGAGAATAACATGGATGGAGCGGAAGATAACACTGCACACATTATCATAGCTGCAACTCAGATTTTTTTGAAAAACATTCTCACAGCTATGCTTACTCGTAGGAAAGGTTTTAGTGTTCGCGATGAGTCTTTCATTTACAATATTGGGGAAGCTGTGCCAAGTTCATGGAAAAGAAATACATCATCTATTATTGAAGAAGCTAGATATACATATCCAACAGTCATTGCAGAACCTGCTGGCCAGATGCCATGCCCTAGACGATGTATTGAAGATGCTGAACAAGCAACAGCTTTCGCCTTAGCTTGTTCTACACAAACTCTAGTTCCAGTTCCTCCGGCTGTTAGTATAGCTGATTTACAACAAACTTTACGTATATACAAAAATCTTGTGAATAATCATACAATCTATGCTACAAATCAAGAACGACTGTTTACCTATAATACACATCCTTCAAGAGAAGAAATAGAATCACAGAAAATGTTGTCGTAATTAAGAAGACTCTTGTAAATTGAATGAGTTAGTGTAAGGATTGAAACCATCAAAGTATTGTATTTTTATTTAATAAAAAATGTTACTTTTTATAAGAAATAATATGCTTTTTTATTTTTATAAAGTTGATGTTTATCTAGTTGCAAGATGCACAAAAGAATTGAGATTACTGTATTATTAGATAAAAGAGAATTTATTTGAATGATTAAATAGATGAAAGTAAATATTATTTATTCTTTTTATGATAAAATATCTACCTATATTTAGACTCTCAGTAAGATTTTACACTATTTTGGACAGCTTATAAGCAATAAACTGTCATATTATGTCAAATATATTTTATTATTTTACATTTTACTTTGATACATATGAGGTATTTTTTTATTTACAACAGTTCAAGATATTGATATTGACAATAATCTGTATGTCATCATTAATTAACAGTATTTAGTCATGTACATACATAAGTGAGAATATTAAAAAAAATTTATTCAGTACAGTACATATTAATGATCGCCAAGAGGAGAGAATCAACATATTTTGATTTACCAAAACTACACTGATCTAATTTCAACATTTAAAGTATAAAACTTATAATAATTATATAACAAGTTACTTTAACTTTTTTTTATTCAAGGTGCTCATATTGTAAAAATTACAGGGATAATTTTGATTTTATAGAATACTGAAATAACGCGGTTCATATTTAGAAAATGTTCTTTTGAGATAAAATAAAGTTTGAGGTAGCTCCTACCCTATATATAGTTTGGTCGTAGCCAAGAAAAAACGAAGTTGATAAAAATTATTATAGAGTGTCTTAATTTTTAAATGACGTTCTGAACTACAATAAATCTTAATACCATTTTGTAAAATAAACAATAGAGTAGCAATAACAAAACGCTGCCAGCTGTTCTGGCGGAATGCTTCCTTGGAGATAAGAGTACTTTTCGTATTTCAATAAGCGATGAATTTTTTTGTCAAATAAAAATCATTTCAGCATTACTGTTTCTTAATAAGCTTGATAATATCTTAATTCAAAGCACCTTCTCTTTATAGGCACGGAGTTGAAGTGGATTCTATTTAGTGTTATTTTCGAAGTTTTTGTTTTTTTATTATATGCTTCAATTTTAGTTTTTCTACTATAAATTGATCGTGCGATAACTTTTTTTGAAGCTGCTTTTATAATCTTTAAAACGAGCCCTTGCACGTTAAAAAATTCATTGTCTATCCAAAGCTACAGTAATTTATGCATAGTAATAAATTACGTACGTACCTCATACCTACAAAAAACATTGCTATAAGTAAAGATATGTCGAGCTAAATTTTACAGAATTCATTGAGGATCAACTCGTTTTAAAGCTGCTTTCACAAGCTTTGAAAAAAGCCCTCATACGTTACCAAATTTATTCTTGATCCAAAGTTATAACAATGTGCGCATAATAGTGAATAATATATCTTACATCTAAAAATAAATAGAGTTGCTATGATTTCAAATATCTCAGGCTGAATATTACCGAATTTATCGTACGACGACTCGTTTTAAATCTGCTTTCCTGAGTTTTAAAATGAGCCGTCACGCGTTAAAAAATTCCTTGTCAATACAAAGTTACAGAAGTTTACGCTTAATAATAACCAATCTTTTTTTAAAAATTGTTATTGAAAAACAGCTGTAAAATTTTTTCTAGTCGATGGATCTGCTTGAAAACAATTTTCCCACCTTCGTTAACCAATTTCCAGACATATAAAAAAGATTCATCAAAATCCATTGAGTAGAGAAGTCATACCGATTGACAGTACTCACACACACGTCCACACACACAGGCAGTGACACCATAAAAACGTATTCGTCGTCTCCCCATGATTTCTAATTATGAAAGATATATAAAAAATTTATTCATTGATTACATGCAGGAGGTCTAAATCTTACAATAAAAACAAGATTGAAGCATAAAATGACAAAAACCAAAAAATTATAGCGAAAAAATCCAAATTTTCAAAAAAAAAACGAAAACAAAGCTTCCTTTCCAATGTTTTTAGCAATAGAAGCGTTCAAAGTGGGCGGTAAACAGCATATACTATAGAAAAATCATCATTTTTCGAATTTTCGATGCAAATTATGCAGAAATCACATTGTGAAAAATTTTGAAAAAAATATATGAGTTTCTTTATTACGTAATCTAGTATCGTTTAGTTTTTTGAAAGGATTGAACGGTTTTTTAAAAAGTTATAACAAAAAATCCTTCTTTTTTACGCCGTTTTCTATAATTCCCGTATTAAATTGAGCGACTTTGATTATAAATCTTTCAAAAACGGTATTGTGAAATGATCTGAAATTATGCAGTCATGTGTACATATATTTACTACAACTATACAAAGTTTTAAACAGTTTTGACAGGAAGACCGTTTGGGTAGGAGCTACCTTAACCTTAGTCAAATAATTTTCTTTCAATATTATATACATTTTATAAATAAATCTAAGTATTCACATTGTTGTTAAAGCAAAATCGATAGAATGGACTATTTAATGCTGTTCTAGCATGAAATACTTTGAGAAATAAGAATAAAAATGATATTTAATTTTTTGCTTTTTTCCTAGTTGACTCTGAGAAAAATGCAATAGAAAATTATGAATAGATAAAGAATAAAAAGAGAATTGAAAGTTGATATGACAAATTTAATCAATTCCTGCATCATTTTAAATTGAGAGTATGATAATTCTGTTTATAAGAAATACTGGTATTTCACATTAGTAAAAAAAAACTTGTCTTATATTTATATTGTATCTATCTGAAATAAATTGGAAAAAGAAAATGTTCAAAGAAGTCTCATGAAGTATTCATTATACTTCAATAGTTATAATGAATTATAGATACAAAAATAAGATTATCCTAAAATATGGTTTGAAAAATAATCAGACTTATGCTTGGTGAGGATGGGCTTCCTCACTATCAGTTCGCTTGCTACTTTTGCTTTTCTTTGATCTGTATTCTTCCCATTTTCTGTGATTGAGAACCTGAAAGTCATCTAACTGAGCAATGAGATCTAAATACTTTGCCAATTTGAGTAATTCTCTGTCCTTATGTCTATTTAAATGAGCTTGTCGAAAAGCTCTTATTCTGAGTCCTGATTGAGGGTTCATAATAAAATTCCTCCTTATATCGTCAAACATGATTGTGTTTTTAGCTGAAAACTGTTTGTACTTTCCCCATATAACTCCTAAGGGTTTGACATCAACAACACCATATTTTGGAGTATGTACAGAAATCATGGCTAATGAGTCTAAATGAAAAGCTATCTTGTAATCACGATGATTTGAAACTCCCAAAAGTTTCATTTTTTCGTTGATCCACTTCATACTTGTTGCAGACCAAATAACTATGTCATAGTGTTTATAAGCACTTGTCAAAAATTCATGTAAATAAGGTCGCATTAATTCAAGTCCTGTCTCTGCTACAGATCTATGATCAAAAAGAGTATAGTCTATATCAAGTACCAATAATTTTTTCCCTTCTCGCAGTGGATTCAGCTCTATAATTTCGTAAGTCTCAATTCTTTTCTGAATCTTAGCTAAATAAATTTCAGCTTTTTCAATTTCTACTTCCTCTTCTTCGATGTCTAAGTCATTAATGACATCAGGCATGTTTTCTGGTGCTTGACTTGCTTCTGCAATATCTTCTTCTCGTGAACCCATCATCATGAGTTTAAATCCAGGTTTCAATCCTAACTTACTTATTATATCACAGTCTTGTGCAGCTTTTCCTGCAATCAGATGTACGAATTTGTTAATTTTGCAAGAATTTTATTTTTAAAGATAGTTTTTTTGTGCCAAAAATTTTGAAATTATTTATTTGATTCCTACGTGTATTCAGTTTAGAATTTTGAATAAATTTGGGTATTGATATTTTTATAAACTAAAGTTGGTTGCAAAGAGCCTATAGCACAGTTGTTAAAAGTTTATGCAAAATTGGAAGAGACAGAAAAATTTAATTAATAGAGGTTTAAATATTTAGGGTTTGGTCGTTTTAGTGAGTTGCAAAATTTCCAATGCAAAATTAAAAATAATAAGGCTTCACGATAATACAAGAAAAATGCGTTAATTCGAAAAATGTATCCTAAACAGAACCAACATTTTCATTGTAACGTGATAGATACATGTAAATGATATAATTATTTTGAAAACGTTTAGAATAAATAAATTCGCGAATTTCAGATGCAAAATATAACCTTTAAATTTGAGATTAAGCAATTTCTGCCTTTCTGGTCTAACGCCGGTCAAATTTTCAATCTTCTCCTTCAAAGACAGAACTGTATCATTTTCTTCGATATCTGTAATAGGATATTCTTCGCCGCTCCATTTCACAGTAATTTTTATTTCATTCGCCATTATCTTGATTTTTGATTTTATACAGTCAAAGTCAACGAAAAGAACACCACTGGATGATCAACCATAAAAGACGCTTCGCAATTCGTTAATGTTGGTAAAGTAGATTACTTTCGTCATTCTTCATTCAGGTTGGTGCTGCCTCTACTTTTATACGGAAATACTAACTATAAATATCAATTTGAAAAACTGGTGATATATAAGTATATTCATTTTTTGACTCTTACAAATTGTCCAAATACATAAATACATACATCATATAGCAACGTTTAGTATATCTTAATACTTATTTTAAATGAATACAGTGTTAATTTTTCGGTAAATGATTTTGTTATTTTTCTCAATTTTTATATTGATTAAACTAAGGTTTATTTTTTTATTAGATTTGATCATTTTTACAAGATAAACATAGTTCTTCCACTTTATTTAGGATTTTTTATAAGAATATTTTTTGCAAATAATACATATCTTATTACAATATGTTTGACACGTTCGGAAATTATATCTCAAATTTACATGAAACTTATAGTAAGATTACGTATGTATGTGCATACTTAAAATGTGATATATTGTAACAAACTAATTGACTGTAGTTGTTACATTTTATTTTTCACTGCTACGATGAATTTTACTTTAGTAATAAATGAATCTAAGTTTAATATAATAAAATTAATTAGTCATATAAATCGATCTGACGAAAAATTCTATTTCAGTTATAACGAACATTTCTTATAATACTAACAATAAATGTTCAAAAAAGAATGTGGTTCTATCGAGGAGAAAGGAAAACTGATGAAAAACCTCAAAAGTGAAAAAAATAAAGTAAGAGCAGGAAGAAGAAAAAGCGAAATTGAAAGTTGGAGTGGTTGGGATTCTGAAAGGGCAAAGATAGCGTGGTTCTTATACCTTATTACAAAATCCCCATCCTTAGCTGCTCCTTTCATTCTTTTAATTGAAGTCGGGAAGCTCTTCTGATTGTCGCACGGCCACTTACAGAATAATGTCTGTACGGATTAAAAGGATAGCTTCGGAAATTGTGGATGTATAATTGAGCAATACGACATAGAGCTTGCTTTTAACCCTTTCATTCATCATTTATTAAAATTATTAATATAGACAAGGAAAATAAAACTAAATAAATATTTCTATGCTAATATAGGTAGCGCAGAGCATTTGATGATTTTTCATTCAAAAATTTTTAAGATAAAATATCCTGAACTGATAACAGCAATTTTTTGAATTTTATAGATTACTTTTCAGCTACAGCACACAAAAATTTTCAATATTCAAGTTTAATAATTTTTTAGCAAACTTTTTAGAAACTAAAACTATCCTTTGACCAACTTTTCCTCTGCGCCTTTACTTTGAAATTGATTTTTTTTTCTCGTAATTTAGTGGATTTAAACATTTTTAAATTAATTCTGAATGAATCGGCTAGATGCTTATTTTGTCTAAATACTATTTCATAATATGACATGTAGATAAGCTAAATTCATAGGCGGAATCTTTGATATTAGTCAACAGTAAACTAATTGTGTACTAAGTTTGTTCCACTGGATACTTCAAACAATAACATAGTGAGCTTAATCATAATATCACATTCAAATATTTACAAATTCTACAAATTTGAAACAACTGATTTTTTCATTCGAAATAACAATCATTATAATATCGCAACACAAACTATAACAACAAGAGCCCAAAACATTATACTAACTTACGAAAATATAAAATAAAATTGGTGTTCGATGTAATACGAAAACCATCAGCCAGCATCGGCGAAAGCACACAAGCAGCAGGCAAACTTGGCTCGAAATTTCCATCAGAGAATTCAAGTAAAAGTTCAATCAGGTCTGGTATAGAGTCATATGAGCGAGCCACTCAGTGGGGTGGTCGAGAGAGAGAGAGAGAGAGAGAGAGAGAGAGAGAGAGAGAGGAGGGCAAATCATTTCTGACGTAGGTGTGCAAGAGGGAGAGAGAGAGAGAATCGAGCAGTGGCCTGCGGGAAACGAGGCCGCTCTCTCTCTCTCTCTCTTTGCGCGAACTTGCCTCATTGAACTTCGCGCAGAGAGACGACGCGAGAAAGGACGACGACTGCGAACTTTCATAATAGAGCTAGCTCTCCTCCTTTCTCCCTTTCCATATAGCAGCAAGCCCGCGCGCCAAAAAGTTATTGTCTCAATTACCGGAAACTATCGTCGAGAGTCACCGCTGGACAATCCGTCCTAATTAATCATTACGCTTGATGAACTTTCTCGCGCGCGCGGCCTGTAATATGGCGATCGTCTTAAAACCGATACTTTATAAAGTGACGACGAAACGAACCAAACTGAGGCGCGCAATTAAGCAAATAGTTGCGCAAATAGTTTGAATCCTCGCAGATACTTTTTCAATGGGATTATGAAAATATCATTGAAAGTTGCAGGACCGAGTCGTTAGCTTTAATTTGATAGCCAGATTCAATTAGAAATTTCGTCTGAGATATCATTCAATGAAAACTCAATTAAAACTCGACGTACAAAAATGTTAATTCACGAGAGGAAAGCTTGCACTAAAACGGAGAAAAAAATCGACTTCCCGTTAGATATATAAGTTGACGTAACGCGTCCGGCAACAACAACAACTCAGCATGCAGCGGCGAATATCGTCAGTGCAAGGCTAAAGCATCTAACCGGATGTAATTAGTGGTTTTGCGCTTAAGCGACGCGTATAATGTATATTTACGTGTGGAGGGCCGCGAGTGCAGCCATACACACACACACACATACACACACACACACGGTTTTGGCTACGATTCGCGTCCTTTATGAGCCGCAGCAGCAGACTTCCCTCGTGCGTATAACAGCGTGTGGCTACGCGCCCTCCCTCGACTCCACTCCCTCGCTCCTCCCCGGAGATTGTTTTGCTTAACTCGCACAACACATCCATACACTGCATATCTTCTCATACTCGTTTATTGTGTACGAGATTTCAAGCAATTTTTCTTATTCCGCATCGTGCTTTTCACCAGGGCTACTTGCGTTGAATATTTTTAGAGAGCGAATTTTTTGTTCAGCTTTTGGATCCAGGAAAGATTTATAGCTTACTAGGACTCTAAAGTTGAAAAAAAATGTGTAAAATATTTACTGAATATTCCGGTAAAAAATATAATCAATGCAAAAATACTCGAGCTTTTTGAGATTGTTCAGAAGTCTACTAAAATAAATATACATAGTTTCATTTCCAATTTTGGTTCAATTCATACAAATCAGTGTTGGGCAGTAGCGCCGCTACTTGCACTACAATATTTGAGAAAGTATTGCAACTACAGTATTGCCGCTACTTTAGTTGCACTAATGTAGTTGCACTACAGTGTCGCCGTTACAGTAGTGCAACGGCGATACTGTAGTGCAGCTACAATAGTGCAACTACAGTAGCGGGGATACTGTAGTTGCAATACTTTCTCAAAGATTGTAGTGCAAGTAGCGGCGCTACTGCCCAACACGGAAGTCTCTATTTTCATTAGATAATATCTAGTTAAAAGTATAGAAGAGCCTAAATAAAAGATGAGTACATACAATGTCATTTGAATCGCACAACTGATTTAATAGTACATTATATGACAAGGGCGCGGAGGGAGTCTGTTGTGACCGAGGGTGCAATTGCAGTGCATGGCGAGCCATCACGAGCCTAAGACCTGTACTGCCAGTACCCGAGGTCAAAGAATCCCTTTAAACCCACGGTGCATGCCATACTTTTTGTCATGTATGCATTGATTTTGCGATCTCGTCTCCGCAATAAGGGAACTGAATTGCCAGTTTTTTCACTCTCTAAGTGACTCTTATTAATGTATTTGAGGATCGGAAAAGCGGCACTTTATGTCATCTTTTAGGGGAATGAAATTGCGGAAATCGTGATGTGTGACAAAAATGATCTTTTTGTGATTGTAGTGCAACTACTTCATGCAAGTAGCGCCGCTACAATCAATTTTATTTGTAGTTGCACTACTTGTAGCGCCGCTACTCATGTAGCGGAATATGTAGCGGTAGCGTAAAGTCCGGACTTGCCCAACACTGATACAAATGTTGAAATGGAACTTGATCGTACTATTGAATTAAACAATTTACTGAAATTTCGTGCCGACTAATTAGATCGCGATCTTGGAAGCGCGCTGGCACCATTGAATTATCAAAAGCTTGAACAGTTCAGAAAGCTCGAATCAGCTTGGAATTTCTAGTCAAGCTCAAGTCAGCTCGAACTGCAGCCGAGTTCAACTTTTTCGGAGGACTATTATTGAAAATTCACAATCTCAAAATATTTTTTCACGAGATTCAATAAAAACATGAATAAATTCCAACATATATAATATTGAAAATTCTATTTACAAATTTTTTGATACATATGATGACATATTTAGATAAATATTGTCGTTAGCTTGCAAAAAAAACTGACTGTAAACCTAGTACTTATTTCATTAGTTAAAGTAATTCTTATGTTAATGCTCTAAAGAAAAGAAAAGAGGGGTTCTATTTTTTCTCTGCCCCCATAGTCGGATGAAAGAAAACAAATGAAGCAGATTATCTAGTTAACGAGGATAAGGGCGTAGGGCTTAAGTTGAAGTGAAGTTTGGAGGCTGGATAAAGGAAATCGCAGCCTGGATCAACTGATATCAAAAACAGCAAACCTTTACCCTCCACGAGTTTCCCGCTTGATGTGGAATGTGATAAATGCGTTTCTTATTGAAACAAATGTTTATAGCATTACAGCTGCAATAGTCGCTAATCTTTAAATAAGCAGTAAACTTTATAAGCAAGGAACTGTGAGCTTTAGAAATATACAATTAGTTTCAATCAATTATATATAAAAAAATTTATTTTTCTAATCATTGTTTTTCACATTACACTTTTACACAGACAGTGTTGCCTCAAACAAATTGATCTCAGCAATTTGAGGTTGAATGCTAACAATCTAAAAACACTCGAATTTACAGCCAACAACTCGACAACGCCTATGTACATTATACACATACAGTGGAAGTTGTGTGTACAAGATTTGCGATCAATTCTAATCGAGTTTCTATAAGCGTCTTTGCTCGCTCTCTCTCCGCGTGGGCGGCAGAGCGAGTTATAATACTTTGAAGTTTCAAGTCTTATGAGCACCAGCTGAAACATTAATATTGAAAGGGAACAGGTTTCGTTGGTTTGCAGTTATTTAAATTCCTCGAGGGAAAGTTAAGAAATTTGCGTAAATGATTCTCTCTAGAACAAGAAAATCTATTAAACGTCGTGATTATATTTATCAGATAATTCAAAACGGGTATTACACTCAAAGAACTAAAATTAAAAAAATATATACTTAGAAGCTACGAGCCGATCCAACGGAAGTTATTTCTAGTTAACAGAAACATTTTAATCGCGAAGCTGATCTGCTACTCATTAAAAGCTCGAACGGGGTAACGAGATCAAACTGAAAAGTTGGCAAGTAATGAAATCGAAAACTATTTTCTCGAAGGGAAAGAAGAACAAGAAGAAGAAGAGAAAACTTGCAAAGTCTCTAATTATTCCTGAAACAAGTGTTCGATCGTTGCTGGCGGCGGCGAGCGAACGATGACGTCAAATGAAATGAAGTGTCATCGGACAATAGTCTCGCGTGAGTGTAGATCACCAATTGGTCCGCAAGTTCGCAATTACGAGAGGGAGAGTGAGCGACGTTGCAACTCATCGTTGCAGCAGCGTCATATAGAGCCAAAAATATTGTAGTGCATAGCAGCGCGAAAGAGCGAAGGAGAGGGTGGGTGCGCAAAGCAAGCAAAGCAAGGCAAGTAAGCAGCAGCAGGCGGAGCCTCGTGGAGGCGCGCGTTTTACTGGCACGCGCCCTCTCTCCGTGTGTCGGTGCAGCGCGCAGGCAGGCATCGGGTCAGTCAGTCAGTCGACGACGTGCGCCACGTTAAGCTCGCGGTGTATTATTTCTTTGCTATATCCCTGCAACCACAACAAAAAAAAAAAATCGGTTCGTCGCCTGTTATCTAATCGTGCCGATTTTCCGTACTTTCACAGCAACGGATTCTGTCGTATCGGATGTGCAGTTGTTACGAGCGCAGCCAACTTTATTTTTCACACAGTGAGCCTCGTGTCTCGATCTCTGTGCTATAAAATTGCTGTATCGTTAAGTATCGTCGAGCGAGTGTGTCAAACTTGGATTTAGATAAACGAACGATCGTATCAAGATTTTTAACATGGCTCGTGCTGCTGCTGCTACCGCTTCGTCGTCAGTTTTCAACGTTGTCCCGTTGTTGCTCGTCGTGCTTCTTGCTTGCGTCGGTAAGTCACCAATTTAACGTCTCTTTCACGCTGTCGATCTCTGTTTGCGATAAGTTGATTAGGCGCACAGGATTCTTACGCTATATTATCTATTATTTTTATTGAGTGTTATTTTATGAATTTTTGCTATTGAAGATACATAGTGAATAAGTGAATTAACGTTTATGCGCGTTACTAAATAGCTAATCAAACACTTTTGTAAACATCGAGTATTCGAGTTAAAAAATTGA
Source organism: Galeopsomyia nigrocyanea (assembly GCA_035047105.1). Classification (NCBI taxonomy): domain Eukaryota; kingdom Metazoa; phylum Arthropoda; class Insecta; order Hymenoptera; family Eulophidae; genus Galeopsomyia; species Galeopsomyia nigrocyanea. Next base: position 12,833,465 of record JAWWMK010000040.1, read on the forward strand.
AAAATAAATGTTACCACTATAGTTTTTGTTTTTTTTCTTACGAAAATGATTGGGTAATGATCTAAATAAGTATTTTTGAAATTCTACTGAAAACCTTCGTTAGTGTTAGGATTGGACATGTTAACGACGCAAAGTAGATCATTGACATTTTTAACGTAATATTATGAGACACTCTAAATATAAAATTAATAAGGAAGATTTATTGGTAACAACGAGTACACCTGTTTTATTCAATAAGTAAAATTGCATAATTAGTTAAATAGTACATTACAATACTAGTGCCACACATAGCATTGAATAGAATTTTTCGATATGACGCGTGGAAAGCACAGTTTGGAACACACCTTTGTGATTAAGCGCGCGGAAAAACGCAAAGAGTGTCGAAAATAAAATTTTTGTAAATATTTTGGCTTCATATTTTTATTATTTTAACATTATAAAAAATAGTTATGATAAAAAAATAATTCATTTATCATGAAAAAAAATTCGTTAAACTAATGCATACTAAAGATTACTCAATCTAAAATTTATAGATATACAGTATGACGAAAATTTTCGTGATGCCGTGATTTTTAAAATAAATAATCTTATAAGACTATTAGGAATATTATGTTTATATTTGACTCTCTCCTTTTAGATTTGTAACATTTTTAATAAGTTAAAAAAATGGATGTATTGTTCTAAGATCTAGTCATTCACGTTTCACTCAGTCTTAATTTTTAATTCAACTATATACGAATATTTTTTATACAATATACTCAATTTTTTACACATATGTACAAAGCTTTTTATAAGCTTCCTAGAACTTTCATTTCAAAGTTCAAAAATTTGTTTATTCTATTATTATTCTAGTATTATTGTTTGTTGTTCACTATAAAATAATATAGTAGGAGAGAGCGGGGTAATTTACCTTTGAGACAAAACACCCGATCTTGAATATCTCGAGACACATTTCAACTAGGTTTAAGAAAGATTATTTATGTTTGTGTTCGTGCTCTTTCAATGGCACCCAAATTTGGCTTTAGAAATAGCTTTTAGAACGTTTTCTGGCACATTGTCATTTTCGATCTATGCTTTTGTAACTTTTTGGCTAAACAATTGTGCGTTTACAAAAATTATGCAAACAAATCGTTACAAGATTGATACACTGTTGCAATCTTTGTCAAGACGAAAATTTTGACGGGTCGCATGCATCTCTGAAAGTTAATTTGCACCCAAGATACCTATGCCTATCAAAAAAATATTACTCTTTGGGGCAATTCTACCCTCCCATAAGAACTCAATGTTAAATTTTTTCATCCCCAAATTTTTTGCTAAAAACTCGAGAAAAGTACGAAATTGAATCCTATTTTCAATGTCGAAATTTAGACTTGAAATAAACTTATTTATTCGCGGAATAATTTGACTATGTCTTTGAATATAAAAATTTCAAGTTTTCGTGTCAAGAAATTCGTTATTTTCTCTCGTTACTGTTTAAATCGAGCGGGTAATTTTACCCCGCCGGCGGGGTACTTTTACCCAAAAAATTTTTTTTTGCCAAATGAAATTGAAATGTGAAAATGATAATTTCGCACATTGAAAAAAATTGTAATGGATTCTACAAATGCTGAGCTTGGAGGACCCATTATTAGAAATTGATTCACTATATGGGAACATTGTTAAAAAAATTAAAAACCAAAAAGTTGGCTATTTTACCCCGCTCTCCCCTATACAAATTTTAACGGCGAAAATCACAACTAATGACTAATTAAATCCTAACAGTCCAGTATCCGCTTTATGATAAATTCCGCGATACTTTTCCGGAGTTCCCGGAGGAACTCATTAGCTTTATCATTTCAGTTGCATGAATAAATAGTATACAGAGTTCCCATTAAATTATGTTATCAATTTTATCAGACACAGTGATGCAAGTATATTTCCTTTAAATGTGCACAAAAGTGGACATTTTTCCAATATCGACAATCATAATTAAAATTAAAATAACATTTGAAGTTTTGCTAGCAAGCACATCGCGCTGTTCCTATTTCTAGCGTCCGGTGAAAAAAAAAAAGTTTTTTACATAGAAACGATTCAAAACCTTTATAATATTATTTGAATTTTAACAAAGTATTTTTTTAGCAGTGTCTAAAATAAAAGATAAACCATGTGTGTCCATATCTAGGTATATTCACCTAAGCGTAAGTAGTATAGTACGATTTCGGTCAGACATCAGTTTTGCTAATACGTCAACAAAACTTTTCACCCATGCTCTATCGACATTTCAACTTGCAATTCATCCCTTTTTATCGCTTACAAAGCACGCTTTATTCATGTCAGACAAGTAATTTCAGTTTGAATCTCACCCACACGCATATCATTAGTCTACCGCATCCAATGACAGTTAAAATGTAGATCACCCGCGTTCGTGTATACACGCTGTACACGATATTGTTCAGGCATATTCACGACACTGTGAATTCCTTGCAATTTACGTTGGTTTCGTTCGCTTAGACGAAGATATACTATCTGACGGGTAACACAAAACTTCATCAAGGAAGGGGGGCGGGTGGTGGTAGCCGCGTTGTGACGCAAAATATAAACCTTGAATGATCAAGTCGATGCACCGTTGCCTGCGCGCGGTCTAGAATTTCAAAACGCCATTTCGACCTGTCTCCCGACAATATTTATGAGAATTCGCGCGCATTTTTACCAATCGGTATAATTCGCGACAGCTCCGATGTATATTCATATTATACTCAACGAGAAAAAAAGAACATATATTTTTTTTCGAAAATCGATGTCCTTCGCGCAGCCAGCTGAATCTTTAACAAGACTTATGAATAATAAAACCCGTCGAGTCTATATAGCGCGGTAGAGTAACGCGCGTGAAAGATGAGCATGTTAATTTTCGGAAATATCCCTCTCAGCATATCCTTTTAATTAACCGAGTGGGGAAAGAAAGCGGGAAAGAGATTTTTCGGTTGGAAATCAAATTAACCTTTGGCCAGGGGCACTCGCAATTATTTCGGCTGATGCATAATGCAGTAGGAAGTAGCAAAGTTCTTCGAGGCCCATAGTCGTCGTCTACGCCGTACACGTGCAGAAAAAGCGTATCAGTTCGTCCCCACGACGACGTGCTCGCCGAGATTGCAATGGACTGTTTTATCGCGAGTTCGGGGCTTTTATTTAAGTTTTGCTAGTGGCCATTCGAAAATGGCGCGGAAACATTTTCAGTCCTCTCTCTCTCTAGCTCTCTCCTCCTCTTTTCCTCGCCCTCTGTAATGGCCAGTGCGATGGCCTATTGTTCGAGATTGGACGGCCCTTGTGACATTTTAATGTGCGCACTGCAGCGACAATTGTCCCACTCGAAAAGTGTAATTGTTGCCTCTTTTTTTCCCACTCTCTCTGGCCTCGCACCTCAAAAATGTACTATTTGAATGGGGAGGGGCCGTTATCGAAAAAAAGACGATGGATTTTCGATATTTTTTTTGTTCGTGTCCGCGATTGAAATTTCAACTTTTTAATCCGCGTTAATTCCCCGACGGTGCTCACCTATGCTTTTTTTTTAATCCCGAACAGCGTGTTATGCTTTAATATTACATGCTTATAATACGAGGCACAATGAAAAATCCCGTTCTGAATAGCGTGCGGCTTATACGAGCGACCTACATACACGCTCGTTTTTAATCATTTAATAGAATTCGCTTGAGCTTCTAAAATAACTGCGAGCCGAGTAACGAACAATATTTACAATATGGCCCGTAACAACATTATACCTTCAAAGCGTATCGTGTGTGTATGTATGGCACTGTTATTTGGCGAAAATTGCATATTGCCGATAAGAGATATAATACACGCCCAATATCGCGCGCGATTGAATGAAAAATCCAATTGAGCTCATGATATAAAGTTGCAATCGCGCGAGCGTGGAGGCGGCAGACACAAAGGATCGTTTGATTGCAATTAAAGCGAGAGAGAGAGAAAAAAAAGTAGGAGAAAGAGAGAAGATAATTGAAGCCGTATCGGCGAGTCTGCATAATTTGCTGTTAGGGGGGAAGGGGGGTGGTGTTTGTCCTTTGGAATCGACGTATTATCGGGATAGGGCCACGTCGCTGCCTTTATATAATCCGCGTGGCGCGAGGCCTGAGCTCGCGATTTCCCCGGAGCTTGCCGAATTGTTATAGTCTTAAAGGATTAACGTTATTAGAGTTTCCAAGTGCTCTCGCGGAACAGGTCAGACGATCGCGAATTTCCTCACTGAGAGTACGATCGAGAACTTGGATAATACAGTTGGACAATAGCTGATTGATTGAATTTGTTTATTGATCAATTCTGGGCGCGAGTATGTACTTGTACTGAAGGAATATTTCACGAGGGTGGAATGAAATTTTCTTGTTATCAAGCGAACTATTTTTTTTAGTAGGAATCTACTTCGATCAAGAGGATATTTTCTTATTGCTGTAAATATAATTCGTGTAAAGTAAAATCGATCGTAGTAGATAATTTATCGGTGGTATATTGGTTTATTGATTAATTTAGTATAGTACGCAAAAAATGTAGTACATAAATATTATGATAGTTTCATTTACAAAAAATTCTATTTACAATCTTTTTTCAATATTACATTCATTGAAAATAAAAATTGCATAACGCATAACATACATAACTGTATATTTTCAAATTATCGAATCTGAAATTGTATTTTGAAAATATTACGACCCAGCTAAATTTTTTTAATAGCACGCAATTTCGGTACGTCAACATTTTTTGTAATCATCATCAAATACCAACTATTATTAATTTCTCGCAGCTGACTTTACAGTAATTCTTCTGTTCGCTGACGATATGTCAACGTAAATAAGTTTTGACGTGATTATCAGATTATGTTACGGAAGTTGAGTTGCATGGAAATCTGCTTTCCTCCTTTTGTAAAATTAAAGATAATTGAATTCTACAGAGAGCCTATCCAAAATTGACTATATGCTTGTGCATATTTTGTTGCGTTAATTTAGGTGAGTTAATGTAAATATATAATTGTGTTGCGAACGTGTATGTCAATTCTATGTATATAAAACAGAACAATTTCTATGTATGTTTTATAGCATCCTGAAGAGGAGACAATTATTGTCTCGAAACGTTGATGTGAATAAAGTATCATGTGCTCCAATTGAGTAGCTGAGTTAATTCTCCATCCTCTCAAACAAAAAAGTAATTCTTCATGCTAATTGAAGGTAAATTAAATGTCGTAGGCTATCGAGAGCAAACGCTAGAGGAAACGTTACCGGTAACAAAATAGAGTTTCAAGTTTCGTTTATGACCTACTCTAGTCTTCGTTTCAAGAGTATTCATTAGCGAGTAACTGATAATGGATGTTTCATTGAACAAACAATATCCTGATTTGAAAACGCACCGACGCTAATTGCATTTTACAGTGTATAGCAGCGAGATAATGAAGTGCGCAGAAATGTAACAATGACGATTGTCTGTGTTTGCACAATGTAATGTAATTACGTATGAATTGCCAAAAATTGGAGTTTCGCATTCGGCACGGACATTGTTACTCGATGAGATATTTTATAAATCCACGCGGAACTTTCAAAAATAAATTATATACATCTAAAAATATATATTATTGTTTATAAAAGCTGTAAATATTTATTACTACCGTTTAAATATTTGCAAAACAGTTATGTTAACAATAATATCGAGAGAAAAAAAAATCAAGAGACATTTTGCTTAATAACGAAAGCTCTGGCATATATACGCGTACCAATCGCAATATAGCAGTCATTCGCGCAGAAGCAAGCTGTCAGTGCAAGATATCCATCGTGCATCTCTAAGTGACTCAAGGGCAAAACGCAATACACACATACACATAACACACAGTAGCAGGAGATCGATTGGCCCATAAGCAGTTGTCATTTACGATCGCATAAACATTCAAATAAGGAGGATGGCTTACGCGGATTGCAAATCTCCAAGACGCTGCTGCGAGAGGCCATACGGATTACGAGATTCCTTGATAACTCGAAAGCGATGCGCAGTGTGTGTTTGCTATTATTGCTTATATCAAATATATATACGTAAAAGGGTTTTTCACTCTGCTTGCCCTCTGCGCGGGATTAAGATCGCAGCACGCGACGCGTATAATACGTGCGTGCCAAGCGTCAAACGGAGCTTAAAATCCAAGCCATTTCTCCGCGGAAGGAAAACGATCTCGGCTTTAATTGCAACCGCTCAGCTCTTGGCTCTCGACGTGTATTATTATTAGCCCAGCTGCTACAACTGTTGATGCTAATATGCCACGCGCGCTCGGTTATAATGCCATGCGAATTCATGCAATTTTACGCGCCTCGAGCTTTACACCCTACTGTACTGGTGGCGAATGTCTATATATGCATATTCGGCTCAACGCGCTCGTAATCTTATAATTTACAAATGACTCGGTTTGCTACGTGTAGTTGCGTTAAGGTTTGCATATATTGCAACTCGATTACAAACATTTACATTTCGTGCAGCTTACTGAATAATTATAGGTTTTATTGAATTGTTCTCGTTTTTGTTTTGAAGTGCAATTGTCGCAATAATCAAGTTTTGTGATTCGTTGAAGAATTCTTTCGTCGAAATGGTTTCATCTTTGACGGTGCCGAAATTACGAAACGAGAAGAAGCAATTCCCATTCGCGTATACGTTACTCCACGTACTCGCGGGAAAACCGCGCGAAGTGGAATATATCAACGAACGTTGTTAATTGGCAAATTAGCTAATTGTAACCACTTTACCTTAGCGCATCTCCAATTATCACTGGAATTGCAGTTGTTGACGAGCAATAATTCGGCTGATTAAAATTGTAGTCCGAAAAAGTATTCGAATAATACAAGCTTCTCTATCAATTTTGAGTTTGTATCAATTACAGTATCCCGCACAAGTTTCAATTAAATTTCACAGGTAAAATTAGTCAGGTTTCAAATTCCAATCAGCGGTACAATGTCGACACAAGGGTGCTCTAGCGAGACAGCTGGCAAGCTCATACAAATATTAATTAACAAACTCACAGAGGGAGAGAGAGAGGGAGAGAAAGCTCCTTCGAGCGAACGAATGATCGAGTATAAGCGAGCGAGCGAGCGCGAACGAAATGTGTAGACGGGTCCGATTTGATTACTCACTCGTCTCGTCGCGAGACGGCGGTGGCGATCGTTCGTCGGCCCCAATTAGCAGGTTCGCGCGTTCGCAGTTGGCCTTAATTAGAGCGTGACCAATTAGATTTTTATCGAGTGGGTGAGAGAAAGAGAGAGAGAGAAAAATTTTCGTTCTCGCGTTTACGCGCCGCGCGAGAAAGAGAGAGTAGAAGGGAGGCCTGTGAGAATTGTTACGCTAATGCGGAGTATCGATCTCTTTTTCGCCGACGCCGACGCCAGCCGCAAAGCCGATAATATGCATTTTCGCGCTCCGAAACCCGCGCGGCGAGGTACGGTACCGTGGCTACTATATCCCTTCGAAAGTTGCGATTATTGCTTGGCGAATTGAAAGGCGAGAGTTGGCGCTTCGTCAATTCGCAATTGGCTTATTGATCTCTTCCTCTTTCCCGCAGCCCGCGCACAGCGACGCGACGCCTATCACTGTGTGTCTCTCTGTGTGATTTTTTGCGTTTGCCCGTAATTTCGACGAAAAAAAAGAAGAGAGGTAGAAGAGATTCAATTTGGCCGCGATTCCTCGGGAGAGACCCTTGGTAATTCTGGGAGTCGATGAAAACTCAGCGACAGCAGCAGTCCTGGAATATTACCTCTTGTAATTATTGTACATCGAGTTTCTTAATTAAACGAAATAAAAGTGGAATTGGGTTAAAAAAGAAAAAAAAACGTTGCGGTTGAATTAAGCAATGTTTTATCTGATTTTGTAATTTTGTATGCCACACTTCGCCGCAAACTAACTGCTAATTCGCGCCGTTGAACGATTAGTATAAATTAACTTTGAAAAGCCGAATATCTGATCGCCGAAAACCAAAATTGCGTTCGATCGCGTAACGAGATTTTGCCCGCTATTCGACACGTAGCACAGCGTGTTCCACACCGAAAATATGCGACGAGTAGAGTACGCGGCTTCCGATACATACATAGTAGCTCTATGAAATCATTTGGATAGAACGCGATATATCCGGGACGATACATCAGGTGATCAAGCTGAAACCAAGCGGAAAATTCTTGGGACATTAAAGGTGACGTCGTGTCGTAAACGGCAAAACTCGTAAAGCCCCGGGGCGCGATTCGAAATCGGAGCTTGCGGCAATTAGCTTGGCTGCGGGTCTCTGAGCGAATGATAAATGACCACAGGATCACTGCTGTTGCTGCTGCTGCTGTCCACGCAACGCTGTATCGCTTCGTAATCCAACTCGCTCGCGCACCCATTTCCGATCGTCATGAAAGTCATCAAATTATAATTTACGACTGTTCTATCTCACGACATTCTTGTACATGTCGTCTCTCTTTCTCTCTCTTGCCACTATTATTGTACGTGGAATAATGCCTTTGTCACGCGCGTTGTCGCTTCGATATTACTAGACTTGTGTGAAACGTTTTCGAAAAAAAAAGTTTCAGTTGTACGTCGAATAAATATCACCGGGGGCAAAAAACGTTGTCTGTCGGCGGGACGTTAAACCAATTTTTCCGGTCAAGCAAAAATTTTTAATAACGTTACTCACCCTTCAAAAAAAAACGAATATATGTAGTCGACGAGCGATGAAAAAACTAATATTCACAGTACTATGTACGAAGAATTTATCCAATTTTCGAAAAAAAAAAATTCGTTTCTCGAATTCATAGTAGAAAGCTTGGCTCGAACGAAAACTTTGTATTTAGTGTACGAACCATAAATTTTTATACGAACACCCGTCACGTAAAAAGAAAAAGCATTTCACTATTTTTCAGCCCCATTAAGATTCCAAACGTTAGTGCAGCTTTCTAAACCCCTCTCGCCGTAAAATAAAGTTAAGTTTACACTTATATATATTTGATTTCCTCGAGCTCACATGCAGTCGAGCGAGAGAGTACATAAGCAATCAATTAAGAGTAAATGATGCAGCATTGGATACGAAGTGTGTGTATGTGTGTGTAGTACGTCCAAAAGGAGCAAATAAATTTATATAATTGATGAATAACCAAGGTTAATTACCAGCATTCACGCCACTGCTAGGCTTGACGGACAGCCACACGAATAAATAGCCGTCGCGCAACGAGAGGCACTGTTTGTATAATACACAATACAGTAACTATTATCTCGCGTGCATGTACCCACAGTGATCACTCATTTTTGTTTCAAGTAAAAATTCAGGAGATTTGTTTATGAGCGCACTGCGGATGCACGAAAAAACAAAACACTCGTTTTTTTTATCACTCGCCCGTCTCGCGTCAGCTCTGGCAATCAAGCCAATTTGCATCTGAAACAATAACAATTCGTCATGCAAATTATTAAAATTTGCATGGCACGATCGCAGCAGCAGCAACAGCAGTAGCATCGCAGTTGAGTCCCCAGTGGCGATGCGCGTAACTGGGCGTAACGAGGCTGCACACACGTTATGCATCATCGCTAGATCATCGTCGCGAACGCGCATAAATTCCCCGAGGATGTACACACTACTACTATACTACTACTATGCGCAGTCCATTTTCATTAGGCCGAGTGCGGACTCGCTGTAAAAGAGAGATAAATAAAGAAGCGTGGGATGTTGATGCGTATATGCCTTCGTAGAGCGTTGGTTTCCGGTTGTAAATCGATGAAGCGCGAAGGAGTCGTGAGCTTGCAGCTGGTTTATGAGCTTCGAGCGATAGATTCGAATAGATATATACTCTCTCTGGCGACAGTTACTCTCTCTCACTGTCTGCGGATTGACCTATTATCGGTTAAGACCGTATCGCCTCGATACAGCCTATTCAATTACCTTCGAATAATACGCTAATTTAGTGGCATCTAATCAATAATCAATTAATACCGCGTGCCTGAGCTTGTCGCGCGCGCGCCCGCGCGCTCTAGCATCTGTGTCTCTGTGTGGGTCTGATCGGCTTGTAAAGTGTCTTGGATTATGTGTGACATGCCAAAATTTACAACGTCGTTTATATCGGCGACGTGTATGAACAATTTCATAAAAAAAAGTTTAACAATTCGGCACCGTTTGAGAATATTTTCAAATTGGGTGCACGCTCTTGCTCGAACCATTTTTACATAGTGGTTGACATGTACCTAGAATCGAAGAAAACTTGGGTCCATCACGACAATTTCTTGTGACAGACTGCTCTAAAAATAATCGATAAAAGAACGTAATATTTCATGGTTTTTTCGAATTTCACACAAACGAAAAATCATAGCGTTAATCTGACTTCGGAATCAAATTTTACGACTCAAAATACATCGAAAACCACATTTTGTTTTTTTTTCTACTCGAAATTCTAACCCTCTTTTTCATTGAATTCTAAAAAACCATAAGAAACCAGAAAAGTCAGATTTTCGTTTTTATCGGTGTTTGAGTTGTCACGCGATTTTTAACACCGTCACAGGCTAAAAAGGGGATGTCATATTTAAGGAGGGGATGGGCAAGAGTATTACGAATCTTTTGATGCGCCCTAAAACTTCGTGCCCCTAAAATTAAGAGCGAGTGCACGCAGTTTGAAAATTCGAAAAAAACGGTACCAAATTGTTAAGCTTTTTTATGGAATTGCTCATATAAGTCATGATCGAATCGGCCTGTTATTCGAATCACTGCAGCAACGAAAAGTTCTCTCGATCGCAAACTAATATTTCGCCAAAGTACGTAACACATGCGAGTTCGTTAACGTGTTCATGGCGAAATGAAAAAAGGAAAACAAAAATACAAACAAATGTTCCTGGGTCAAGCGTAAATAACTGTAATGTGCTCGACGGACCGTCGTCGGTCATGAATAGCGTCGTCATAACGATAGCCATTGTTCTCGAGTGGAAATGAAAATTTCCAAACCTCTACTAATGGTTTTGCCGGCCTCATTGTTTCCCGCGCGCTTTCGAGTGGCTATGCTCCGCCTGTGTATTGTACCTGCTGCTGTCGCTGCTCTACTACGCTATGCTATGAAAAAAAGAGAACTTTTTTTTATTTTTCTTGTTCCGTTTGTAAGATGTTTTTTAGAGTCGCTAATTGCCAATTCCTCCGCTGGATTTTTATTTTTATTTTTTGCCTTCGCCTGTCGTCCGGCCTTCCATTGTCAAAGACCATATTTTACAACTGTATAAGAAAAAAAGTCTTGATGTGAGTCATTTTTTTTGTCACAAACTGTATTTGATACTTGTCTAGTAATGATTTATTATAATTATATGGCAATTAGTGATGGAACTATCGAAGATAATTTTAAGAAAATTATATCGAAAAATGAAATAGAAAATTTAAAAATAATCGAATCCAATTCTGCACGTTTCAATTCATACATTAGCTATAACTACTACATCAATCAGAAAATATTTATTATCGCCATCATCGCTAACGCACCCGCGGCAAATAGTGGCAATTACTAATTCGCATTTAGCGGCTACAGCGCGAGAAAATAACATAATTTAGCATTTTCGGTCTGACCGAAAATCGATATATCGAACCCAGCGCTTCCTTTGCAGAGCGAAAGCGAGAGTGAAAGAGTGTATAAGGGAGGAGCATTTTTCAAGCGAACAGCCTCATCAGTCTTGATGGGCGTTGGCGCGTGTGCGCTCGTAGCGAAACTTGCCGATAAAAGATGCAAAAAGCTCTTTCTCTCGTCTGAAGTAGAGAGAGGGAGAGGCCAATTGGCCGTCGCGAGCTTCAACGATCAAATCGCTGAAACAATGCTTGATCGAGGAACAAAAAGAGAGAGAAAGAGAGAGGAAAAGAAAAAAAAAAGAAGAAAGTGGCTCATCGTGAACGATAAAGTTTCCATGGCGAAATCCTCGTCGTCCTATCCCGCGTATATAGATCGTCGAGCAATTGCTCTCGATACTTTCTAATTTTCCTCGAGATGCTGTCTCAACTGTTGGCCTCGTAAAAACTTTTATCGATCGAGCTCTTTATATGTATATAGCTCCGGTTACTTTGGCTTTTCCCTCTTTCTTTTTTTTTTCTTTTTCGTTCGTTTACTTTTTTTTTTTGCCCCCCCGCTGTGTAGCGAGTTTTAACTGCTTTGCTTCGGCGCACCCCTCGAATTAAACGACTCATGTATTGAGAATGCTTTACGGGCCGTGGGTCGATGTGCTGCGCCGCCCGATTGATTTTTGATAAGTCTTCGTTTAGTTAAAATTAAAAGTTGCTAAAAAGGTCTTGAATATTCTATTTCTTGTGGTGTTCGAATGTTTGATAGGTACGTATTTTTTCTTTTCAAGTATTACAAGTTCGTTGAAAACATAAAATCTTTACTTAAACAGTTGTCATAAATAATAAGAAAAAAAAATCTCAATTCGAGCAAAAGTTAGTTTCATTCAGAACTTCTATTCAATGGCATGTCGCAAAGTTGGAAAGTTCATAATTACGTTTGTCAAAGAACTCCGAGATTGCACGCTTTTCCTCCGCCAATTTGAGCGCGTGAAATTAAAACTCATTACTTTTTTTTTTCTTCCTCTTCTCTCGTTCTTGTTTTCGTCAGTTTAACGAAGCCCAAATGAAAACAATGATTCGGTAGCACGCCAAGAGCTCGAAGTCTAATCGGGACCGAGCTAAGATGAAAGACGATTTATCTTTCATGGCTCGCGTGGCCGATTCCGCAGTGAGAGAAATAGCTAGCAGAAAAGGAAAAACTCTCTCTCTCTCTCTCTCTTCCTCACAGCGCTGTGCTGGTCCTCGCAATTTTCCACGAGAGTGCTCCATCTTAATTTTTTCCCTTTCTTTCGTACTCCCCTCTTACTTTTCTAGGTTCTGTCTTTGAAGCTCAACTATTTAACTTTTTTTTTCTTTCTTCTTCTTTTCTCTCCTCGAGTCGGAGAGTAGGCTATTCCGCGTTTCTTTTCGGGAAATACGTTTATCGATTAGTTTAATCCAAGCTATTTCGGTGAAGAAACTCCCAAAAGTAACGATTTATCCGAGCTCTCATAAAGCCAAAGGCAAATTTATTGTCAAATTTTCGATTTCTTAAGAGATAGCTGGCTGCGGAATTACAACTTGTTTTTCTCGGGAATTAGAGCGTATATTTTTTCGAGTCGTTTTGATAGAAAAATGAATGAATCTATTGATGAATACAGATTATTTCCTTCAATAAAAATGGTTAAACTTCTAATAATTCACGAGAAAACAAGCAGAAGAGTTCCGAGCGTCATGTAACAATGAGACGGAAAGCCGAAGTAAACGAGAAGTGACGGATAGGACAAGCTCCGGGTACAATAATATCAGAGCAGTGGAATCTCTCTCGAGGTACAGTGTATATACGAAGCGGCAGCATGAATCATTCCACTTGGCGGGCAGATGTCTTCCTGCAATATACCTGCTGGCTCGTTAATTATATCGACTCTCTCGTCGGCATTTTCGCAGTCGCAATGCTCGCCGATTCAATGAACGCCAATCTTCAACGTCTATATTACTAATTTCACCCCCAAACCATTGTGTATAAGCTTTCAACATTTAACTGCTACATCTTCAGTTTTTTAACGACCATCCCTATCGTTAATCGTTCGCCCCCTTCTTCTTTATTTTTTCTCGTCGATCGATATGGTTCCCAGGAGCTTTTTTTAATTGGACCCCGTTTAACGACTCGCCGCTACCGCGCGCGTAAAAAAAAAGAAAAACGACGGCCAATATTTATTGCTGGACTCTCCACAGGTATAATACGTGTAAATTTATGACCTGTCAGCCGATCTAGATGCAAATTTCACAACGTTTCCTTTACTATCGCTCGCCAAGATTTTACGATTGGATTAATGGAGATTTGTATAAAGATGATGTCGCTAGAGCGATTAAAACTGTTTCCTGCCTCTCGGAACATTTCCATTCCCCTGGGCATTTTATTACGATGAAACGTGTCGCTGAGAATTTCGCAGGTCATGTATCGATATACAGTCGAAACGCCAGCGCGAAATGGCGAGGAAAAATAAAATTTAATATCGCGAGACTTACTACTGCAAGCACACATTTTCATTTGACGGAATTTAATATTCGGTAATTCTTTTTTTTTGTCTCCTTCTTCTCTTTATAGTAATAAAGTCTCCGACGTAAAACTAACTGATGACATCTGGCTTTATTAAACAGTATAGTTTTATGAAGGACGAGACAATGAAATATCATGTTCTGTCTCTCGCGAGAGAGAATCGACTGCGAAGTTCCGTACGTAACGCTATTTGAGAATATTAATTTCTTGGCTATTACTGCAAAATTTTGCCTCATTTGAGAAGGATAAAGGACATCTGGAGACTATGAAACTCGAATTTTCATGGACCGAATTTCGGCTTGCGCTGCATAAATTATATCTCGCGGTTTATGACTTTTACGCTCTCAATTACGACACACCACTCGGCAAGTTATTTCGCTTGCAGTTGCTGCTTAGAAAATTCAACGTTTAACCCAGACAAATAACCATAAAATGATAATTCATTTCCGATAAAAAAAACACCTCGCAGAGATAAGCCAAAGATTTAGAGTTGCAGAAACGCTAGTCGACGATAAATATCAATTTTTTTTCTCCACTCGAGGATATTAGCTCGGCGAATCGTCGTCGTCGTCGGTTTTTTCCTTTTCTCGTCCGCGCGCACAATCTCTATCTTCCAATTTTATAGCTTGTTTACATGGAAATTCGCGTATCAAATCTCGGACGCACCGCGTCTCGCTGTCGCTCGTCCAGCCCACGGCGGCAAATTCGAATGGCAGAAAAAGACAAGGAGGAAAGGCGAAGTTTTCATATTTGACTCTCGCATGATTTACGAGCGCGTTTTCCATTTCTGAACGGAAGTGCGCCCGCGGGACGAACGGTCGTTCCATATAAATATCTGCGACCGGTGTTGGATTTATCGATACAGCTATCAACTTCTATATTGAATTTCCTTTTAATTTCTTATTATTGGCTGGATATATATCTTTTTTTTGGTAACGATAAGCTTCGCGAGCTTGATGTATTACCTTGTAACCTCGATCCTTGACATTGTTAGCGAAAACAAAAGTTCTTTTTTTTTTGCTGTCGATGAAGTTCAATTGCAAAATTCAACCGAATGAAAATGCTCGTACGCAGATATTCGATTAATTCTTCGAGATAAAAGTTTTTCAATAAGTAAGATAGATTAGCTTTCATGCGGATGAAGTGAATTTCGATAAAAGGTCGCGCGCTCGCGTCGATAACTTTCCAATGGAATATTCCAGCTTCAAAATGAGAGTTCTTCATTAATTAACTTTATATTCCAGGTCAATTTTCGAGCCTGTTTCAATGCGCGAGCTTTTTTCTTTTTTTTGGAATAGCAAAATGAGCTACGAAATGGAAATACCCCTGGGGTAATCAAAGGAAGACTTTTTCGCGGCTAATAATATTCACCGCGGAGCGACCGATGGCCTTTTAGAGAAAATTGATCCTTCGTGGCGGCGATGCGCCTGGGAAAAAAGGGCTTTTACGCGTAGTCTAAAACGTCAGCGTCTGTCCTTTGATTGGACTGGAAAAAAAATTTAGTTTGGCAAGTGTCAGCTGCATGATGATACTGAAAAGCCATTTCCGTTCACTCTGAAATGGCAACTTTCAGTTATGTTACGTAATATGCGGAAAGTAGGCAGAATTTCCTGCTCACTCAACTAGATGCTTGTGGAAAACTGTAGCTGGAGTTATATACACTGAAAATCAAAAGTTTCCTTTATCTCGTTGCGAAAATTGTTCTAATAAAGAGATACCTTTGTGAAACTTTTTTCTTCTTTTAGCATTGAAAATCAACTTTAGTTACTTCGCAAAGCTACTACCTTTTAAAAATCTGATTTATTAACTGACTTTTCGAATCGTGCTCGATGCTAAGTATAGCCTTTAACAAGTAAAGTATTGCAAAAGTTGTCGCTTTATGATATGCGCAATTAAGATTCTATCAATGTAAAAGAAAGTTGATTCCGAGAACTTCAAGATGAACAAAGTTTCACGAAGATCTTCACTAAAACAATAGTTGCAGCGAAATTAAAAAAAAAAACTTTTAATTTCCAGTATTTAACCCCGCTCCCCTTAACGCAACTACAAAGACTATTAAAGAGCTCTCAGTCCCTCATGGCGCTCGCGGGGGGGGGGGGGAGGGGGCGAGTGGGTAGCTTTTTTGCGCGGGCGCTACCACGGAATTAGGGGGGAAATTGCACACTTAGACACTTGTGTTTTATGATCCCACCTTCCTACGGCTCGAGCAGTCGTCGTCTAGCTGCTAAACGGACCAATTCGCTTATTACACACTCTTCGAGCTCGCGCGCACACGTTTGAACGCTCATAGTTGATTATTCTAACCAGCGAGTTTTTTTTATTATAATCGCATAATTCGCTATTTTGCTTAGGAGTGCTGCTTGAAAATTCATTGCAATCTAAAAGAATTAATTACCGTATCAAATATTGATGAATAATTTTCACTCTGGTGATGAAAAACGAGTAGAATTTTAAGCTAATCGATATTACACTTTACATTCCGGTTACATAAAGTCCAAAGCAAAGCATACTTTCGAATATCGCGTCGCTCCAAGCCGAGCCTAATGCTTTCTGACCTACTTTGGTTGAGCTTGTAATGGGCTCACGGAAGAGCAGCTTTTACATCGACTCTGTCAGATATCGGCCTGGCCTCGGCTATATGTATTGCTCGCGCGCATCCATTCCGCTGTGGTTTGGAAAAGGTCCCAAGTGCGTGTCAAGTAATTCACAGAGGCTCATCGACACTGATCGCCCTCTCTCTCTCTCTCTCACGGTTATTAAGCCCGCAGCTTTATCGATTTCAGCCACTCGCTAAAGTTAACGATCCACGCACATTTCACGTAAAATTCAAGTGCAAAATGATTTTTCAAGTTGTATTTCGAACGAATATTTTATCAACCTCACGGAAACTTGGAAGTCTGATCTAACGTTGACCTAAACTACTTGGAATAAATCTCAATCGTGCGCGCGGGGATGGGGAAAGAAAAATTCATTTCCCGTAGCCGCTCGCGCTCACGCCTGGACTACGATGAAGAGTAACAAAAAAAGCGAACGAATAATTTGCCTGAATAATTGCTCGGCCAACGTCAATGGCGTATCGAGGCCGGGAAACGAATCGTGGCGATGAAGGCGACGATGGCACAGCGCGAGATCATTTAAGAGTCTCTCTCTCTCTTTTTTTTCACGGGAAATTGAATCCCGAAAGGGATTGGATTTCTAAGCCGCGTAAAGCCGAGAGCGCGAAACGATATACTATATTGAAAGAGGGGAGAGAGTAAACGTGGGGGAGAGAGAGAAAGTGGCCCTGGCTCTCTCGCTCGCTCGCTCTCTCTCTGTGTATACGCAGGAAAGTCCGATTGGGACGCGGACAATCAATTCGGCCGAGCGCCAAGCGGCGCAGTGTACACTTTTGTTTCTGCATGCGCCAGAGCGAGCAAGCGAACGAGCCCCAGTGTCAAATGTCCCAGCTGGCCACCGCTGCTCGACATAGTTCCCCCCACTCTTCCCTCAGGCTGAAGGAGGATTTGCCCGACCATTAGAATTGACTGATCGAATTTTTTTTTCACCCGCGTTTTGTGCGTCCAACTCGCTTTTCCGTTTAACACTCTTCAAATGATATTGTCTCGTTTTGAAAGTCAAATCGCGATGGTTTTTACACACTCGTGTATATCGCGACGATGGTTTCACGCTTCGTTACGCGATAACAATTTTCGTTTTCATCATGTTCGAACGTACATACATGCACGTTTGTTAGTTTTGAAATAATGCGATTGTCGTAGCGTGAAATTCATAAGCTGGATTGAATTTTAATTACTTTAATAACTGTGCAATAAATGTCATCGCTAAATCCTCGAATTGCGCTTTCTTTGAAATATAATTAATTTTAAATGTGGAAAAAATACTGCCGTATAATTAATTTTAATTCAATGCCCCTGTGCACGCATCAAACCCAATACTTTGAATAATAACCTTTGAGTCAAGTAATTTATGATAATTGCTCTGAACCAACTCACTCCAATCAGACTAAAATAAAATTGCATTCACGATTATTAACGTCAATTTCTTTTATAAATTTCGAAATTTCAATTCACAAAATTTTTAAAATTTGGGTACTTTACCAAAGACAAAACGAATGACGAAATTACATCGAATTGCGTCGTTTCTCTACAATAATTGAGCTATAAATAACTGCGGTACAAATTTATTACTGGTGTTCCTTTATAAAAGTACGTTTGTACGATACTCCAGGTCTCATAATTACTGCGCTTTATTTGATCGCAGCGTTATATCGCTAACGAGCTGCAAATGAAGTGGATTGCAATATCGATGTCATCGAGTGCACTTGTTTGTGTCAAATTTTAATTATGAATATGCTTTGTCTACACCAGCGCGTGTACAAATGTGGATTTCACTATTTTAAATCATATATTCTTGTGATTACTTGTATTATTCGAGCCGCGCGACCAGACGTGTTTTGAATTGATAATCCGCTCGATGCATATGCATCATATCACGAGTAAAAATGTTCACCTCGATAACGTGCATCGATTATGTATTCACTTTTAACAACATCGTTCAGACAAGTTTAGTTCGTAGGAGCGAGACGACGAAAAAACATTCGCCGACATGAAAAAAAAAACGGGGTAGAAGACGACGCGAAGACCGCCGTCGGGAATTAAGTAGTCGCCGAAAATTGAAAACTAAGGTAGACGGAGAGGCGACCTCGTTTGCATCTCTCTCGTAAAGAAAGAAAGAGAGACGAAGTCTCGTCGGTAGGTCAGCAGCATCAGCAGAAGCAAAAATCTCTGGTTTTTGGTGTATGTGTGTGTGTGTGTGTAAGTCTTATCGAGTTTTCAGCTGGCGGCGGCTGGTGCTGCTGCTGCTACCGCGAGTTTTTGCAGTAGGTTGCTCTTGTTGGCATGGCTAATTCGCGGGTCGGCGCGCGGCGAGGACACGCGATCAATTACACTCGAGGCGGAAAGCGCTGACTTGTAAACCGGAAAGAGTAGCCGAGGCTTTTTTGCGGCTGCTTTTGCTGCTGCTGCAAGTGAGTTTTTTTTTTGCTCGCGCGTTTTGCGGCCGCCCCTGGCCACACTTATGCCAACACGGCTGTCCGGATATGAGAGGTCTCTTTTACAGCTCACTAACCACCGCGCTATACTTGATTTACGACGTTCTTTGGTCTACAACGTCTATTGACGTTTATTTGTCATTTTGCCATTTTTTTCGGCTGTGAATTATAGATCCTTCATTGTCGTTTTCCTGGCAATCATTGTATGGCTACTTTGTGTAACACTCCAAGTATATACTTATAAGGTTTTCCCAAAACACACTAATAAGCAGACCACCAAACGTGCAGGAGACCGATTTTAATGATATTTTGGAAAAATATTACTCATAGAAAATAAAAAGAAACGTGTCTTCTAGTTTTATCTTATAGGCCATTTTTGGGTCTTACGGGGACTTGTATCCAATATATTGAAAAATCAAGTCTCTTTTTAATCTTAAATAACTCTTGAAGAAATAGATCTACCGCAATTTAAAGGTCGCCAATAGAAAGCTGAGATCAAATCCATCAGTTAAAAAAAATGGTTGAAAAAGGTTAAAACGTTCAAAAGTTACGCAATTTTTAAATTTGTAAATAAAATCTCTAACAAATTTCTGTCACCAGAAAAATTTTTTTTCCGGTGTAACTTTTGGTCGGTTCAAACCTTTATCAACAAATTTTTTTTAGTTGTTAAATGATGTGATCTCAGTCTTCTATTGGTGACCTTTAAATTGCGGTAGACCTATTTCTTCAAAAGTTATTTAAGATTAAAAAAAGACTTGATTTTTCAATATATTAAGTCTCGAAAAAGGCCTATGAGACAAAACTCAAAGACACGTGTCTTTTTATTTTTTATAAGAAATATTTTCCCAAATGTTCATTAAAATCGGTCTCCCAGACGTTTGATGGTCTCCTTGTCAGCATAATATCACAGAAGCACTTATTACGAATAGCTTAAGTACATTATTCACCGAAATAATTTACATTTTTTGCCCATATCCAAAATTATTATTCAAGCTATTTTTCACGTTTATCTGTACACACTCTCCGCGATTGAGATTCGCCGCGCGGAATGAAATTTCCATTAACTTGGGATTGAACTGATGATCGAACGGAGATTCTAAATCACGATTATGGTAATTGCGGTCGGCCAAAATTGAACCGACGCAATGGCTGCCGGCCGCGATCGGGCCATCGACGGCGCGAGGGCCACACACAGCCTATCGTTTTCGAATCCAATCGGCTAACATGGCAAATTCAATCGTGTAAAATTACATGCGTTAAATGGCATGCTTACCATTGTATATCGATTTTGGTATCTGTTCCGCGGTTATATACTCAAGTTGATTTGCAGTTATCCACACTGAAAAAAGAAATCCTCTTGGTACAAGAGGAATCCTCTTGTTATAAAAAGATTTTCCACTTAAAATAGCTGCAAAATTATTTCCTTTCGTAGCAAGAAAAATCCTTTTGGTGTAAAAGGAATATTCTTGTTACAAGAGGAATAATTTTGTAACAAAATGATTTTACTCAAAATTAAATTCCTCTTGTTACAAGGAGCCTGTTTTTTCAGTGCAAACCCGTACACTCAGAAAAAAGTCCACTTGCTACAAGAGGATGCCTTGTGACAAGAGGATTTTCCTCTTAATAAATAAATCTAAATTTTCATTTTGATTTTTAGTTGCATTAAAATTCTCAAAGTAATTTTGTCAAAAAATAAACTTAAATAGCTAGTTAAATCTATGCTATGTAGGTACTTAATGTATGTATGTACTTCGAGCTGCTGCCGTGCTCTGCTGCAAAGAAATCGTATTGAATCTAGTTTGATTGTACCATGGTTGTGTGAAAACGGATTGAGAGATGTTCCTGGGTTAGTCGTTTTGCCTAAGATAAACGATTGTTTCCCAATGTTCATAGAAATCAAGTGAAAAGAAAAATTAATTTCAAGTACTGAAACGAACACACGTTCCGTGCAGTTCAAAAATCCGCAAAAAGATCGCAACAGCGAGATACACGGCGCGCGTGGTGTAGACGCGATCGGCAGTCGGAAGGTAGCGCGCCGCACATAAATCTCGGCGGCGCGAATTGGACGCTCGCTGATAAATGTCGCGAGATTTCACATTTCTCGCAGCTGTTAGTGGGGAAGGGGGCGAGGCGAGCGCCAAGTGCGCGCACGTAGCTTTTTAAACGAGGCTGCGCCGCGCTTTCAGGTGATAGAGGAGGCCACGCGACTTTTGTGAAAAACTACGCGGCCGAGTTGCTGCATACCCAAACGACGCGAGCGCGCGCGTGCCCCCTACTAGGAGTCGCGCTTTTTTTGTCTCTCTTTTATCGCGACACGTACACAATAATCATCATCTTTATTCGTAAACGTTTTTTTTTTTTTTTGTTTCATTTGTTTCGGTTTTTGATTAACGAGCGTTCGATTGCTCGGAAAATATTATCCGATGAATTGTAAATAATAGCTTTTCGTTTACATATTCGCGGCAATTAAAATGAATTAATCGGATATAAACTCGACCGCACGCAACAATTTTTCAGCGAGCTGTTACTCATTCGCCGAGATAAACTCGACTGCTGCTGCTGCCAGCGAAAATGCACCGGTCATTAGCGCACGGTCGTTATCATGCTTATCACGTGGACAGAAAAAAAGAGTCATCAGGAGCGCGTGCGGGAATAAAAAAAAGAATACCATCAACGAACAAACGAACAAAAAAGAAAGCTTCGTGGGGGGTGGAATCATCGCACATGCGTCCAACCCATACACGTGCATTCGTATAGCCAAGCGCGATGAAGAAGAAAAAAAAACAAAAAGGGCGTATAGCTTTTCAAGCTTCATAAAAGCTCGGCCCTTTTTAAAAAAAAAACAAAAAAAAGCTTCCGCGTCGTATTCACCTGGTTATTAAAGATGCACGCATTGTCGAAGCGCGCGCTCACAATGCTCGGCTGAATCGAAAATACGCGCGGGCAGGTGTTCGATGTATCCGCTTATAATTTTGTCGAAAGGCCGAGGGATACATTCCGTTTTTTTTTCGTATGTTCGTGTGATGCGGTAAGGTATACTATATATACAGCTTTGAGCAGAGCCCCGAGCGCATTAATGAGCTTCTTTGTGCTCAATGAGTCGGCTCGTATTTTCCGCTTGGCGATGCGCGTAAATTGAGAAGTACTATATATATATATATACAATGAGCCTACTTGCCGAACTAAGTTGAACCACTGGTCTGTTCATCGACAACGGTATGCCTTCGAATTCATCGGCGGTGAGATACGTATTTTTCAAACCAGTGGCTTAACTTTCATAGTCCGCGGGCGATATTACGGGATGTTGTACAACCGTGATACTATATACGAAAATGTTCGTCTGGATATAGTGAAACTTAAATTTCTCATACCCTTCCATATTTCATACTTGCAATAAACGTAAGTTTTATAAGTCAATCACTATAAATTGCTCGTTATCTGCTGTACAAACGCAATGCAAAAGCTGTATCTCGGGAGTACGTGAGCTATCTCGAGAGACGCGTGACCAAGGCAAACAAATTAGCCGCGAAGAGAGTGGAAGAGCGAGAGAGAGAGAGAGAGAGAGAGAGAGAGAGAGAGAGAGAGAGAGAGAGAGAGAGTGAGCGTGAAGCGTAGTTGAATGCAAGTCGACGAGATTGCTGAGAGTGCGCAAGCTTATCCTGGCTGTATATCTGTATATAGCAAAACACACACACACACACACACACACACACACACACACACACACACACACACACCCAGAGAGCAAGAGCAGAGCGAAGAGTACATGAAAATGGGTAAAAAGCAAGACGAAAAAGCCCGGAGCGCCTCAGACGTGCCGCATTAAAATTTCCAGCAGTCTGGCCCTGATAAAATACATGCACTCGGGCAATTTCGGCGGTCGAGAGTGGGAGAGAGGAAGCTTGTCAAAGAAACCGCTAGGCGATATAAGCTCAAAAGCCTCGTAGAAGTGCTGAATCCCCTTCACTTCCAAAGATGCGCGCCTTTTTCCGATTCGTTATTTCGTTCTCCGCGATTAGCAATTCAAAGTACCGACTGCGGTTTTTTTGCTAATTGGCGGTATTGTCTTTGCCCGCGTTTCGATTTGAAGTCGCCACGCTGGGCTTTTCTTCGCTAGTTTTACTCTCACTGTATATCACTGTAAGTCTTTTTTTCTTTTTTTTTACTTTCTCTCTCTCTCTCTCTCTCTCTCTCTCTCTCTCTCTCTCTCTTTCCTCTCGGAGTCACGAATGTCGTCTGCGTTGAAATGTGTCATGCTGACGTATTTCAAACTCGTGTAATACGGCACTGAGCTTTAAAAACAGACGTGTCGTTAGGAATGCGCGTCTTCGTTTAAAAAAAAAATACTTCTCTGTCATGTCTGTTATTCTATTCAATTTTTTTATTGTATACGTAGATATAGTGGTTCTGTTCAAGTTATGAAAAATTCGCGTCATTTTTTTCCGCACATTCTAAGGTTGAGCGGGTATATAAAACGTAACAAGCTGTGAACGAATGTATTTGTGATAATAGCACTAAAGATAAAATTATACTTTATGAATTATCGACAACATTATTTTATCGTTTCCAAATAAATAATCACTCAGAAGCAATTATCTAAATACCCAAGCTCGGAAAATCATTCCGAGTATCCTTCAGATGAGATAGCATGAGATACGTAAATATAAATAAGTATAACAGAGCTGGCGAGGTATTATTGTGCAGTTGAGACGATATAGCCGTTACGCGACACGAATGTACACAGAGAGGGAACATAATGGCCAGCGAAACGATGATTTTTGCCAATCTAGTAGCCCAAGAGGAGGAGTAGGATATGCATTGTCTTATGCGGGTCGCGTTTTCGACGAAGCCATCTCATCATCGGCCCATTGTATGTCATCGGATTGCTTACAGGGGAGGAATAAGAAAAGCCGACTCGTTTCTACTCTCATCCGTAGGGTAGGGGAGAGATATTAATAAAAAAAGAAAAAAGGCTCGGCATCAATAGAGCCATTGAAAATAAAAAGAAAAGAAGCACGATGAAGAAGCATCCCTTCCGCCCCTCTGTAATATATAAAAAATGAAGCCAAGCCGGGCAAACAATGCTACCGCAAGCGGCCGCTTCCTCGTACACAATGTGCGAGTTGCCGAAAATACATCCGCGAGAGTTACGATATATATATATATATATATATATATATATATATATATATAATGTGTCTATGTATATATACATATAAACTGTGACCGCGGGCGGCGCGACACACGCCGAAAGTGATTCTCTCCCGCAGCTGGCATTCCGACTACTCTCTCTCCCTCGCTATGCACTTTGACCTACTACTTTGGAGCCGTTCGACAACAGCCGAGGCCAAGCCGAAACCGCAGCAGGGCTGAGTCATAATAGGGCGACAGCTCCTCTCACTGTGTGTACGTGTGTAACTACGCTCAATCTCTATCTTCGTGTGCCTGTGCGAGTGTGTGGGTATCTCAACACTTCTCGGTTTCGAAAAAAAAAATATATATAGATGTACGTATATGTTTCAGGGCTACATGTAACTCGAAGAGTTTTAGAACGTTTCATTCCCGCGGTATGACAACGCCCACGCGTTTTTTTTTTTGTACTACTTTTTCCCCTTCTATTATTTTTTTCACTTTATTTTTCACTTTGCGTCTTCGCAAGAGTTTGCGAAAATAAAAAAAAAAGAGGAGAGAGATTTTTTTTCCGCGCGTACTATCACTGTGTTGTGCATCCCTTTTACGATGCTCGCGTTGAGCGCAAAAGTTTGGGAATCGAGATTGGGCTTACACACTGTAGTGGGACAGAGAGAGAGAGACAGAGAGTGAGCGGATGTTGAATGACACCAAAAAGCGATATGTGTAGGGGGGACGGGACTAGCTTTTAGTTTGCAGTTTTGCTTTAACTTATCTGCAATGAGATTGAAAGCAAACTTTCTGACTCGACTCTTTTCATTTTGGCTTGGTTCATTTGCTAATTAATATTGTTGACGATGTTGAAGCGATGGTTGACCGTATTTTATATTGTATATTTGGGCAATTAACTGAACGGCATTTCATTTTGTCTGCATTGCAGAATATGATGCACAGGCGTATAATAGAGGTGGATGTTTTATTAACTCATTTTCGTGAAATGATATGCTAATGTAAAGGTAATAGCAATATTATTATTTCAGCGAAAATATGAAGAGAAACGTACCGCGTAAATTGGTATAATCAATTGCCACTTTGCATGCGTGGTAGTCTCCAGTTAATTGTTCATAAAATACGTTGCAATTTTAATAATAAAAAATACAAAAAATTTTTTTTGAGATTCATACAGTTATCCGTAAATTTTAAAGCTTGAAATCAAAAGCGTAGAAGTGAATGAAAGGAGTTTGCATTATGTCTGACTAAACCCGGACGTTTTCCACTTACATTATAGTAGTCCATTCGACTGAAGCTTTATGACTGCTGATACGGTTGAATATTTTTCAAATAGGTGTGCTAAAAATAAAAATTTCTATGAAACGAGAATTTTTATATAAACATGAATATAAATGATAATATGTAAAAAATAATAAATAATTCTTTCTGTGTTGAGTTCAATATTTTTCGAAAATTTTTGACCTAATTTGATGTATACATCAACGAATAACGTGAAATAGATTTTAAATTAATAATAATAATCATCATCATCATCATAATAGTAATAATAATAATTAATAATATGATATTGCAAAAATCTCTGTTAACATGATGAAAATATCGAATGAATCTATCCAATCGATAACTGCCTTTCATCCCATTTTTTACAATAAATACATTAAATAAAATCCACACAATAGCGAATTCGCGTTATGCATGCGGTATTGAATTTCGAGAAACTAAGAGGCACGACCGCCGAATCACGACAATTGGAGCAAGCGCGCGAGTGCAATTGGAGCGGCAGCGAGTGCGTCATTGGGCTAAAGAATCGTCGGTTAGCCTGGCGCATTTGCTGTACATATTTTCTTTCTTTCTTTTTTTTTTGTCAAAATTTGCATGGCTTGCATTTGGTCAATCGGAAGTAAGCATTATGTGGGAACAGTGAAAGGACGTTAAAGGAAATGGAATGTATATTGGTTTGGAACTTTGGTGGTTCTGTGCCAACGTGCATTTTGAATCATTTGAATTATTAGATGTTTGCTATCCTGTGTTTTCTTGAATTGATGAGACTATCAAATAACATAAACTTCATAATATTAAAAAGATATTAGAATGTATTTGATTTTATCACATATTATTTTATAAGAAATTATTTTATTAAGGATGAATTTTTAAATAAATTACACGTGCTAATACAGAACTTTTCATTTCGAATAAATTTTAACTAACTTCAGTTATAATAACTTTACACTACGTCGCAAGTATTTCCGCGAAAAGTATATCTTGTACAAAAAAAACACGCGTATACTCTAACCGCTCATTAGTATTTTAATAATAAAAATTTCAAAGAATGGGCAGAGCAACGTGAATAATCCAAAGTTTTCACAAACATACAGCGAAAAAGGCGAGTAATCCGGTATAAATACAGAAAAAACTTTTGCGGTGTACTCGCACGAGAGTTGAGTCAGAAAAATACGAGAGCCGTATGTAAGGGAAAAACGCCTCGGGCAATTGTATAAGTTGCGGGCGGATATACACACATGTATGTATACATGCATCTTCCAAAGTCTGTGTGTCAGTTTGTGTATACGTACACAAAATACATTTTATCCGATCTCCAGCGATCCGCGCGTATAGCTCACAAACATGCTGCTGTGTAAAGCAAACAACGAACGAAGCTAGCGATACGAAAATCAATGGCACACGGGATATATAGACAATATACGTACACCAACCTGCAGTTTTACGTATATTTGACCCGTGACGTTATATAGCTGCTCAACACGACGACGTATGACGTGTTCAAACACATCTCCGGCAGGAGGATCGTTGACACGTCAAGTGCACTCTCGGGACTCTCTCTCTCTCACTTGCTTTCCAACCTTTTTTTCTCTCCTTTCTCCAATGCTTTCCAAATGCCAGCATGACGTTTGACAAGCTATACGCGCATCCGTACAAAGCTGTAGAACGTTTTAAGTACCAACTGTCAAAGATATATTGAATGACTGTGATGTATTACTAGTCAATATATGAATTTCTTTCGACTCAAAGTCCTCGATAATTACCTACATGTGATGGTTTATAAGCCTATTTAATGAATCATACACTTATATTTATTCAAAGGACTGAAAAAAGGATGATAGATTCAAAGTATCGTTTTAATTTCCTCTGATATCAGAATCAAAGTTCATTAAGAAGAAATCTGTAAGTGAAAATAGTCGATCATTCTGTAAATATGTAAACTAGCAAACTCTTCGTGAGTAAACTATCGAAAGGCAAAAGAGAGAAAACAAAAATCAATAAGACAAGTAATAAGCAAAGTTTTGCCCGATGCTCAATAGTCCAGCAGGTCATAAATATACAGAGAGACAGAGAGAAATAGAGAGGGAGTTAAGCGTTGGAAAGTGGCAAAGTGCCGAAGGCAAGTATCGTCGTCGTCAGGGCATCGGCTGGCAGTACGCCCTCGCGCTCGCTGAGAGAGAGTTGCAAGTTAGGAGTTGGCAGTATCTTAGCTCTCAACACGATATCGGTGGCCGTTGTCGCCTTGCCGAAAACCGAACTTTTGTTTCCAAGTCCTTGCCGGCGTTAATTAACTCGCCAGAAAGCGTCCATCTCTTTCTCTCACTTTCTTTCGCTTCGATTCTCCTCTTTTTTCTTTCTGTTTTTTTTTTTTGGTCCATCTTGGCTCTTTCCAGCTCGTCGTTTTTTCCCCAGCTGCTGCTACTGCTGGGCTTTGATTATTTTCCTTCCTGGCTCGCCGCTGATAAAAACGGACAAAAGATCCAGCGGGCTTTCCTCGTTATGACAAGCCTCATTAGCAGCCGTACCCCCGCGCCCTACCTGATTACAATTCACGAATTTACGCTCTATTTTGCCGTGGCTCTATACCGCCGGCAGTTATTATAGAAATATCCTGCGCTTGCGGCACATCTCTCGAATTGATCGATGCAATTTTTTTTGAGGCTCTTCGAAAGATTCCGTTGATTATCACTGATAATATTGACTTTTATTTATCTTGAAGTTAAATTTCAACGTTATTGGAGAATTTTACTAATAATATGAATTTTTTTTTCTGTTGCAGGTAAGTTGAAATTTATTCGTATCACGTCGTAATTTTTCCACGCAAAAGCTGTTCCGAGTAGCGTCAACAAAAACGATAAGTACAGCAGTTTATCTACCTTCGCTCGCAAGATGTGCAATATTTGAAAAATATTTTCTTCGTTGATTGTTTCTTAGAAGCGTTCGTTAAAATTTGCGTTTATTTCAAGTAAAGTATCTTAAAACTTGCTGGTCTTTGAAATATACACGTCATTAATTAGTTTTAAAACAGAAATTAACATAATTATGTGAGAGCAAAAATTTAAAACACCTCTTGCCTATTTCTAAGAAAGGCTCTCAGCGCTACTAAATTAAAATGTTCTAGAGGCTTATTCTATGATTTACGCTCTACATTCTCATTTGAATGCATAATTAAAAAATTTTTATCCTCGCACAATTTAATTAAATTTTACGAAAGTACTTCATCAATTTCACTCAACAATTCTTGAGTATTATAAGGGCGTACCCTGATGGAAATCTTTTGAAATATTCACGAAAAATTCGCTAAGCATTTTGGTATTGCCCGCATTACTCGGAAGTTATACGCGAAACTACGACGGAAGGTGCATATAATTTTAGAACTGCAATCTTAGAAATAATTTTGGATTCGAAAAATAAAGCAACAAAAGAGCAAATAATTTTATAAAATTTGAGTTATTACAAGGACAGGTTCAGTAAATTAATAAAGAAAGGAAACTTTACGATGGTTTCGATAAAATAAATTTAGGACATCAGGTATTATAGTTTGGTAATAAGAAAATATTTTTAAAACTTGGGCAAAAGAACCTTACGAAAAATAAATGTTAAAAAGAATCGCTTACAAAGAATACTCAACTACTAATAATGCGTGTGAATAAAGCGGACAAAAAGCTTCAAAGAAGGTTCTTCATTAAGCTACGCGAGGCCTAAAAAAAAGAGGGTACAGTGCATTTTTCCCGATGAATGCCGTATGCACGCAACTGAATATTACCGGTCGCGAATATAGGCGGTGAGTGGAGAAAAAAAGAAAATTCAGCCGAGCAGAGATATCCTCGGGTCTTTCGCATTGTCGTTCGTGTATGCGCGCTTTATTTTTCATTCCCCCCATTCCCCGCGAGAATGACAAGGCGGCACGGCGGGCGGCGGCGTATCTCTTGTATATTTTTCCTATAACTCTTTCTGGGATGTGGAGCTTGTCTTTGTTTCTTTTTTTTTGCGTGCGCGAGTTCTTTCTTTCTTTTTTATTTTTTTGCTTTCTGATTCGGCATGGAAAAAGGAAAGCTTTGAAATCTTAAGGAGATTACGTAGCGGAAGAAGTTGTATTTCGCGAAGATATTACAAGATCTCAGCGGAAAACTTTTAATGCATCAGAGGGATATTACTTTTTCAAAAGTAGCCTTTTGTTGGCGTCCATTATCGAATTTTTGTCTCGTCTTTGTTTCAACTTTCTTTTGGAAGTCGATGCAATAAAAATGAACTTCGCGAAGTTATTTGTAACTTGAATGATTAGTTGAAGAAATCTTTCTTTAAAAATCTTTTGCTTATTTTACAAAATACTTGTGCATTTATGACAATCCACCTGACATACATTTTCAAAACACTCATAGATATTATGCAAGTAATTATTTTTGCTTTCGAGATAAAAATATTTAATAATAGTTTAGCAAACCGTATAATTTAATAAATTTAATGATTTGAAAACATTTTATATCAAAAATTTTTATATAAGTTTATCGTTATTAGATAATAAACCAATTCATGAGAATCAAATTAGTCCAAACTAATTTTATGCAAAATTCGAAATCAATCAGATGTCGAGAATCATATTTCTACGTAAGCAAGAGCATTGAAAATGCAAAAATATAGCATAATCTATCTTGTAAATGGGAAAATGAAAGTATGTGTCTCGTCTTGACTGTCGAGAAATATTGACAAATAGTCAATACCAGGCGATGATTGCATAAAACACTGTCAGAGAGGTAACATCGCGGGAAAACGTCGATACAAAAAACTTTGGCGCTCTTCAGCTGCCACTTTTGCATGGACCTTTTTGCTCATTCACTTCGTCGGGTATTCCATCTTTCAGCCATTCTACCGAAGCTCGTAACTGTTATTCACTCGCCGGGCCCCCGTGTGTAAACCCGTTGAAAAATGGAGCAGCCGAGGCTGTTAAAATCCGCTCGAGACACGCTTAACCCTCGAGCAAGTCGTCGACGCAGACTGCAGAATGATTCTTTGCTCCTTTTCCTCGACTAACGGCATTTTCTATATACGTAGGCGTTGGCCAAGAGCTTTGTCTATGTCGCGCGCTCCTTGGATTAAGTTTTCAGAGGCAAACCCTTTGGTTCGCAACCGATCTAGTGGAAGAAAAAACAAGAGGGCTCTGTACTTGATTCATTAGGGACTTTTTCAAGATTCAAAAAGTCTCGTGAATATAGATTTTTCGCCAGCTTCTTCGTTTACTGTAGATGCTTGAAAATTGAATTTCAATTAGGCAAGCGCGAGCTATTTCATCAAATCGAAATCAGTGCAAAATGTGAGATTTCAAAATAAACAAAAGCTTCTTATTTTGAAAACAAAATTTCTTACAATCGATTTTCTCAAATTAGCACCAAACGGCATTGAAAAGTTAGAGACAACAACAACTAAAGAAAATAAAAGACATCATAAAGCGTAGTTTTACCGGTTAAACATAGTATACAAAATATCACGTCATTACTTAAATGTTACAGTCCTGACGACGCCCTGCGGGTAAATTAGCAAAGTGAGTCGCGCAATAAAGCTTAAAAACATGGGCTTTCGAGGCATTTCGGGGACGCGTGACGGTCTTTTGTCGTGTCGCGCGCGTCTTTGCCCATTCTTCCAAAGTGAGCGTCGTGCGGCTTTATGACATGTACGCGGACTTTTTTACGACCTACGTGCTTCGCAACTCGCGACCAAAAAGTCAGAGGAGAGCTACAGAGGAAAAGTATGTTTTCACCGGAATACTTTTCAAAACAACTGGATGAATTATCCTTTCAAATGTTTGTCAGATTTTTTTAAGAGCTATAGTTGTAAAGGAAATTTTCGTGTAGAAAACGGCGTGAACGTTGTGCGCTATTTTATGTACAGATTTAATTAAATTTTCGAGATAATTGCTCACGTCTCGCTGTACTAATGCAATTGGATTGTAAATTATTCCAAACGCTTCTGTAGCGCCATTCAAATAATTTGCGTTTCGTGCCCACTAAAATTATTAAACAATTCCCAATTTTATTCATTCTACAAAACGTGCTGCTTACTTATCGGTGAAAGCTCCGAAAAAGTACACATACTCATCACCACAGCAAGCGCCACGGGCCCGTGGCATCTCCTTGTTTTTTATTTTTTTGTTCGAGCTATTCGCGGCTAATATTAAAATTCGCGAGCAAACAAAACGAGTGCTCGCGGGGATAGAGAGGCCAAAACAAAGTGCTGACGCAGACAAAAAGGCGAGCGCCCTCGTAATCATCTTCCTGTCAGCGGTGTGCAAAACTGACAAAGCTCATGCTATATCCCCCCACTCCTCTGACTCTTCGACGTGTGTGTGAATGTGCTGCTGAAGCCTCGTAATTTGCCTTGTTTTTCGCGCGCATTAACCGCTTTAACTATATACATGCATATATAGCATATCGACCTCGCCCGACGCGGATTATTAAAGCTGTTGCGCTTACTACTATGTTGTTAATTAGTCTCGAAAGAGAGAATGATTTATTCGACGAGGCTGCGAAATAATTAATGCTATTCCGATGAAGAGTCTTTATATCTTTAATCGCCTTAACTGGCCCGCTAACTGCATACTCGATAGCTTCCATTTTATTTAAATATTTATTCGATCAGAATAATAATTCTTTAATTATCATTCCTAATTGGAAATCTTTATCAGTTTTAAGTTGTAAGCCAAACTGTAATAATAAATGCAAAAACAAAGACTGCTAAAAAAAAGACGATATTTTTCGAAAATCAGCAAGCACAGCTTAGCACAGCGGCAAAACTGTAAGCATCGTAAGCGAGACAAATGGTTATGAAGCGCGCGAAAAGCAGAAGAGAAAGTCTCTCGTGGCGTGAAGAGCCTCGCAAAAGGCAAAGCTCAGCGAGTTGCACGAGACTTTTGCTCCTGACGCTCGGTCTGAAATATTGGAGGCCGCCAGAAGAGTCGCGAGCTATATAGCTCTAGTCGGAAATATAACTCGGCCGTGTCCGATGCAGATGAGAGAGATAGCTCAGACATTCTATCCTCCTTTGCTTTCTTTATTCATTTGCTTGTTAGATTCAGCCGAGTGTGAATTTTCTTGCCGAGTGTGGTGGAGTAGTTTTATTTAGTCTTTGATAATGTAACACTTGTAAATACAATTCTTCGAAGTTGAAGTTTTGTTCAGAAAAGAGTACTTGAAGTATAAGTAATTTTTTCTTCCTGAATACATTTCATCTTTATCATTCTAAAAGACTAATGTAAAAAATATATTAGAAAGGTTATTTTTAGTTGAATTATAGGGAAAGTCTTATCAGACACGAATTTCTCTTGATAACGAGTTTTTTCGATGTTATCATGTAACCGAAATAATTTTATCTGTTTGCACGCTCGATTTATAATACTACTTCAGTATGTGAATAGTCTATCGATAAATTTTGATAAGTGATTCGATAAGAAATCCGAGAGCGTTTTGCTTACATTGATATACTTAGTTTCTAGTTGACCACGTAGGCCATTCTTTCAAAGTGATTTTTATTGTTATGCAAGTCTAACAAAATGTTTCATAAAAGTGTTGATGAGATTGTAAGTGTGCTACAAATAGTTAATTCGATTTTTCACGAAGTACAATGTGTAAATAAATTTCGTAATTTTTCAAATAGGACATTGAAAACTTTGTCATTGAGAATAATATAATACATGGGGTGAAAGCAGATTTAAAATTACAGACTGAGAATGTAGGTCAAGCTATTTTTCACGCGCTAAGTAGCAATGTGGAGCACATTGCTCAGGTAATGACAATCGCGAACTATAATTTACTTGAGAGTATTGTGTGTGGAATTCAAATAATGGTTCGGTTGGGTTCTGATAATGGGTCTTATAAACAGGTAGATGCAGAAACCGATAATCGCACAACTTATGGCGAGATGAAAGATGATTCGGTTCGTTGTGCGCTTTGGTTGAAAAAACAAGGAATAGGTAGTGGCGATGTTGTCACAATATGCATGCACGATCACTTGGACACGTATATTCCTATCTTCGCTACGTTTTACGTCGGAGCAACGTTTAACGTTTGGAATCACGATATCACGATAAGTAATTGATCCAATTTTTTTAAGTATCACATTTATTTCATTATTTATTGGAACAAATTTTAATCTATTTTAAAGACAGATAAAATTTTTGTTACTTCGCATACAAGACAAAATTTTTGGACACCTTCTCGTATTTTTTCAACGAGAATTCAATCTTATCTTAGATTAATTTTTTTAGAATCAGCTCGTCGACTTATAAATCTCATACGACCAAAGGTCATATTCGTCTGGGAGGGTGCACTTGACGTTCTTAAAGAAGCTGCCAAATTGGAACATTACTTAAATGTCAAATTTATTGTTTTCGGAAAGAGAACTGAATATGAAACTTTATCTAAGGTTATGGAAGAACAAACCAGGCATGAAATTCAAAGTTTCGCACCAATTGAAATATCCAATCCTCAAGAAACCATAGCCATGATTGCTTTATCATCCGATAGTCCTGTAAAAGGCGTAGATCATTCTTATAAATCTTTGCTTGAAAATTCGATTCTGTTCGCACCTATGCCTGCCGATAAAGTATCTTTGTCATATGCAAGCCCATATTTAGTCTCATATATCGCCTTAATGATCAAAGCAGTTTTATACCAAGGGACCAGGATCATTCATAGAGATTTCAATCCGAAACATACTTGTAAAGTTATCAACGAATATGAGGTATATACTTACCTATAAAGTCGGTAAAAAATCCAAATATTTCATTATTTCTTTTCAAATAGGTTCGCTTGTTATTAGCATCGCCGACTATGATCAATTATATTTATAAATCGAATTCTTTGGATAAATATAAATTAGAATCCTTGCAATACGTATTGATTTCGGGGTCGAAAGTCAATTCTATAATATACAAGGAATTCAAACGAAAGTTACCTCAAGCTCTCGTCGTTCAAGGCTACGGTAAAGAATTTTTGTTCTGTAAACATTCCAAAAATGTTCAGACTTTTTCAAATTATTCAATTAAACACATAAAATTCTACTTCATTAATTGAATTGTAGGTTTGATAGAAACATTGAGGTGTGTAGCTGTTCAAACTCGGAAGTGTAAATCCGACGATTCTATCGGGTTCGTGGGACCAAATGTCAGTTTAAAAGTTGTTGATTTGAAAACCGGAAAAGCCCTTGGGCCGAATGTAGAAGGAGAACTCTGCGTTAAAATGCCAGATATTTTTTGTGGCTATTACAACGATCCAATAAGAACAGAAGAATTATTTGACAATGAAGGTAAAAAAATGTGATCCCAATACGTGACAATCGTCACGATGACAAATTTCGATTGCTGTTTTGTTGTTGTCGAAATATCGTCAACTGATTTATCAATGAAATTAAGAGAGGAAAATTTGTCAGGTTGGTTACATACCGATGATTTGGCTTATTACGATGACGACGGAGAAATATTTATCGTCGATAGGCTGAAGGATAAATTGACGGTGGAATTCGATAATCAACAAATTTCGGCAAAGGAAATCGAAGAAATTTTAATGACTCATCCAGGTGTAACTGAAGTTGCCGTGGTTCCAAAACCTCACGAAACTTATGGAGAGCATGCAGTAGCATTTGTCAGACGAACCTCTGGATTACAAGTATGGATCAATTTAATAATAGTTTTAGTTTAACAATATCACATCTACGTGTAAGCTTTTGTAACGAAATAATCAGTATGTTATCGCAGTAATAACAGCATGAGTGATATCGGTCAACTATATTCTGATCAATGTGGAAATCCCACTTATCAGTGTCTAGTACTTTCTTAAAAATTATCGTACGAAATTAATTATAGAACTCTTAATGTTATTAATAATTTCTTTTACTTATAATTTAATTTTTTTTTACAAAATGACATATATCATTTAGTATTTTTAAAAATCATTTTCGTGTAACTTTTAGAGTTTAAACATGCCTCTAATAATTATATTTTCTGGCAGACCCAAAACATTGGAATAATAATAATCATAGACGAGAAGAATGCATACTTCATAGAAACAATTGTGTTCATTTAACAGGTATCCGAGAATGAGCTTATCGAACTATCCGCTTCGTTCGGCAAACACAGAAATTTACATGGTGTGGTCAAGTTTGTAGACAATATACCAAAGACAGCAACAGGCAAAGTATCTACACACAAATTGAAAAAAATGGCTCATCTACTCGCTTTGGAACGCTAAAGATTGTACATAAAATATTGAATATAATCAATACATATATATTTATCCAAGACAAAGACTCTCGACATTTTATCTTTATCTGTGTTAAAAAATGTTGTAAACAAGTGGCAATGATTATCTCGGTAATTACAATTTTCCTCAACTGAAAAAAAACCCTTTGCGTACCCAGCCACTTCTCAAGTTTAGAGCAAAGTCGAGTAAGCGAAGAGAAAGAGGGAGGGGGGGGAGAAGTAAAAAGAAAAGATTTCTCGAAGCAGCAACAAATATTGACGAAGGCAATCGCCCAAGAAATCGCTGGCCATACAGCTTGGCTACACGTATCCTTGGCAGGTAAATCAATTCCAGAGCGCCGAGAAGATCCGTGCAAACAGCAATCGAGACCTTAATCTTTGACCAGGCATCCTTCTCTCTTCCCCTCTAAGTAGATAAGTCAGAGGGAGTATCGAGAGAGCGAGAGAGAAAGCTAGCAACGATGATCGATGTTCGCGATCAGATCAAGGCTAATTACGTGCAGCCGCTGCTGCTGCGCCCTGCAGCAAGTCACTGCCTTTCGCAACGCGGCAGCGCGGCGGTCCGTCAGATTCTTCTTCCTTGGCTTACCCTCGTTTATTACCGCCTGCGATGCTTTCACTTGTCTCGTTCTCGCTCGCAGCATTCTCCCCGTCATTTATATCTTTTCCTCTCTCTCTCTCTCTCTCTTTCCCTCTCCATCTTCTAACTCGCACTTCCGACGTCTCCTCCTTTTTTTGGCAAAGACGAATCTTATTTGATAAGTTGGCATTTATGAAATTATATGTGATGGACATCCGCAGTGAATTATTTCTCTCTTTCGTTGTCATCCGTAATAAATGTCACTGCTGATTATCCTCGATCAACGATAGTAAGCCGGAACAGATTCAACTAAGTTTACCTCAACGCCAGCAGATATTTCGTAAAACTCGCGTTGGCAAAACTTCGCGGCAAATTGAACTATCATCGTAGCTAACGTTTTGATATTCAAATTTTTGCAAGTGCAAGATAGTTTAAAATAAAGAAGAGGCGAAGAGCTTGTTAGGCGTTAACGAAGTTTCAAAGTAGCCACAAAGTTGATAAAGCAGCAGCAGCAGTTGCGAGAAGAAAGAAGCGAAGAAAAAAGGAGGGACGATGGGCGAATCACGTGCAAGCGAGCTTAATTAAAAAATGTAAATGTTTAACCTCGTAGAGCGGAGCTTATAATTAGGTGACGCTCATCTACTCTCTGGCTCGTTCTGCTGGCGTGTCTCTCTCTCTGTGTCCCTTTGTCTCTGTAGTCTGCAAGCGCCGGGCGACTCGTCGTCCCTTGAGAGTACGTGACGCGGATTCGAGAAAAGCCGCTCGTTTCGCTATTGCTGGCGGCACGTGCAATGTGCGCGCGCGAGCAACAGCAGTTGCACGACCATGAAAAGGAAAGGACAATGCAGGATGCGCGCATCTCGCGATCCGCGGAAATCCGTCCAAATTCCCCTTCTTCTTCTTCTTCTTCGCTGCATTGCCCATATACGTGTCGCGTGCGTGCCGAAGAGAGAACCCTCTCTCGCTCTCTCCCTAACGGTTGGCCCTCCACTCGAGGCCAAGTGACCCTGGAGCATCTCATTCACCGAGAACATGTACCACTTTTTTGTCTTTAAACGACTTCAATGATTCTTCAAAAATAAGAGGAAAAAAACGATCTCTTTTTTTCGTCTCGAGTCACCCTTATGTTTTTTGGAATTATATTATCGTTCGCTATCTTCCCTGTAGATTTAGATTTCGAAAAAAATAACGGCGAATGATGCCGATCGATCGTAACAGTCTTTTAGATATAGCGCGTAAACTTTCAAAGTGGAGCATACTTTCAATCCGTTATCTTTAATGTATTTAGGATCGTAAAGCCTTGAAGAGCGCGATGAAAAAGTGAATCGATAACGGTAGTGTTCTGAAAATATTTTTGCTTACGATAGCTCTGATATAAAACTTTATTAGTAATTTTATAAGTAAGACTTTTCTTGCATAATCCGCTTGGTCCGTCGATGTTTAAGAGCGTCTGAAAGCAAAAAATAAAACAATCTATCACGAGGATTTTGTTTACATTTGCCTGAACAAATATAAACACAGAATTTTTTAAAATACTCTGCTTTAATCACTTTCACCCTGTGTATATATAGGGTAAATTAATCTGGTCTTAGCGGATCATAGAAATGTTTAATAGATAGGAATACCTTTTAGAAAATAGCGAAAATAATATCATTTGTCGTGGTCAATCTTAATTAACTGAAACCTCTTAAAGTACTTTCCACCCTCCTTGAATCGTCTTCGAGGATATCGTCGGATATCGTCGGGTAGAAAAGAAACAAACCAGTGACAATTAGTACCATAAAACTCAAGCATGCGATGACAAAGAATGGCCTGGCTTTTCTATTGGATTTACAACGATACCTTCTTCAGACTTTTCTAATATATAGAACTGAAGATCATAAATAAATTGCCGAGAAAATTACATGGTTCTTATAGTTTGGTAAATGGGTATTATTTGTAGTAAAACTGAAAATAGATAGCACGTGAGAACGTTATGTGGGCTTGATTGATACGACGGCAATGAGGAAGGTGAACGTCCATTCAAACTTACGTATGGGAGAAACTTTGCGCGCAATAAACATTTGCAGGCAAACGCGTACTGACTGTGAGTAGTGAAAACCATTACATTCCCCCGAGGAAGCTGCGTAATATATTTGTTTGACGAACTTCATCTAACAGCGATGGACCGTATACTTTGTCAGGTGGATTGTAGTAATAGTAATTACACTGAAATAAGCCGAAGTTTTTATTAGCTTTAGTAAGTACTTAGATGATTGGTTTTGTTTTAGAAAAAATAAAATATTATTTCGAAAATGTATAAATTATTAGTCAAACTTTCTCTTCATTTGTTTTAAACATGAAACAACATTTCAGGATGACTGTGGCTTATTAAAATGAGCAGATACGATTATAACGTCATTACGTAATTCATGGCTCTATTCAAAAACTTTGAACGTGCGAAATCCACGATAATTCACGAAACAATTCGCAAAAATTAGTCGAATGCAGCGCATTAGCATCAAAGAGTGAAATTATCCATGGCGCGGCAATTACTCTCATTCACGCGGAATTCATGGAATCATCAATCTCCTAATAATGTATTGTTTTTGAAATACGCCCTCATCATACCCTTGCCTATAAAGAAAAATAACTGTTTAATTTCACCTGAATTCTCGATTAATCATCGCACGAATATAATTGGATCAACAATAGATACGTTTCAACGAAAGAAACCAAGTAGTCGCAGTTACCTTTAATTTTTTAAAAAGCTCTACTGTTATATCTTTCGAAATAAAAATGATAAAACGTTGCGCTGTAGCGATGTAATGTGCAGGCTGTTTCTAAATTGCAGCTACTTGGGATGGTTCTGGGCAAACTCTTCAAAGCATTTTTCATTAAGCTCGGCTGCCCTAATGTACGTACGTGCGCCTTTTTCTTCGGGATCTCAGATGAGCTCTCCCCCGGCCAAAATTGCCGAGCAAAACCTCTTTTTCCTTGAAATATGAGCACATGGGCAAACTTTCGTTTCATTGTGCATCTACGGTTTGAAATTTTTTTTTTCGAATGCTTTCGTGGGTTTGCTTGTTTTGTTTCTAACTGGCTTTCGTATGCTCTTCCCAAGAGTTACTTTTTTGTTTTCGTAAGGGTTTACGCACTTTTGTTTGTATTTGCAGTTTGTACAAACAAACTGAATTCGATACTGTCGCCTACATTTATGGCATGTGATTGACACACGGCCACTATCGCAATTTTTCAAAATGCTTTTACTCGATTGGAGGAAAAAAGATGAAAGGCAGGAAACAAAAATTCGAAACTAAAATAAGAATCTGCATACAAAAGGTCCAGGCGAAGAATTATTACATCGTGACTTTTTCATTGAAACGATGTAGTAATAACATTTACATTTTTTGGCACGTGGGCCAAAATTCGAGGGAAAAAAATGATGAAAGCCGAAGTTTTTGCCGACGCTTCGGATACCGGTAGAAAATGTACATTTGAAAATATAAGCTCGTCGTATATTTTATTTTCACTGTATTTGATGCGAATAAATTCTTTCTACAAAAAGAGGAAGCATCTTTTTCTGATCTTCTGCAAGTATTCTTAACAGTTTTCAATTTTTCCCCGCTCTTCTCTGTAATATAATAATTTCAACATTTCTATTTATGAAAATTTAGAGCAATCTTCACTGAATATAGCAGTTTTTGATTTGCGACATAGACTGTAAACAGATTGCTTAGAAAAATACTTTTTTTTTTAAATCAATAAAATACCAATAAATTCAAACGAATGTCGTGATCGTTGGATTTAACGGACCCGCAATTCTTTGACATGTCGATCATTCTAAACGGCTACGTTATACATGGAAGATTGAGTGAAATGGTAATCAAGCTCTTAGTCGGACGCCGTAGTAGTTGGCGCGGTAGCGAAAGGGTAGCTTGTCAGCGCCGCAATAGTGCAGACCGGCAATCGCGCGCGCGTCTCGGTGGTCGTGCATTCAAATCCGCGAAATTCAAATGGCTCTTGACGGCTTCGTCAAGCGGCGGGCCTCTACTACTACTACTACTACTCCAGTCGTAAGCGAGGACAAAAGGGAGGCGGCAACCAGCCCCTCACGGCTACTATAGCCGCAGGCGACCTTTAGCCTTGGCGATCTATGTACGTCGCAAGCTCTCCACGTATATATCAAGAGCTCAGATTGATTCTTTGATTTGTGCCATTGAAGGGCTTTTTCTGAAGGTTGTGTCTAGGTTGCGCGCTCGTGACTGAAAGAACAAAAAAAAAAGAAAAAAATCAATCCTACTTCCTCGGCTTCGATAAGACACACATTTATTCGCGAATTTGCAACGCTGAATTTTCCCAATGACTTTTGTTTTCGTCACGTCTTTCAACGTATAGACAATTCTTTACACATTCGCTCGAAAATTATATTCATCAAATTAATTTTGCAAAATTCCAACCGACTTCTCGACGAGTAGCCGTCGAAATTTCGAGAGCAATTCGTTGTATACGGCACGTGAGATTACAAGTTTTCCAAATCATTTTACAAAGAAACTCGGCTAGTTTTGCGAGCATTTGAAAAGCTGCGGGCAACTCGCGCAGATGAAACGAGCGCCGCGCTCCTCGCCCCACGAGTCCTTGAACGAGAGAGAGAGAGAGCAAAAAAAAGTCTCAACTATTTTTTAATTAAGCGCATTCTTTGAGCCTCGCGCGAGTCTTTCAGATTTTTACGTGCGGTAAAATAGGCCGCAACCAATTACCGACGCGCAGCCGAAAGGCAAAAAAAAAAAACAAAAAAACAAAAAGCCGCCGTTGGATTTTGCAAGAGCTGCTAGAGTCCATTTACATTTCGGGCTATATACGCGTGCACTGTATACTGTAGCAAAGAGAGAGAGAGAGAGGGCCGAACAGCGAGAGTAGCCCAAGTTTTAATATAAACTGGAATTCATACATGTAATCAAACGAAAGATTGGCACACTCTCCGACGGCCAGAGAGAGAGAGAGAGAGAGAGAGAGAGAGAGAGAGAGAGAGAGAGAGAGAGAGACGTGCGCGCGAGGCTGAATATTCAATGCGCGCTTTCCGCCAGCCGAATATACTTTCACGCATGAATATGAAGCTTTCGGCCTCCACGCTGCAACGAATAACAGTTGAATGAAAGATTTAATCATAGACACATACTCGCTATCGCGGTCAATGTATTCAGATTGACCGCGACGAAAATTTCATGACGAATAATGCCCCTCTTAGTTATACATTTTCTCGTTATATCCCTAACAACACACTTTTTTTTTAACAACTCGTTTGCTTGCCTCCCATGGCTCTTCATTAGACGACAACGTTTTCATCTCGAACTGCAAAGAAATTAAAAAACCTTCATCAAACTTTTGTTTTATAGCGTATTTTTTATTCAACCGTGTTGTTTTTTACGAGCAAAAACGGTGGGTCAGTGTAAATATACCTAGAGAGGATAGAAATAGCAACGGATTTATCGCTGCGTACAAAAGTGACAAAATTTAAAAGCCAAATAGATATAAGCAGACCGCGAGATGATACGCAGTCGTGGGCTGCGAGGTAGTTGCTGCTGTACATCAGCCGTTTTCGCGAGCACTAATTTGCACTGCGCGCACCCCAGCTTTCTCCCTTTCGGCAAATGCCTGTGTACATATAATTATCGCCTGTTTCAACAGCGAGACATATCGTCATCGTTTATCTTTCTACATCTTGCGCTGTGCTTTACCTGTCTCTCGGTTACGTTGCTCAAAGCTACCATTAGCTCGATATTATATATTATATGCATTTTGCTATATAAATTTATGTGCGAATTATCTTGTTTTTTTTCAGTTAGATGCTCGGATGAGCAATGATTGGTGAATTTTTTAAGCTTATTTTAGCTCTTTGTGGTTCATAATGAATATAGAATAAATTGTGATCCCTTCCGGAAGAGAAAGTTTGAATGTATTGAAGAAATATAGTTATAAAGTTAAAAATGTGAAGAATATGTCACTGTAAGAAGAACGTCAACTAACCATTATGTTCGATCAATAGAAAATAGTAAAATCATTCAAGTTGAAATAGATAAGCTTATAACAATGATAGAGTTTTCCGTATGAAACTAAATGCAACAAAGTTTCGAGATTGACAATGAGTTATCTTCCCAAGCAAGTGGAGCTTGCAACGCTCGCATCGTCGGCTTGGCGGGATTTATCAGCTAAGACTAGTGCGCACGAGGGCAAAAGAGAGAGAGGGAGGGGGAGTCGA
This sequence comes from Galeopsomyia nigrocyanea, assembly GCA_035047105.1. Taxonomy (NCBI): domain Eukaryota; kingdom Metazoa; phylum Arthropoda; class Insecta; order Hymenoptera; family Eulophidae; genus Galeopsomyia; species Galeopsomyia nigrocyanea. Next base: position 12,876,098 of record JAWWMK010000040.1, read on the forward strand.
GGGCTATACGCTCGTGCGCGCGACCGGCCGACCGAGTACATTCACTGAGGTTATTTGGGTCAGTTTGCCTAACTCGGACGAGTTGCCGCCGTCGTCTACTCTCCGGACCATCTATCAGTCTCTTTCTTTTCAGCCTTTTACTTGAACTTGTCCATGCATCTGCAAAACTTCACTGCGTTTATCCGTTGCTGCCTTATTCGACACCGGCACAACTGAAGATTATTCGTTGTTGTTAGGTCTTGAAAAATGTGACTGTCAGAAGTAATTCATTAATTGCCGTTGTACTTTCAATATCTTTTGATTACTAAGACTTTATTATATATTTGACAGAAAAAAAAAACTTCTATTTATGAAATTTAATGAAAGCGTATAAATGGATAAGACTAAAGTGGTACAAATCAATAACAAGTCAGCCGGTATCGAGTAAAGTATCGTTGAATGGGGGTTGCTTTTCATTGATTTCATGCATGCGTTGGCTTTTCCGTTTACAATACACGTTTGAGTTCCATCGTGAATGCCTATTGGTCACACAAAAGGGAAGTACTCCCGCGCGGGAGAAGGGTAGAAGAGTAGTGAACGCAATGACTTGGACGGAAAGGCAGGGCATATACGTGGTCCTCGAGTTTCGAATTCTCGCAGCTTATTGGAAAGAACGAAATTTCTCAAATTGTTCGACTAGAAAGAGCCCAGCTCTTACAGTCAGCCCGCGTACAACGACTACGACAGTTAATTTACTCCTTTTTTTTCTCCCTACCCCCTCCCCCTGAAAACCACCCACTACAGTTTTGAAAAGCTGAATTCTTAAACGCGATACTGATTTTGTGAACAGTAAATTTATGTGCTGCGGGTACTATAATGATGATGATTGATAAATTATTTCATTGATTTTACAAGGCATAATTTTGTAAGAGTTAATATCATGCAAAAATAGTATATCTTTTATCATTGAATTATATTATTTACCTCTTTGAATCGTAAGATGTTATAAAGTACGTAAATGTCAATGGCTTATCGTTCCATTAAAAATTGAAGTGCTGAAATGTCAACGAAGCCGTTAATCAGATAAACAAGGCAATCGCTCGACGATAGGCCAAATCGCATCAGATAGTCAGCTGCGAGCGCCCGATCGACGAGTATATATTGGGTCCTGGCCGTATCGCGTATCGGCGGCCAGCCACAGAGCAAATTCCAAGGTAGCCGAGGGGGAGAGCTCGCGGCACCATTGGATTCCCATCTTCGCCGTTGCATAATTCGTGTGTCCGGACGTATACCTTCGGACGCACGTTGTGCATTCTGCTGTCCCTCCGGTGGCAGCTACGTAATGACCAGTATGCACTCTCCTATCGTCTACAACCGCATGCTATCAGCTCGATCGCATGCGCCGATGCTCAATTCAACATGTTCTCGTGTATTTTCTATTAAGCTTTTACTTGGGTTTTCAGAAAGTTAATACATCAATCGAATTGTAAATCGGTGATTTCATTTATGAAATTGAAAGTGTTTTGTCGAGGAATATGTTAAGCGGTCCCATTTTTTTACACAACAGATTAGTATTGTTATTTTATTGTAGTTTGTATTACAACAATCGAAAACAATTTTCAAAGAAAGATTGAACAGAAAATAGAATTGGTATTCGGGAACCAAACAAAAAAAAAAAAACTCAGAGAAAAAAAGTTGATGACATTGAAAAAAAAACATTCGATTTAATCTAAAAATACATACAATTCAAATGGGTTGTGCAGTACATTCGCGCACGCTGCAATTGATTTCACTATTTGGATAGATGGTCGAGAATCGGAAAGTTTTGGCGAGTGCGCGACTATCTCTATTTGTTTGAGCTTTCACGTTTTTCTTCTATCTCCCTTTTCCGCATTTTCGTACCTTGCGGTCGCTCTGTGCAGCAAAGTTTAAATTGTTTCCGAAATTGAAGATGTCACGGCGAAACGTTCCTATACCTTTGGTCCTTCAATGTCTATCATATTTTTCACTATGGCAGATTTATCGTGTATAGGATGAAAATTGATTGTAACGGGCGTACGAGCTTTCCAATCAAAATAAAAATTTGGGTTCGATAGTTCAATAATAAAAAAAAATAATTTTCTTTGGGCAAAGTCTCTCGGTAGTTATGATTGAAACGACTTCAATTAAAAAAGTTGTTAAACGTATAATGAGATTCATTAAGAAGTTTTTAATTCCACGAATACACTTTGAAATAATGAGAACAAAAAACTGGCATTTCGTTGTAGTTGATTAAAGCCAAGTAGCAAGTGTACGAATGGAAAGCAGCAACAAAAATCGTAAGTAAACTATTGAGCAAATGAGACGGCATAACATTGCGAATTATTCTCGAGAACAATGGAGGCATTGTGGCCACAAGAAATTTAAAGTGCCATGATAAAAAGGTACTTCGTTTCCGCGCCAAGAAAAAAAAACGGCGGGAGGCGTTCGTTTCAAGCGATTCGAGCGAAAAAACACTCCGTCGAGTTTCATTACTCTAAAAACTCTGGCGTTTTATACAAAAATCTGTCGCAATATATAAATTCTTGAGGCAAGGTAAGAGGCAAGATGAAAAGTAAGTACTTCTTTTCACTCTAGCATTCGGAAAAGTAGCAATATACTAAATGCCTTCAATGAATGACATCTCTTGAAAAAAAAAATTGTATGATAAATTCCTCTGTTCTTTCATAAAATATTTGCGTCATTATTACTTGCTGATTATATCAAAAATTTGCGATCGATCATATTGTGCTAGTTAATAAACAAGCTTCAATATGGGCAATAATGATAAAAAAAAATGAATAATCTTTTGGAAAAATGAAATGAAAATGTATGATAAAAGCGAGAAACTTGATTAGATTTACTTTTTTTTGTTTAATAAATACTGAAAGGCAGCTGTATCAAAATTGAATGAAAATATTTTTCGCACTATATTTTTAATAAATCCTGACTATATATAGCGTATGGTTTTCATCACTGCCAAAAAAAATAGAAATGTAGGATTTAAATGTAGGTTAAGATCCCTCAGAGAAGCAACCCCAGACAAATTACTTCGGAGCAAGCTAGGCCGAAAAAAAATGCCAGTGGCTATAAGTGCTCGAGTTATAACGACCACAGCCCAATTCTCGGTTGATTCAGGAAGCGCCGAGTAAAAATAGACCTATGCTTATTCTTTTGCGACACTGAACAATGATATACAACAACGAGATAATAATATATATAAATAAAAAAAGGAAGAAAAGAGTAGAGTAGTTTGTGTGAATAATTGGGTGGCGAAGAGCAGCGTCGAAAAGAGCGAGAAAAAGATGAGGGTCGAGAGGAGGCCGGCCGGAATGAAGAGTTACGGGACAGCGCGCTCGTCGTGCCTAATCTGGATCTTCGCCCCAGGCGTTACATTTATGAATACACTCTTTCTAGCTTCTCGCGCTACTTCAATATCGCGAGTTCTAGTCCAATTGCTCCTCCGACCCACCTGCAAACTTCTTACGTCGTCTTTTCTTTTTATTCCTTCGGCTCATTCGTGAGATCTTCTATTTTTTTTATAATAGTTCTTTTGTTTTTTTTGTTAGGCCTTTTTTCTTACTTTTCCTCGAACTTTCCTCGAGGCAATAACCTATGAGATGAACCATGATCTTTTATTTTAAATTTATTTTTTGTAAGAGTAAGATATTTTCTTAAAAAAATTGTATTACAACTAGTTTCGATAAGATTCTCACAAATAATCAAGAATGACTCAGAATGAGAATGTTAGATACAGTAATTGATGATTTTATTTGCATCGTTTTCAAATTAATTCACTCAGAAAGTAAATGAGCAAATTATTTGTAAGCTATTTTGTGTGCAAAGTTTGGCCTGATTCTGCTTGAAACAAATGACGAAGGGCAAGCTACGAATAGCATTAGAGTTAAAAGGATTGGCTTGAAGTGCTCTTGAAATGAGCCAAAGTACAAGATTCAGCAAAGTTATATGTTACAAGGGCATGTTATTCTTTTATTGGATTCTAGTCAGCATTTTAAAGCTAAAATATTCCAATTGTATTAAAATGTATTTAAATCAGAGTCTACAAAATCGTGGCAGATCGTGACTGAGATATTAAGTACTATTGAATTAATTAGATGGAGGATCTTTTAACGAAAATGAACACGATTTCTTGCGCTAGAATTATTTTCTCGAATAATAGATCACGAAATTTAAATGTTAATCAATATTTCAAGCATTTTTTATAAATAATAAATACTAATAATTTCATCATGCAAAAGTTCAGTACTGAAACTTTTCGCTTAGCATGCAATACCACACGAGACCATTCACCGAAAAAATAAAATAAAATCCAGGATTCGAATTTTCGAGATTTCTTTTTTGGCATATCACAGTCAGATCGCGCGCAGCAATTTCACACGGCAGTCTGTCTCAATTCCTCTTTCCACTGCTTGTTCCCTCGTTATCGCGGTGAGCCCGCATATGGCAGTCGATCGGCAAGAAGAGAGAACTTCAACTTGTCTCCTCTGATTGATAGCTCAGCGGTGAATTCGCTCGATGGATATATTCGAACTACTCTCCGCGACTGACAACATTACGTGTCGAATTTGACTGATATACGTGCGGTGAAATTCTTTTTCAAAATATTCTTGGAAAATATTCTTTTCAAAATTTTTCGAATAACACAAATGTCTATTATAGTAAATAAAAATAAGAATAAATAGAAAAATCTGAAAATGTATCAATCTTCCATAATTGTTAATAATTTTTCGAAATGTTTGCTTGCAGGTGTAGCGCAAGGATTACGCTGTTACAAATGCGGACAATACAACGAAGGCGTCGGAAGTATTACGCCTTGCATCAATTACACCGCTACACAGCTCAAGGATTGTTCCGGCACCGCGCAGTATTGTATTGTAAGTCAAAGCGAATATTTCTATAATGGAGCTACATTGTTTTCTCTTATTAGGCAATTAAAAGTTACATGCGTATACGTGCTTTATCAAAAAAATAATGTCGTTCAAAAAGTGATATTTAACAAACGTAGGGGAGGGTGGGGCAAAACGGCACCCCTAACTTTAAAGTCGGCTAAAATCTTATTAAAACAGATAATCAACTTCTGCACGACACATTCACATTCGTTGAAGTAATCCCTACAAAAACCTATCGGATTTAATTTTTTTCGTACCGATTTTCTGTTATAAAAATCGATTTTTTGAAAATGTCGAATTTCGGAACTCTAAAAAATGTCGGGGCAAAATGGCACCTTCCATTAAAAGAGCTGCAGTTTCGTCGATTTTCATTGTTTTTGAACATGTTCATAACAATTATTTTGTCTTGATAAGAGCTTTAATTTGGTTGGTCGCACGTTCGATTTCGTTGAATATAACACG
>JAWWMK010000040.1:12881566-12944832 GCA_035047105.1 Galeopsomyia nigrocyanea
GTTTTGTAACTTTTATTAAGCATTTTGAATAAAAAATTGAAATCAATACAACTTATGAACGGATTGGAGTTTTTTGAAAAATTTTTTTTTAACAGAAGGATTTGATCTCAGCTTTTTATTGGTACCTCTGAAATTACAGTAGAGTCGATATTTTAAGAGTTATTTCGATTTGAAGAGACTATTTTTCAAGATTCCGCATATAAGGCCCGATAACTTCCGAACAAAGGCCCATGGGACAGAATCCTTCGAGGAACTTTACAAGATATATAATAAGGGTGACAATACTCCCCCTTACGCTACCCCTTTATGTGCGGTGCGAAAGTCTTCTCCAAGAATGTCAGTGTAGATTTGGCGCTGACACGTTATAAATTGAACAGATTGTATTAGTTTCAAGGAGCAACCTATTTCTGCAAGTTTTTCAAGGAGTATTTCGCAAATTACATTGTCAAAGGCTCCGCTAACAACCAAAAATGCTGCTAGTAGGCTTTCGTGATTTATTAAGGCTTCATTTATATTAACAGATAAATTTGTTAAATTGTCTGCGCACGATTTGCCTTGTCTGAATCCATTCTGAGATTCGGGCAGAACGTTCGTAAACTCGCACCACCACTGAAGTCTATTTTTGAAGATAAAGTTTCAAAGAGCTTGGACATGCATGAGGTTAATGCGATTGGTCTAACATTCTTTCCATCAGGCTTTTCAATAAAATGAACGAACGACTTTTTCCACTGTTCTGGATATTGATTAGTTTCGTACATGTCGTTAAAAATATCTAGCAATAATAAGTGGTATTTTATGGGAAGGTTATTTATGATTTCATAATCCATGCCGTCCATTCCAGGCGCCGACTTTGTATTTTTAGAGCTTAAAGCTGTGTTAAACTCGGCGTAATCAAAGGGGATGCCAAAAAAGTCGTTACTGCTACACGATGGTAAAGACTCCGGGTTTGTGCTTACCCAAGGGGGTGTGATTTTATCTAAGGCCTTCTTAATCAAAGATTCATGTTGTAGATTGTCAGTGGTGTGCGATTTATTTACTTTGTTCCATTTATTTTTTAAGACTTTACATTTTCATGCACAAACGGCTACCGTCGATATGATAATCGGTATTAAAAGATTAATAATTAGATAGCGATAAGGCTTTCAGCCAAAGTCGCTTGAACTGGTACATAATGAATCGGCTACAATTGGTGTCAGTTACTAATTAATAATCAAGCATTTCAGCCTTAAAGTGTTCACTATTACACCATAGTGTGAAAATGGTCGCAGGAATTTTTTTGGAACAGGTCAGATTATAATTCAAAAGCCTTGGAAAAATTTAATGTATTAATTAATTTATATGATTTTCTTCGGAACTATAACAGGAACTCGGATTTACTATAAAAGATAATTTGCTCATTGGAAATGATTCGGATGGAACGGAGAGTAGAGATATTTCAGAGCTTGTTCTTGATTCATTGAACAGATTCCCAAATTTTGTTGGCCAAGTATATATCAGATTCTTTCTTTTTTCATTTACGTTTTAAAACAATGGCATATAACTAATTTTTGTTCATATTCTAATTTTTTCGTTACAGATTGACGTACAAAGTGGAGAAAAAACGATATTTGCTGAGATCAAAGACCGCAGTATCAGATGTGCTTTGTGGTTGAAGAAACAAGGCATTACCAAAAATGACGTTATTTGCGTCTCCACGCCAAATCAACAGAATGATTACATACCATGCTTAGCTACATTTTATGTAAATGCTATTTATAATCCGTGGTATTATGATCTGGCAACAGGTAAAACTGACGTGGAATACTTTGAAAACAGTATTTTTTACGTATGTAAATTTCTAATTGACTGTTGCAGAAAATGCGCGACGTTTCTTCGATATGTGCCGACCTAAGATAATCTTTGCTAGTGAGCAGTCCGTCGATTTTCTTTCTCAAATAGCTGAAGATATGGAAATAAATTGTCAACTCGTAGTTTACGGGACGCATTCTAAATATTTGTCGCTGAATGATTTGATGGCAGAACAAACGCAAAGTGAAGTCGATAACTTTGAACACATCAAACCAGAAGATCCTATGAAACAAGTTGGTGTGATATACTTTTCATCGGGGACGACAGGTACACCTAAAGGTACTTTACTTTCCTATGATACCATAGTGAATAATCGCATGGAGGGCTGCGCCTTACGCGGCGGGAAAAATTGCCTTTGGTATTCAAATCTATCTTGGATAACTGGTACAAACTTAGTGACAACGTGCATTCGACTACGTTGTACACGAATATTACACCAAGAATTCGACCCCGAAGAAACAAGTAAAGTTGTGGAAAAATACAAGGTGCGAAAAACCAAAAAAATTTCTAATTTAGAGGTATGTCATAATCAATTTTTGATTTTCTTACTATATTTTTAGGTTAATTGGATTTTTTGGACCCCGACAATGTTAACTCAATGTTATAAGGACGGTTTATTTTCTCATTACGATTATTCAAGTGTCGAATCCCTATTAGTTGGAGGATCAATTATTTGTAAAACAATCATGGAGGATTGTCAAAAACTTATTCCTAAAACGTTTATTATAAACAGCTTTGGTATTTAAAAGTCGTTTATTTTAAGTCATCTATCATAATGTTATTTTTATTCAAATTAAAAAATTTGCAGGTATGACGGAGGTCGGAGGACTCACTGTGCAACAAACTAAAAACCGTAGAAAACTCGATTCTATCGGATACGTGTATAAAGGTGTAACACTCAAAATCATCGATGTGAGAAAGGGTCATGCACTTGGTCCAAATCAATGTGGTGAAATTTGCTTCAAATTGAAAAACATAATGCTAGGCTACTTAAACAACCCCGAAGAAACCATGAAAATGATAGATAATGAAGGTACACGTAACTAAACGTGTGAACCAGATTTTTATTTGATGACACTCTATGTAAATGATATTATTTGGTCTAGGTTGGATACACAGTGGAGATTTAGGGTACTACGATGAAAACGGAGAAGTGACAATAGTCGACCGGATCAAAGAAGTTATAATAACGCAAAATCATCATGTTTCGCCCTCGGAAATAGAAGAAATACTTTTACGACATCCAGGTGTGGCAGATTGCGCGGTAGTGCCAGTACCTCATGAAATTGATGTCGAAAGGCCATTTGCATTTGTAGTGAAAAGTCCTGGATCTGAAGTATGTAGCTAAAATTTTTTACTATAACAAAGATATTATTTTAATATGTATTTTATAATTACTCTGACATTTAGGTTACAGCAGAAGAGTTGATGGAACTACCTACATGTCGTGATAAAAATTATCGATTAACGGGTGGTGTAATATTTCTTGATAGCCTAATTTACACATCGACGGGGAAAAAATCTCTTAAACAGTTGAAAGAGATGGCTAAGGCATATGTGTCATAAATTAATATTAAGAAATACTTATAATTTACAGATGTTATTTTACGTACCAAACAAAGACTTTACTCGAACTTAAATGTAGAATAGGATAAGACATGAATGAAATATTGGAGTAAAACAAAAATTTTGCATAAAAAAGTTAAAAAATGAAGAAATAAATGAAAAATACATTTGTATATGTCGTTCATTCTTTTCATTTCATCGTTTCACCCAGGCATAACTGAAAATATTCAAATAAACTACGATTAAAACAAAGTTTGTAGCTTTGTCTTTTTTTTTTTTGACTGCTAGCATGCCCCATTGGTAAAAAAAAATTAATTTCAGTCATTTTCTGAGCCTCAAAGTTCTGTTAAAGTCTAGATATTTCGTTTTATCTTATCTTCGATGATTAAAAGATACATCGATAAAAAGAAAGTAAAATACTTTCCATGAAAGTATCGTTATCATCATCAATGACTCGATGAGTTATCCACTCGAAGAAAAATAAGAAGATCAGGCTATTATTGTATTCCACAGTAAAAGAATCAATATAATCAATATGAGGAAAAGTACCCGATTATCACATGCGCGTCACTTTCGAATGTAAACAGAGGAAAATTTTTCGACTTTCACGCAAATTATCTTTTATCAATATCTATCTACAGAATCCTCTTCAAAAGCGAGTCTGCGCTGCTTGGAGGCTCGACAAGATCAATGCTATTGCTTATTAAGTACAATATTTCTTTTGCTAACATTTTGATCTGATATATGTACAGAGTGATGCGATTGTCCATTTTTTTCATGCTGAATGCGTTTTCAACAACTGTGTTTGACATTGATAATCTTTTCTTATTGTTTCTCTCATCAATATTCAATCTTTTTATCTAAAATTAAACAGCAAGTCAATTGAATTATGGTAATCAATGCACCCGATTCTCATTCAAATATTTTATGTTGTTATAACACTTTCCAGTTGTGACGTATTGATATGATAAAAAATTGCTCGTCAATAATATTTACATTACTTCTATTTTTAAAAGCATACCGGCTGAGTGCAAGTGTACTAAAAAAATTGTTGGCGGTTACGGATTACATTAACCGAGAGTGAAACGTACAGTTTTGAAGAAACATTTTAACATTATTGAAATTATCAATATGACGACCTGCTAGTATCAATTAGCCGACATATTTCCTAAATATGTGTTACTTAAAAATAATTCCTTTCTAAGTGATGTGAAATTTCAACGATAATATTCAACGATATTTGTCCAGAAAATTTCAGTATCTAAAAAAAATCTCACGAAAAACTAATTTGGCTGTTTGTTTGTACTGATTTATTGCCCAAAAGATTGTAAGCATAGCAAACTTTTTCCCGCCGGCAAAGCAGCGGAATGCTATGTATAAACCACGCGGAGGAAAATGTAAATGACCGAAAGAGGAAGTGCAATGGCAAATACCAATGAACCTTTCGCGATCGTCCATTAATATTCGTGGCTCCACAATTCACGCGTCCGATGGCGCGTTTTAGCGCATCCCTCACCGCGGCGACATCGTCGGGAAGGCAAAAAAAAAAAAACTAATGAAAAATGCATCGGCGGACTTGGAAACTGGGATAGAATGGATGAGCGCGAAATGAAAGGGATTCGAAAGAGAGGGTGGGAGGAAGGAAAAAAGATGAAGAAGAGATGAATAAAAATCGATGAATGTCCATGTGGTGTGCAAGTTTGGCCTCTCAGTCGATCGATCGTCGTCGGCTGTGATGGCATGGACGCCGTCGATCTGCACACGTGTCGAATCCATGCAATTTCGCGACAATGTACGAGGCTTATTAGATCAATATACATAGGCTGCCGCCGTCGCCCCGTCGATTGGCACAGTTGCGGGCCGTGGACCGCTTGAAAGCTCGCGTCATCGATACTATACGTGCGACGGTAATCGTGACTTGTCCTGTTTATGTTCGCGCTCGACGGCAATTGATGTTCCTGCCAGTCTCCTATGCTCGCGCGCACTCTATATTTCAGCTGCAGTTAACGCGAGACACGGAATATTATCGATTCCTTTCGATAAGCGCCTATGTTACTACAAAAAACTTTACTCTTACATTTTTTTTATATTTTCTTTAACTGCTGAGAATCTTGTTTTGCTAATTTATGAAAAATTGGAACCGAAAAAGCTTTATTAATAGAAGTTGAAACCTGATGAAGTAATAATCAACGTTCTTTGTTTTTATTTATATACACGTTAAGAATTTATCAGGCCGAATTTATCATAAATTCGGCTATTCGATTCGACTCTACAATAAATATGACAATTTTGCAAGTATGAAGAAAAATATACAAATACCACACAGTTTTACAACACTGGGAATGGACATTACGATGAATTGAATCACGGGTCACACAACGAAATCTGACGTGAATTGTATAATGCGAAAGCCGCTGATGATTTAATGAAAAAAAAAAAAATTCAATTGACGCGGCATTGCAACTCGCTGATGAATTCATACGGCGTAGCGTATGAATTGGCTCAAAGTTTTAAAATGTCTCCCCCCTCCCCGCTTCCCCCATCCCTCACCCCTCAGCTTGCGCGCGAAAATGACATATCGGGCGTATGATCGGAGAAAAATTCGAGCTTCCGCAGGCGCCGACTCGATGCTTGCAATATTCATGAAGATATTTCGTGTGACACGCTTCCGCGCCGGGAATACGTCAATCGTAAAACTTTGCAGCTCCTACAAATTTAATAAGCGAATCCGCCCCCCGCTTCGTGGTACCCGCGTGTCACACTGTTTAAAGCGCTTCAATAACGCCATTCGCTATTGGAATCCCACACCTTTTTTTTTATTCTCTTTCTCTCTGCGCTCGACCAATATCGGATGAGATTTGTGAATATAGACCAGTATTAACAAATATAGGGTAGGTATCTAAAATTTACAAGTTACGTGAAAATAAGTTTAATCGTACTTTTTCTATTCATAGAAATTAAAAAAAAATTATCATGAATCGTGAAGCTGTTAAGTTCTGATTATTGCATTACACGCCGTATAAGCAGTTAAAAAAACTAAAATCCCACTTAATTCCATTAAAACTCACTTCATAAACCTGCTCAAGGCACAATCTCATGCGCTGTGGAGATGTAAACTTGTCGGATAAAAGAAACTAAAAAGGCCCGAGGCAGTTAATAAACAGCCGTATAAAACCCATAAAAGTTTTTCCACTGACGAAAGTAAACGGCGACGTGGAAGAAGTCAGCCGAGAAAGAGAGAGAAAAGAGAGCTCGAGACAAAGAATATATAGGTATAATCCACGGCACACCTTTTACGATGTTATTAAAAAAAAGAAAAAGAAAGAGAAGAAAAAAACTGCTTTTTCTTCCTAGTCTCCATTGCGAGTATCATTTTTCATAAAAGCAATTCGACGACAAGGTGTATGAACGAGCTGTAAAGTGTGGGACATTGCTGCGTAGAGAGAAAATTTAAACTCTCTCGCTTGAACAGTTTCCAGGTTTTACTGCTAACTCTTGTTACTTCACAATAATCTGTTGATAAAACTTTCGACTGTCCTTACGAAATTCACTTTTATTGCTCTTTTAATTAGATTTATTTTATACTTTTTCTAAAGAATTATTATATGACATTTTCTGAAGAAATATTTATTTTTGAAAATTTGATAGTCTGTTTTTCCCAGCGAGGTATATAAATGCATTTAATACGGTGGATCAATTTGGATAACTCGTACGATCCTATATCGCTGGCATAAACTCGCGCATTCAATCGAATAGGAAATTTTATAGATACCATAAACTTTGCTGATAATACGTAAAAAAAACACGAAGAAGCGCACTCATGCGTTAAAAGATCTATAAAGAACAAGACTGTTTTATACTCCATAACATATAAAATAATAATTACCACTCGTAAACCATGAATAGAGGTACCATTATTCGTGTACCTAATATCGAAGTTTTTCCGAAGGGTCAACAAAAAAGAAATAGCGATAATGATGTACAGCTCTTCAAAAAAAGAGCCAATGAAGTCAAGTTTTACGAAGGATCTAAAATCTAAACACTCAAAGCGAGTCCTAATAACAGTCCACTAGCCTTGTTTTTGGACTCTCAAGTTTACTCAGAGAGAGAGAGGGAGAAGCTGCCCCCAGCACTCGCTCAACACATATACTTTTTCTCGCGCCCGCGCGCTTTCGTATGTTCAAGCGTGTTTTCTCTTTGTCGCGTTCGACCAGCAAAGCGGATTCTCGAGAGAGATCCACGCGGAGACAATTCACTTCCAACCGAGCGAACTCGAATAGTCAGCCGCGTGGAACGAAGATGTTAAAAAGCCACGGCCGATTGGTTCAGCCCTTTTCCTTTCCAAGTGGAAACTATGTCTGTGTGTGTGTTTCCGTTCTCCTTCTCTTCTTTTTTTTTTAATCGTGCGGGCCGCTGATTTTCGAGAGGATTGAGAGCCGCGAGAAAAAAGGGCTCGAGAAGAGAAAGAGAGAGTTTAAGCTTCATAATGCGAGGGAAAGAGGATGACGTGAATGGAGAAACTCTGTTTTCGCTAGTCATTCTCTGCGCGACGCGTTGTAAGTGCTCTGGTTTTTGCTTTTTCCCTCTTTTCAATTTCCTTTTTACCTGCTGTTGAAATGCGAGATGAAATGTCATTTTACGAATTCTGTGTATTCTTATATGAAATATACACTCGAACGACTAACTTGACGCCTAGTCCATTTAAAAAAAAAAAAATCTCGAGTCAACAAGCAATCAACTAAAATTTAAAAATCAAAGAGCCAAACGACCACGAATGAAATTTCAATATCGATCGACGACGAGTGAAACGCTAGAGATAATAGCGACTATATACCTCGTGCTTATACACAGAGCGGATGAGCAACGATCCATTGTCTTGTAGATGATAATTAGGTGGCAGTGAATGAAGATGTCTGGGACGCTCGAGGTGTGCAGCCGCGTTGTAGGTCTTTCGAGGAGAAAGGGGTGGGGAAGGGAATAAGCTCGGAGGCCGATGATATCTAGGCGTTTCGCCTTGTCAGTTAGGCTAATCCGATCTGTCAACGCGACTGCAGTGTCTCCTCTCTCTCTCTCTCTCTCTCTCTCTCTCTCTCTCTCTCTCTCTCTCTCTTGCTCACTGTTGCCCGCATATAACCAAGCACGCTGCTCGTGTCTATCTGTGCGTGTGCGCTGTTCGCATCGTCTTGCTGCACACATCGCTATTTGGCCTTATTATCAGCGATTCCCCCTATACTGGCCGCTAATTTGCTGCCATTGAATTTTCCCGAAAGGAGCTGTGCCCATTATCCTGGCTTTAACGCCTCGTGCTTTCAACATCGACGTTGCTACTCGTGCTGATGGTTTTGTTGTGTGATTAAATTTGCTTTCTCCAATTTCACCTTTAATCAAGCTTTTTAACGAACTATTGAATGAAATTCTATAATATTTATGTCTTTCTGTTACAATGTCACATGCATTGAAATAGTTTTATTAATGATCAAATCATACCCCGACCCGTTGTGTTCATTGCCCGATAATTACCATTAATGATTTAATTTGTCACCGCAATTGTCACATTAGCAATTAATTACACGTTCGCGTTTCACCAATGTAATGATACTAATAACATGCATATCAGCAACATAGGTTCACGTCAAATATTCTCGCGATCATTTCAATTTCAAATTCCAATATTATTAATAACAATAACTCCAAACAAATCCAACTTGATTTGGACTCTATATCTCCGGATGAGTGTAAATGGACAGTTGTCGATATGTCCCACATAAAATGTATTGCTGTAATAGTTTGAAATACCGATGCTCTATATTTATTATTATGAAAATGACCGAGCTGTCAGTAAAGACGTGTATGTCTGACTATAGATGTATTTGCTCTACTGGAACTCGCGCGCGCAACCTCTTTAACGACCAATACGAGTTTGTATCGAATCGTGGATATACGGTTAATGGATTATTATCCTTTTAGGAACGACTCTGTAAATAACAATCAGATTACTAGATAATGCAGTACCAATTTGGGTGAGCAACACAATTACAGGGTTCGAGAATTCTCGGCGATTGAGGTTTCCAAGTTCCGTCTTTTGTTTATGGCTTACCCCTGAAATGCTTGGCATTCGATCAATATTCCCAATCTGATTCGTCTAACCGATGGCATTCTCAACTGAGTCGATGATCTCTGTTTCCACCCGAGTGTACATGAGATTTGCCGTGTAGTTTTAATAAAATATTCGCTAGCACATTATTATTATTATATTGTGCTATAATGAATAGTATTCACATCAACGTGAATGAAGAGTCAAAAAATATATAGAAACCAACAGGAACTAATAAAATTAAGTAATTTGAAAAGGCTCATCCACTAGATGCACATTCCCAGGTATATTTCATATGAAGCGCGCGCAAATAAAAATTCAACGCGGAATGCTGTTTCGGCATTTCTCCCCGCATTTCCATTAGCCCACAGCACATAATTTACTCTATTTCTCGAGCTGGTCGGTAGAAGCGCATTCTTCGTGAAAAAAAAAAATTGGCGGACAAAAAAAAAAGATGCGCGAGACTAGAGGGGAGAAGGTTCAGGCAGGGAGGGTAAAAAAAGAAGGGAAAGTATCGGGAACGCGGAGTTACGGCACGGCCGATGCCAAATTACCGGCGAGTTCGACTCGAGCTCTCTCCGGGGGTGCGCCGAGCGAAAGGCATTTCTCAGCGGGCGGACGAGCCTCGACGTTTTGGCACGGATCAAACGCGGAAGACTAATAATCCACCTCGTTTCGGTTCATCCATTTTGCCTCTCGTTCTTTCTTTTTTTTTTAGTTTTCTCCATCATGGAGAGATTATTTTTCGGCGTGGTCGTTTCTCATATTAATGGACGATTTATCAATAGACGGGAACGAATTAATTTCGGGAGTGCGCGGATTTGCGGAACGGGGAGACTGTTCTCGAATGAAAAAGTCTTTGAAAAAATATGTGAGTTACTTGATTTTCGAGTAATCCATGACGAATCTTTTGCAATAACATCGAAGAATTGTGTAGAATCAGAAGAATGAAATTGATTTTACAGACGATCGAGGATGACACTCTATAACCAATTTTTCATGTTTCTACGAGTCGAAAATTGAATTCGTCCTCGACGCGTTCATGAAACTCAAATCTACAAAAATTGCCTGTTCAGCTGTCGTCCGAAAGCGGTATTCACCTGTCGCTCGTTTGGAAGTTGCATCTGGTCGCCTCGCAAAGTGCCACTCGCAACCGTCGTCGCCGCCGCCGCCGCGAAATATTCAAGCGCGCAAATCTATATACAGCCGTTGCGTCGCGTCGGAGGGCGGCAATGGTAATTCGAAAACTTCGCCTCTCGAGATTCGCGCGGCGAAGTACGTCTTTGCGGCCAATCGTCGCAGGGCAGAAAGAAAATTACGGTAAAAAGGGAATCTTTTGCATTCTCCTTAGTTTTTTTTTCTCTCTCTCTCTCTCCGCGGTCGTTTTCTTTTGGGACGAGAATTGAATTGAAACTTTCTCACCGCGCATTGCCGCATATGTATGGAACGGACAGCTGAAAGAGAATGAAAAAAAAAGAGCACCGCACAATGTCATTTGGAATCGATTAAAAGTTTCCGCTCAGGAATGATTTGATATTCCGTTTTTTTTTCCTCGATATTCCGCAATTTTATAGGCGCGAGGCATATGGATCCGATATTCATCATTTGAAAAGGCCATTCGCGAAAAAGTAACAATATTTTTTTTACGCCGTAACCTTCCGGTCTGTGTATCTGGCAATATCGCTTTTTATCTGCGCGAGCGCGAGGCATAAAAAGGGCTAACTTTTATGATTATTCCTGCCAGTGATTTCGAATGCGATCGAAGCGAGAGAAAACTTCTTTTTTTGTGTGTTGAAAGGACAAAGCTTTTTTTTTATGAAACTATAATCGTAAATGTTTAATATCGATGCTCAAGTGTCTCCGGCACGTTATAACTTTGAAATGAAAAATCTATTCATCCGAAAATCAATCGAGTCAGCTGAATAGGTCGGCTAGTCCAAAAAAAAGCAAACAAACATATCAGTTGGGTCGTTAAAGCCCATCCATACATATCTACAATAATAAGGGGTGATCTTTGCTCCAAGCTTTAGCCTCGAATAATGATCATATTTCCAAAAAAACAATATAAAGCGGTAGGTCAGTGTGATAAAAGTACTGTGAATCAATTGCAGCTCATTTCTTTAAAATAATTTTATGAAAATAAATTTTCGAAGGTGCAATAGAACTGTCATTTTTCAATTGTTTAGCCTTATTAACTTTGAGGTTTTTTTTACGTTCATAAGTTAATTTTCAAAAATTTATTTATAAGAAATTAGTGCACTGAATCAGCTGAAATTGACTCGCAGTACTTCCATTACACTAATCTACCAATTTATATTATTTTTTCGGCAATATGATCGTTACTCGAAGCTAAACCTTCGAGCAAAAAGTACCCTTTTCATGTATATCTATAGGTATGTATGGAGGGGCCTCAAAAAAGGAGTGAAAATTCACGTTCATGAAGTCATTGCATACCGGTGTTAGTTATCAAGCCGCGTACTGCACGCGCGATAAGAATCTCGGTGTGAAAACCAGGCTCGGACGCGCATAAACAGCAGCAGCTTGGGTCGTTAAATAAATTGTCGCGGGAGCTTGGCGCTCGATAAGATCGGCATTAGTAGCGAGCGAGAAGCGCGGGGCTGGGGTTAGAATTGATGAGGTCATAGGCCGCAGGCGACGTGGCGGCTAATAAAACGCTGATTTAAAATCGTTCGAGGCTTATCGCTTAACTCCAAAACAAAATGTACCCGCAGAGCGTGCGACTTCATCATCAGCAGTGATTCTCTGGCTTTTTGTCCGAATTCCATGCGCGATCATAGCAATGCGTGCACATCGCTCCGGATGCAGAAATGCGTGATAAATTTCTTGGAAACGGAATGCCGCGTATCTGACGAGGAACGCTTGTTGTCGAATTATGGGATCAACGATAGTCTGTACCGTCGGATAAGATTATTAGCTTACTGTTTTACTTTTATTTTTACTAAGCTCGAGTATATGTACTTTACATAAGAAGTAAGGAGTTCTTTTTATAGGTTGCAAGCTTCCAACGTTTAGATAAAAAAAGATATCAAACTAGACATTCAACACATTTGTTTCTTTCATCGCGCAATTCAGCGCTACAATTTCTCATTGTAAATGAGAAGTTATAACTCAGAGTAAAAATAAAAATAACGTCCTTTGAAAATTTATCTTGCTCGCGAGTTCAAATGTTCCGAGGGTATATGTGCAGTAAACACAGACTGTACATGAATGTAGAATCCTTTCTCATACGTTGCCGGAATTTAGGATGAGTGAATGTTGCAGTTGCACTGCCTCTCTCTCTCTCACACACACACACACACATGTGACTTTGAGTACACTGAAAGCTAATTCGCCTAGACGAACAACTCTTGTTTACCCAGCATCTGAGGAATGCGCAATTTTATTCCCAATGAGAGCTCCAACCAACTTGCTATTTACCTAACTTGAATTGTTATTTTCTTCGTTTTTTTTTTCAATTTCAATTTTATTCGCGCGAATACGACAGTTTTTTTTTTCTCCGAAACAACGGTCTCCCGTTCGGCCAACTTTTATAATTATTACGCGCGAGCATCATAACAATACAACAAAGAGAATAGAATTTCAGTGACTGCCTCTGGCGTTCAAAGCCATTAGCGTGTCTACAGTTTCTATATAGTTAGAGAGGTTAGGCCAATTGCGCGTATGTGTGTGTATGTGTTATTGTGTAAAGTTTTCGGCAGTGTAGAAGAGATTTTCGATGCGGTTGGTGATTTGCGATACCAATTACCTATGCTCTGTTATAGTAGCGTACATAGCGGATTATAAATTTTACGTTCAGTTTAATTCCTACACAGCTAAATTAACGTTTATGCACGATTACGTGTTCTCATGATGTATACTTGACCCTAGTTTCGTAAAAAATTTTATCAGAAGTAATCTTTCACACTTCTTCTGTATCAGATTGAGCGCTGAAATAAAGCCTATAAAAAAAATAAGGTGCGCAAAAGATTTATATTCCTTATCAAAGCAGTTCCTCGCGCGATAATATCGCGAAAAAGGGAAAGAACAAGTGCCATTGGCATAATTCATCCGTCGTAAAAAAAAAAAGCAAGAATAGGCTGTAAAGTGTGTCGGTGAGGAAAAGTTCGTGGCAAAAGTGTGAAAAACAGCTGGCTGTTGTAGACGATATTCGGGGTGGGGTAGGCGGCCCCGCGATAAAAGAGAAAGAAAAAGAGTTGGGGGGAGAGGCTCGTCGTCATGAGTATAATGTACGCGGGCGTCCCC
This sequence comes from Galeopsomyia nigrocyanea, assembly GCA_035047105.1. NCBI lineage: Eukaryota > Metazoa > Arthropoda > Insecta > Hymenoptera > Eulophidae > Galeopsomyia > Galeopsomyia nigrocyanea. Next base: position 12,895,338 of record JAWWMK010000040.1, read on the forward strand.
CGTAAGTTTTCGGAAGGCGATTCGTTGGCAGGTGGTCTGAAGCGGCAACAAATTGCATCCATCCGTATCTCAAGAGCGTGTCTTGGTTGCACTTTCAGCGGCGCTATTATCGCTCGAGATTTATCGCTCGAGCCCCCTTTGTTCTCTCTCTCTCTCTCTCTCTCTCACTTTAGCCACACCGGGCGAACTTGCTAATTTACAAACTCAAGAGGGTGCCCCGTTAACAGCTCTCTCTCCTTTGGCCTATCGCAACGACCTTTCCCTAGTGCTACACTTCTCACCTATACTCGCGCGCGAGCGCGCCAAGTTTCTCCCTTTCTTTGACACACATTTTCCTCCACTCTCTCATTTCGGCTTTTAAAATTCCATTCGGACGAGCATTTGTATCATAAGTTTGCCGAATAAATCATTTGTTTGATTAAAACTATATAGCGTCGGAACGACGCTCGAAGGAGAAAGAAATGTAATAAAGGAAGAAACGGATATTTACTGTGGAAACTCTCGATTGAAAGTGCGATGTAATGTATTTTATTACGAAACTAATTTACGGTTATAAATGAAAGAAACTTTCGTTCTTTGATAAAACGCTCGTACTCGTATGGCATTTGTATGAGTATATCAAAAAATATTGTAACAATTCTGATCAGAAATATTCGACGAACGTATGTGCTAATAAATATTCAAACGATAGGCAATCAATATTCGAACAATGAATTATATAAAACAATTACAAGCGAAGCACAAAAGTCGTGCCGTTACGCAACATTCCGTTCCGTCCAAAAATTGTTACTGAAATAAGCGTAACGAAACGCGGCGGAAAATTGCAGTGGAGTTTTCGCGAGCTCGTTAAAAATCAAATTCATTATCAAAAGGTAGAGATTTCAGTTGAGTATATATACATTTAAAGTTGCTGTTGGTTTACTCAGCCTCGGCGCTGCAAGCTTTTCGCGCGCGCTTCTTCTCGTGCGCTTTTGTTTGTCGTTTGCCACCGTACATTATTTTTCTCGTGTCTAAACCGCGCGGAAAATTAAGGGAGGAGGGTAAAAGGCTGCACGGCATTTCATTAACTTCCGTCCGAGTGCAGCAGCTGCTGCTGCTGCTCCGAGGTTTGCGCGGATATTACTATGTGTTATACTCCCTCTACTCTGTCTCGCGTTCAAATTAAAGCGGCCAGCGCGCCCGCATACGTAATGAACGCCCAACGAGCTGACTTTTTACCAGCTATAAAGGTGCGAGAGCTTTTTGACGCCAGCTGTTTTTTGTTTTGTTTTTTTTGGTTTCGTACGAGTGTCGTGCTTGTAAATGTTTCTAATGACAGGGTATTGTCGCTTTTAGGTGGAATTTAAACTCAATGAACAGTGTTGATTAGTACGAGAAGTTTTCAGCAAGCCCAGGTGCAGATAGAAACTAGAAATAAAGATTTTTAACATTTGCATCAACAAAAAATTAAATTGAATAGTTGAAGTTAATACACTGATGATTACGTACAAAAAAAAACTTCGTCAATTTATATTTCAAAAGTGTATTCATAAAAATCCGCCTGTCTAAACCTCACTTCCTTTTCACCGGAATAAGCCAATGACGAGCCTCTACAGTGTTGCGAATTGATACGGCTATCGCTCAATTTGGCATCGTCGCACTAGAGGCTGCGTCTCGACTTTGTGCGTTGTAATCTGACATGGGCAGTGCACGTATGTGTGATTTTCAAGTTCGGTTTCAAGTTAATGTGAGGTTAGGAAAGATGTTTATTTTCTTTTATAACTATTTCACCAGTTTCACATGTTCTAGTGTGAAACTCGATATTACTCCTGCAAATAGTTCTCTGACTATACAAAACATTGAAAAATCTTAATTCATAAATATTATCATAGTCAATCTTGTTTCGAAAATGAAAATTAATTATTTGTCAAATTTTATCATGTTCCAAATGATTATTCTGTACAAATTCGTCATAATGAAGTTCAACTCATCAATGTTTGATAACAATGTTCAAATAATTGCATGTTAATAATTCTTTTACAATAACTAGACATTAAAATATAAATTATTTGGATAATACAATTGAAATATTATTTGAATATTCGATCAGTGGATAACAGAATATACGAATTTAACAATGGACTACGAAAACGTTTATAAGACCGTCGGTTTCACTATCGAGAACAATGTTATCAAGGGGATTCCCAAGCCATATTGTATGAAGACTCACAATCTCGGAAGAGTCATTCTCGACGTGCTAGATACCAACTTAAATCATGTTTCGCAGGTATTTATTAGCATGAAATCAGTTTAGATAACAGCGTTTCAAATATTTTGACGTATTACGTCAATTTAATTATACATATTAAATTTAAAAAAAATTCTTATTCAAATTTACGTAAGAAAATTTGGATTTAATTTTGACTATCAGTAAAAGAAATATATTACAAGAGAAATGTTTGATGACAGTTTTTCAAATACAACGTTTCAAATTACTCCATTTTTAGATTGAAACTGAGACCGGAAAAGAAACTACATTCGCAGAGATGAAAGATTGCAGTATTCGATGCGCATTATGGCTGAAAAAGCAAGGAATAAAGAGCAATGATGTAATATCTATTTGTACTGATAATCAATTAAACGCATACATTCCAGAGTTAGCAACATTTTACGTTGGAGCTGCTCACAATCCTTGGCATCACGACGTTGCGTTGAGTAATGACATTTAACTAAATGATTAACGTGATTTTATTTTAACGCAAATATATTTATGACAGATTAAATTGAAAAAAAATTTTTTTGTGATTTTAGAGCCTGCACGTCATTTATTACAATTGACACAACCTAAAATAATGTTTACATGCGCAAACGCCGTTGACGTTCTTATCGAGGCAGCAAAGTTGGAAAACGTTAAAACAAAGTTCATTACATTCGAAAACCATCCAACTTTGGAGTCTCTTGACGAGATCATGAAACAACAAACTGAGGAAGAGATCAAAAACTTTAAGACAGTACAAGTGGAAAATCCAAATGACATTGCTTTGATTATATTCTCTTCTGGTTCGAGCGGTTTGCCCAAGGGCATAGTGCACTCGTACAACACATTTTCCAAAAACATTTTGAGATTCGCTAGGCTTCCGAGAAAAAGTGACGTGATGTTGTGGTACACTTCGCCGTACTGGTTAACCGCGGTCTACTTCACTTTGCAATTATATTTACTTCAGTCGACTAGAATATTCCACGCAAAATTCGACCCAGAAGAAACTTGCAAAGTCATTATGAAACACAAGGTATACTCAAAATGTTCATACCACAAAAATAATATACGTGTTTCTTTTCTTCTCAAATTTTTTTTTAAATGCATATTTTAGATATCGTGGGTCTTCATCACCACAGACATGATAAACGTGTTCAATAAATTGGCAGTATTCGATAAATACGATGTCCCATCGCTGAAGTTAATACAGACAGGAGGTTCGAAGATCAATCGCGAGGTATTCGAAAAATTCCAGAATAGTCTGCCCAACGCATTAGTTATTCAAGGATACGGTAAAATTACTCGTCGGATGAAGCCGCTAACGGGCGTATAACTCGGCGAGAAATAAAAAAAAGAAATTAACGAAGAATTCGTAATTATTCAAAGCAGGAATGTGCGAGCTGGGTGGCACAGCGACAATGCAAAACGAGAAGCGCAAAAGAGTCGACTCGGGGGGTTTTGTAATAGAGCACGTGCAAGTGAAAATGGTCGACCTAACGACGGGCAAGGCGCTCGGCCCCAACCAGCCGGGTGAACTCTACTGCAAGTCCCCGACAATGATGCTCGGCTATTACAAAAATCCCGAGGCCACCAAGGAAACTATCGACGAGGAAGGTTCGTAGATTTTTTTATGTTTTATCATTTCGAAAAGTATAACGGAAAAAATAATTGTAATTTTGAAAAAAAAATGCGAAAAAAAAGAATAACCACATTATATAATCGAGTATTGATAAAATGTAAGCTCGTTACAATGCGACGCTTTTGTTTCGACACCAACCAGGCTGGATACACTCGGGCGACAAAGCTTATTACGACGAGGACGGCGAGGTGTTTATCGTGGAAAGATTGAAGCAGGTGATGAAATTTCGCGCTTATCACATTTCCCCGTCAGAAATCGAGGAAGTTCTACTTGGTCATCCGGCCGTGATGGAAGTGGCGGTGGTGCCGGTGCCGCACGAATTGGACGGTGAACGCCCGATGGCTTTCGTCGCCAAAGCGCCGGGCAGCGAGGTAAGCTGATACACACACACACATACACTGCAAAAACAGCGCATCGCTGCTAACGAGCCGATGGCGATGCATAATTAATAGGCTATGCGCTAACCAAGCGGCTACTACTTCATTATCATATCCTATTTGTTTTTCGCTGGAGGGCGAGAGAAAAGACGAATTTGCGCTAGCTCGACTTCTAATTTGATCATTACTGTAAATGACCTATTGTGGTTCTAATGACTTCTCTTTTGATGATCAGGTGACGGAAGAGGAGTTAATAGCGCTTAGCGCTACGCTGGGGGAATATAAAAAACTGTGGGGCGGTGTTAAATTTCTGGACGAGCTGCCGCACACTCCTTCTGCAAAAATCGCGAGAGTCGAACTTATTGAGATGGCCAAAGCTCTGGCGAAGAAATGATGTATAAAAAATCAAGGCATTTATATTCATTTCTAATGCGTAATATTGAATTGTAATTTTGTAAATGTACGATGTTTTTTGTTCGATCAATAAAAGATGAAACTATTTTGCAAAGTAATTTGTCGTCGACGAGTATCCCAAGAGATCCTGAAAAATAATCGCTTATCAAAAGCCGAAAAACGTGCTCGCGGGCATCGACGTCGCATCAAACCGCTAGATTTGCGAGTCTCTGATGCGTCGATAATTCGTAGAAATAAAAAAAAAAGTCGCCGTCGTCGTCGTCGAGATGAAAGAGATATCGAGGAGTTCTCTCTCTCTCTCTCTCTCTCGCCGCAGGAAATGCAACGTTGGGAGGCTTGGGAGAACGTCGTCGTTCCGACGTGATTTCTTATATTTCTGTCTGGCATCAGTGCCAAGCAGCGTCCCGAAATCCCTTCCGTCGATTGAGCTTTCAATCGCTTGGATCTCCCGCTCTCTCCCTGCCATTAATGGAAATACGCAACGAGGGCCTCTCTAAGGGTTACGAGCTTTACGATTTGGAAACTTACCCCCCGAGCCTGGGAAGTTCAAGTTTTTCCGAATCGTCATTTGGGTAATACTGCTCGAAATTTTACGACTCCCATCCCCTTCGGCGGGAGGAAAATTTTTGGCAGAAGTCGAAATTTCAAATTGACCCTTTCTTCCAACTACTTCCAAGCAGACACTTTTCGCCGCATCGTTAGTCTTTTGGTTCATGCCAGAACCTCGTACAGACCCATCCTACCGCTGTCAATTATGAACTTGAACAATCAAACTTTAACTGCGCTCCCGTGTAATTAATGAATTTACCGCTCTTCGCTCGTAAAACTGGCGGAAATATTTGGAGCCCGAGTTTTGAAAAAACATAAAATCATTGAAGTTTGACTGAGTTTCGAGGAGAAAGATGTTTTGTGCATATTACGCTGAGAAACATCAATAACCTCTGGGAAGAATATTTCGCAAAGTATAGAAAAGCATCAATCATCAGGCAAGTCGACGAAAGTTTAGTAGGCTTGCAGCGAGAAATTCGTCGGATGGCAAAACGATTTAGGGAACGGCTGCAGTGATCCGATAAGCCGATAAGTTGTAAACTGATCAAGGGGTGGAGAGGGGTCGAGTTAGCGTGAGAGACAGAGAGAGAGAATGGGATGGGTACTTACTCTTGAGAGCCTCGTCGAGTCCTCGGAGCCTGCCGATGACCGCGGCAAGTTGAGTCTTGCTTTTAATCGACTCCTCCTCTCTTTGTTCGTTGAGCACTCGGTTGATCTTGCGTTCCATCTCGCGCTCCTTCGCCGCCAGCGCCTCGCGCAGATGATCCGCGTGGACCTGAGCTTGCAGCGTCAATTGCTTGCGCATCTCGTCGTCCAAACCTTTCCGCTCTTCCAACATCTGCAAGTGTCATGATTTATTTTTATTTAATTATTTTTTTTTTTTGCGTAAAAAAGTAATTGCTGCCGGAGCAAGTAGTTCTCAATTAGGCGCTCGGTGAATATGAAAAGAAACGTCGTAATTTCGTAAATTTACTTTTTTAAATGTAACCAGTTTACAGTTTCATATATACTTTCCGTGCAAATGTGTACTTGACATTTTTCATTAGCGAGTTCTACGAGCTCTCTTACTTTCAGCTAACTTTATGATGGATCGACTTTCAAGTTGCTGTAAATTTTTAAACATCAATTTGCGGTACTTTTACGCTCAAATGGATTTAACAAAATTAAAGTAGCAAGTTAATTGTAAAAAAATAAGTATATTTTGTTGTATGAAACTAAATAAAACCATTATGCTTTTAAAAAAAATTTAATCCTTGCAAACCTAACCATACATTTTATGAATTACAAAAGAAACGAATCCCGAAATTCAAAGACAGCTGCACCAAGGGGAAATCAAAGAGCAAAGTAGATCACTCGAAAATATTCACAAAGGGCCCGATCGTCTAGCTACTCGAAGAGTGACCTTCAGTCGTTTTCGACTTACTCCGTCATCGGTATTCCAGAGACTGTTCGCTGCATGCCACCAAGCTAGCTAGAAGAGTAACCCAAAGAGCAAGCCTAATTTCTGGGGCGCGCACCTACGTACGCGTTCTGCATTTTTTTCCTCGCGCGGAAGACGCAATGTTTGCACGTCACGAGCGAAAAAAGCGAGATACTAAGTTCCTATCGTAACTATGCAAGTTTCTCGATACTCTGCGCGAGAGAAGTGACGATTAAAGAGTAGTTGCCGAGAATTTTTTTTTTTCTAGGGCAAAGTACTGAAGTTTGGCAGTTTAGCGCTAGCTTCCCTCTTTTTTTTCACTTTTTAAGAATTTATCGCGGAATGTTAAGCAGAATTTTCCGATACTTTCGGCGCGAGCGCGCGGGCCACTGAAAATTAATGGCGTTATAAATTGCGGCCTGCGCGTTGAAACGTTCATGAATCAAAGACAAACTGGTCATCCTGCTATAAAAAAAAACGGTAACGTGGTTTTGTTACGACTTCTATAGTTGAGAAGTTATTCTTCTGTACCGTCCAGCTAACCTAGTTTTGCGTGTAGCTCTAAAATTTTCACGTTGCATATTCAAAATTTTCTTGCTAAAATCAACCAAGTTTACGAAAAAGCTCCCGCGGAGAGATAAAGTTTGATAATACAAGGAGAAGCGCGAAAATGAAATATATATATACAATATATCTCCGGAATGATTGGAAACTGGAAAGGAGTTAGCGAAAATTGAAGACGGAACAGAGGAGGCGAAGTGCAAACTCGGTGGGGACGACGCGCCGAATAAGGGGACCGAGAGTTTGCTATAGGCTTTGGCCTGATTGTCAAGTGACCCATGGAGCTTGTCGCGCCTAGCAGACCACCGCCAGCAGCCGTCGCAACCCTTTTGCCGAGCGCGCGCGCGTGTAAATTTCGTATGCAGAGAGAGAGAGAGGGAGAGAGAGGGAGAAACCGAACAAGCTCCTGCAACTAGCCACGCACGCTTATATTAACGCACTTGGCCTCCCCGCCACTATTAACTATCTCCATACGGCAAACACATTAAGATCACCTACGCACGTATTGTAGCTGCGCTTGAGTGTGTCCGCACACATCTCGACTTGACTCCCGCTACAACTGACCTAATGTACTGATACGATGCTTTGCTATCTCCCTTCGATCGGGTTGTGGAGTAAAAAGCTATTGATCTCACACGCGTTCTAGTCGATCTGTTGATTTTCTAGTTTTATACGATAGTTTTACAAATAATAAAAAGTGTACAATCAAACCTTAAACAAACTATACGAATTCAGCTGTTAATAATAGCTGTTTATTTTTGTAAAAAAAAAATATTTGAAAAATCAAATAAAAAAGGCGAAAAGTAATGTTTGACAAGGGAGAGCAAAAGAAACGAGGCACATTGGAAGAACTGAAAGAAAAATTGAATAAAAGCGTGTTCAATCGGGCGTGTAGAGAGAAGAAAAAGGAATAGAAGGATAAGAGAAAAACACAGTGACACACAGAGAGAGAGAGAGAGGTAGGTCTGTACGAGAGTCGTCCCTTTATTCCAACTGGTCGAACCGTAGGACAGAGATCGAGTCCGCGAGGGATATATCTCGCAGACAGAGCCTCATTCAGAACGAAGCGAACGTCCGGTCGACTTATAAGAGCTGACTCCTCTTAACCCACCCTTCACTCGTTTCTTGCTCGTGTGTCAATAATTAACACAGCTCGCTGGTCTATGACAACCATACCGGTTACTACTGTCTATATACTGGATGATGCTACTGGATTCGAGTTATTAAGAATTGCAGTCGAGTTTTGCAGCAGCTTGGACGGCCTGTCGTTCCTTCGAGTTTTCGTAAACTTTATTATAGTTTATAGTACAGGTGTGAGTGAACACATGGCCAACGTGCAATTTTGTACTTATGGGTCAATCAAATTATAATTTTTCAAACATCTTAAATTGAATTGTGAATTTCGTCAAAGTGACAATTAATTGCAATCATATACAAAGTAATGAATAAAACTATAGAGAAATCTCAATTGCATCTTATACTTTTTTCAGTCGACTTCTATTCAAGCTATAGACCACAGGCATTCGAGTACATTCCCTCGGCAACGTTACGACTACATACTTATCGTATATGCAGCTCTTCGCGTGTATGAATATGCTAATATCCCGCCGCCACTCTGGCGCGTAAGAGATCACACAATATACACCCACATGCGTCGAATCTATTACAGCTTATCTTACATCGTTTGCATCTAAGAGCGTTATCATCAAGACAACTAATTCGAGGCAACATCGTTTTATTTATATTTTTTTTCGAAAACTTGTTACTCGCTTCGTCACCTATGTGCTTCATCACACGCGATCTTTCTGTTTGAGTTGGATGATAGTGGATGCAAATTGGAGCTCATTTACATTTTACGATGCACACACACATACACACACACACACACACACACACACACGCACACACACACACACACACTCACACATCTCGCATGCCGCATATAACATTTTAGACGCACTGCGGCTTTTCTCAGTTTATTTTCGCATCGCATCGTCAGCTAATTTAATCGTCAGTGGCGGTGCCGAGCAATTAATTCGTAATTTGCATGTATAATTTAATGTGTGAGCGATGCGACAGCTTTCGAAAAAGTTATACGATAGATTGATTTATCGTAAACGAGATGCTTATCTACATTTTAAATCAAGAAATGTCCGGGCAATTCGCTTGTTACATTCTGACTTTACAGCCGTTTGACGAGACAGATATAAAATGAAGGATTTGCTCAAAAAAGAACAGATCATAAAAAAAAAAAGGAAAAAAGAAAAGAAAGGAAAAGAAGGAGTAGAGAACGGTACTAGTGCATAGGGCCGAATTGCACGTACGTCGCGCTGGCAAGCTTAACGCCTCGCTGACGCTCTGAAAGGAATCGATTTAGCCTGGTCTCTCTCTCTTTCTCTCTCTTTCGTTTTCCATCTTGCCGTTTGCTCTGTGCACTGCAGTTTTGCAGCCTCGACTATCTCTCCCTTCCTTCCTCCATACAGCTTTTATCTGGTAAAACTGCGTCCCGGGTACAGCTGTAATTTCGCTCTAATTCTCGTCGTTTGTCGTTACATTACAGACAGAAGACAAATCCTCCCACGCGCGCGCGATCTTCTCCATTCCAGATTTCATGAGCGCAAAAAAAAATGCTGAATGCGCGACGTTTTCGTTTTCTCTCTGCTGTCTCATTGTTCCGCGAGAAGGGAGTATACAGAGAAAAATAAAAGTAAAAAGGATTCATTCAATTACACGGGTTGCGGGGCTTTTGAAAATTGTTGTACGTTTTATGACGCGCTTCGCTCGTTGTATACAGCAGCGATTCGTACACTTCGAAAGCGCGTGGGATAGCAAAAAGGGAAAAATGATTAATCGACAGCGAGAGAGAGGGACGTTCGATTTATAACAAGTTTGTTTCGAACATCATGGATATATATATACTTTTTCGATGCCTCAGAAGACAAATCGTTTCGGATACATTGTGTACTACACACACACACACACACACACACACACACACACACACACACACACACAGAAAACACGTATGCATACACAATTCGATATCAAATTACCTTTTTAATCAATCTCCAAAAAAAAGGGCCGAATATTAAAAAAAAAAAGCAGAACGATTTAACGACGAGTACACACACGCGCGAATAATAAGCGCGCAAACTAGTGGAAATAACTGTAACGTTCGCAGGTGCGGTTGAGAGGCAACGGCCTGTATACTCTGTACTGTGTTGCGGCAGCCGATACAATTGGAAAAGCAAACAAAAAGCGGAAATATGCAGAGCAAAAAAAAAGAGCGGGATAACGAAACGAAAGGGAGAGAGAGAGGTAGGTTAAGCCGCAATAGCGTCAGCTTCGTGGTCGAGGCTTATACACATGCAGGCTATAAACGGATCTTTTTCGCTGCAAGCTGCCGCACGGATTTTTTTTTTTTTTTTTTAGAGAGAAAAACTTGAAGAGCATTGATTCGTTACACACTTCTTCCTCGTTAACTGACCTATCGTGAGTTTCTCGTGGTTATATTTTTATACGACTTTTTGTTCTGCATCCCTGATTCATTAATTTGTTTATTTAAATCTTCTTGCACAAGCTAATTTTCTGTTATAAATGTGTATTTAATTTATATATAAATTATGTTTATTCCATAAAAACCCTCATTTATTCTTCACTAATCGAAGCACTTCACCTATTTCAGCAAGTTTTTTTATTCGCCCAAGAAAAACTCCATTTACAAATTTAACATCAAGTTCGCGTCGAGATTTGCTGTTGGAAATTTCAGAAACAGGAAGGGCGCGAAGAAAAATTGATTTATCGCCTATCCACTGTGTAGTGCGCTTCGCTTGCTGATGCTGCTTCGAGTAAAGTAAGCCGAGCGTGATAAGACATAATGGAAGCATCGATATATTTTGCAACCTTACTCTATCAACTTCAACATCTTTTTACGTGGCTTTGACGTGCAGCGCGAAAATGTTATTCTGCAGCCGAAAAGCCTATTGCGCTCGTAAATAAGGGTATACTGCTTGAACTTGAACCAAGTTTTCTTGCATATATTTAAAATTTATGAAACTAAAAAATTTTTAACTAATTTATAAGCTTATATATAGATTTGCATGTAAATAAGATGTAAATAAAAACGAAAAAAAAATGTAGAAGTAACATCACTCCCATAGTGTAAAAGCGCAAATAACGAACTCGCGAGACAGTCGTGATCTGAAACAAATTGCGGTGTACGGGCGAAAGTCGATAAGCAATTTAAAGTAGAGCGCTCGAAATCCGTGATAGCCGACGTAAATGTAACCAAGATTTTTTCGGTAGTACATATACATCCCTCCCCTCCAGAAAAAAAAGCAGCAGCTCAGCCAATATGCAATACGCGAAGGCAGCGGCCGATATTTCAAGTACACGCGATGCTTTTCCCATCCGCGCCAACGTTAAAGGAGATTTACGAGGGCTGCGCGCGATCTTCGGCCGCCTATATGCACCGCCGTGCCGAGTGCAAAAATTCACCCGTGCCCCGTCGTCGTGGGCCCTCATAAATTTTTCTCGAGATCATCCTCGCTCTCTCTGCCACGTGGATGTGTTTGCAAATCTGACTACGAAATCGGCTCCCACGCGCGTGAGAGAGAGAGAGACTTCAAAAACTGCAGTGCTTTGCTTTTATACCTCGGGAAAGATTGTTAATGTCAGAGCTTCGTGACATTTGCGTTTCACATGGGAATTTTCAATTTTAGCTTTCAAGCACTTTTTTTTGTTGTTGAAAAAATACGACCACTCTCGATCCGTAGCTATCGTAAAATAAATTCGACTCGATCTTGATTTATATTTCAGACTAAATATCGTGTATATGATAAAAATTTGTAAATTATGCAGAGAAACTGCAAAATATATATGCGATCGTGAGAAGAATTCATATATACGCAAAAACGGTGAAACTGGTTTATATATTGTGTACCGCGTGAAATGTGCATACAGATTACGGTTTTCATTTGTACCCTACGGATTAAAGCCACTAAAGCTTGCAAAATATTTACTGGGCAGAAATAACTTTTTCCGGCTGAAATTAATTAATTCGTGAAAATGGTGCGCCAGTCGTTATGTATATAATGCAGTCGCCAGTAATTACGTTAATTAACAAATCTCAATTAAGAACACACATAACAAATTATGAAATTTGATATGTGTATAATGAAACATTATTCAAGGCTTTTAAAACGTACAATTTGGCACTGAGATCGTGAAAAAAATAATAAAAAATGAATAAATATCCTGCACTTTAAATTATTACAGCAGCTCATCTCGCTGTAAAATTAGGCTCGCTTTTTAAAAAATTATAGTTTCAACTTGAATACCATAAAAATTAACGCCTTTGAAGATTCAGATAAATATCCATTACCATAACTAATTGAAACAGTCGAAATAAAAATGCGGCACTCATTATCCGGTTCTATCTTGCTAATGATGCAAAAGAACAAACTTGGCGCAAAATAGCAATAGGAGAATTATTTTCCACTCATCTTTGCTAATGTATGCTGACATTTAGTATTTGCATCACGAAAAATGACGCGAGATAAAAAGAAATAGTAAACGAGCGAATAGAAATAATTATAAAATAAAATGTTTAGATTTTGTAAGAAAATAGTTTGTCGCCCTGCAAAATTGTTCTCGCGAAGAGAGACGTCGAAACACGAGTAGGTTAGCTTGTCACAGAGATTTATTTTCTTTTCTCTCTCTCCCTCTCTCGCTCTACACTAGCAGAAGCCCTTAGGCAACAGAATCCCTCGACTCGGGAGCTTTTGAATATGAAATCCCTCTCAAAGGAGACGGAATCAGTCGTGTCATCGGTGCCTCCGTCTCCCTCCCTCTCTCTCTCTCTCTCTCTCTCTCTCTCTCTCGCGACTGTCGGAAAACACGAGTATATATGCATCTATCTACGCACGTGTACACATATGTATTTGTGGTGCAATCGAGGCATCCAAGTTAGACGTAAAGCGAATCGACCAAGATACGAGGAAATTGAAGCGCCAATCAGCTGTAACGAGTATTTACGTGTAAACTCACGAAAGTAAAGCGCCAAGTGTGAGTAAGAGTAAGAGCGAACTTGCAACTGACAAAGAAAGCTCGGGCGTCTCGCTATGGCTGAAGAGTGCTAGAACTCGCAAGCTTTAAGGATTTTTCAGCGAAGGAGCACGCGAAAGAAGATGTACGCTATATGCCAAGTACGCATCTGCTCGAGTTCCAAACTTTTTATTTCACCCCACCCGAGAAAAAACCTTTCCTGCAACGGACTTTTGACACTCAAGTTTTTTTCTGGCCCTTTAAAGCGATGCTGTTTGCACTCAAACAAAAGATTTTTTTTACAGGGATAGGATATCTCACTCGATGCGTTTACTGAATGTACTTTTCGAAAGAGTTAAAAATACTTTACTGCTCAGATTTATAAAGAGAAAAATAACTTTATAGAGAGAGAGAAAAAAAGTGTAAAAACTGAAGTGCTCGAGTTCCATAAAGAAGTTACAGTGAGAGACAGTAATATAATGAGAAAATGGATAAGAGGGTATATAAAAAAAATAATAGGAAGATGGATCCAAGAGCTAGCGAGCTGCTGCAGGCTGAGCTGCTAAAGAAAGACAGAGTGAAGAAGAGAGAAGTGGAAAGAGGCGAATGAGTGAAATCCTTTATGAGTCAAGAGTAATAAGAAATTAAGAAACGAGCCCGAGAACAATGCCAAGTTTCCTCTGCTTTACAGCAGCCAGCACACAATGGCCGCGAGCCACTTGCTTTTATTTTTTTTTTCTTCTTTTTTTTCGTTCTCGTTCACGTTGCTTTTCGACACGTCGCAGATATGCAGTCGTCATCGCGCGTATAACCTTATTAAAACCAACCACTCAACAAGCGATCCGATTTACCGCTTATTATAGTCTTGTCTTTCGAATTCAGGATCGTATTCATAATGCGCTTCGTCGAGTTCTTACGAGTGTTAATTGCTCGCGTTAAATTTGGAACGATCATCGAGGCTGCGCCTCGTCTGAAAGTGAAGTCACTCTATAGTAAATAGCAAAACCCCTAATTACACTCGAACTTTTAATTGAATTATCAGAATTAGAGGATTCTTGCAGCTATTTGACTTTCATTTCCACTTCAAACTTCAACCATAAATTTAGCAGACGTAATGTTATTTGTCATAATAATTATCTTTCGTTACCCCGAAACTTTCGGGAGCAAAGTTCTGTTTTGCTAGTTAAAAGCCGCGACTGTTGAACGAAATTTTGGCCAACAACATTTTTCTCTTCAAAAATTAAACTGCAGAAGGATAAATACTCGAGAGTATACTAATAACTTTCGCAGGAAAATTCCAACAACTTCTCGTCTCAAAGTTGGTCGCTAACTTTCGTAAAACAGCGGATGCCAATGAAATTATCATTACTAGAGTACTTCATGAAGTTCGTTTGCAATTCCATCAAATTAATTTTTGGAATATCGATCGATATTCAAATTGAAAAACACAGATGTAATGTTTGCAAATCCGAAAGCAAGCAAGTTAGTAGTCGTTTCTCTCATTTTTCACGTTAAAGAATAGAGAGATCATAACACAGTGTTGTTTACCAGCTCGCGCCAGACTAGAGTTATCACGACGAATTGGGACACAAAGAAAAAAAAAGTAGGAAACGAGAGGACTGAGAGCCAAGAGGTGAAAAAGAAAATCCAGACAACGCGAAGAGAAAAAGAGAGGGAGAGAGAGAGCCGCCAGTCACAGAGGAGTAGGCGAGCGAAAGCACAGGATGTTCGATCTTATGATTCGACGAAAGCCCATTGTTTGTCCAAGCAACAAAGGGACGAGAGGCCTAGCGGAGCGCCCAGAGCGTTGCCGTATACGCGAGAGTCCTTTACACAGCGAAGAGAGAGAGAGAGAGAGAGAGAGAGAGAGAGAGAGAGAGAATCGCAAACACGAAGAAAGGGCGCGAAATAGAGTGAAGCCGGAAGCGAACGTGACTGATAGAGAAAAAAAAAGATACACAGAAGAGGCAGGAGCAAAAAAAAAAATGAGGCGAATGAGGAAGAGAAAGTATGTGTAGTCGCGGGAAGGGCTAGCAGCAGCAGCAGCGCCGCGGAGATAATACGCGCGGGCGGCCAAAAATATTGGCGGCGCTCCAAATGGAAATAGATAAAAAGCGCGCGAGTGCTGGAGAAAGCCCCTATCTGGACGCGCGCTCTCGCGCTTTGTACGCTTTTTGCAAGCACCGAAAGGCCCTTTAGTTTTTTTTTCCTCTCTCTCTCCTAGCTCACACGCTCTTCGACTGATTGTCCGATCCATCGAGGCCACCCCACGTGATATTGCTGCTTCCCTTGTGATTTTAGACTTGGCTCAAAGACTCAATGTCGATGCAAAGTTTGAATTGAACGCCGTTCGATCAATCGTTCACGTGATTTTTCACGTGCTACGTGAATGCGCAAGGTGACACACAAAAAAAAGATATATGTAGATTAGGATGGACATACGAAAAATATTAGATGGAGATTCAAGTAGAAGAGTACTATATATGGTCAGACGTCCTTGTAGAAACATTAATTAATGTCTTCTCAGTTTCTATAATGCTTGGGCATTTCACATTTCTTGAAATTTTAACGATTAGTTTCTTTTATAAGTTTGCTTGTAAGAGAGTGCAAGCGATGAAGATTTTTCTAAGCCTATGAAAGCTTTAAAAAAAAACTGCATCTCACGAAAAGTAATGTTGAGCAATATGAAATACCAACGTGATCGCGATATAAAATATTAATACAATTTTTATTCTATGAAAACTGCATGTTTAGAATTTTTGTTTGCTTTAAGCGAGCCTTGTCTTTCAATAAAAATGTTGATTTCTCAAGCTTAAAAACTTACCTTTTTGTCAAAGTCTTCTCTCAGCTTCTGCTTCTCCTGAGTCAGGGCCAATTCAATAGCTACATTGACTTTTTCTTGATCATCTCCAGACTTCAAAGCAGCTTTTAATTTTGCGTCGGCAACGGTCTGGAATATTTTAAGAAAAAGAGAAATCATCGATCAACTGCAAGTGGTTACAGATATCAAATCGTATCAGTTACCTGCAATCTCTCAAACTCCTTTTGCAAAAATGCCACTTTGCGATACATATGCAAGACGAATAGATCGAATGCTTGGTCAGTGACGCCAAGCTTTTTGTTAGTAGTATTAATGCCGGGGAAAAGGATTTGCAATTCTTCGTGGAACTTCTCTCTCGCTACTTTGACACTTTTCCAGTATTTATCTGTTATGTTCGCATTAGCAATTTCTTGATCAAACTTTTTCTTGGCATCATCTAATTCCGATATTATTTTACTAATGTTTCGCCTGGCGATGGTTTTCTGTCCTGGAGTGGCATCTACTTTAGGATCATCAATAGAACTATGTAATCTTTTCAAGGTCTCAACAGCCTCATCTGCTTTCTTTTCAGCTTCTTCTAAAGCGGCATTTCTCTTTTCTTGTGCCACCTTTAATCTAGAATAAAGTATAAATCATTTTCTGCTATTGAACTTCAAAATCTTCTCTTATCAATAGTATTACAAAATAACAACATATAACGGCTTTAAAAGAGTACAAATATTCATAATTTTTTATGATCAAACAATAACGTTTTTACACAACGACCAGTCAAGAAAAATGGTAGTAATAACTTTCTGAACGATTTCTCAATAAGATATCGGAAAATCTTGTTTACCGACCGTTTGTAATTTTCAATTGAAATGATCGATTTTTAAATAAGCTTACGATTCATTTCTTAAACTGACATTATTTTTATCAACAACTCGAACTTGATTATAGTTAAGACCTATCTTAATTTTAAGATTAAAAATATGGCAATAATAACATGAAAATAATAATGAAATATGCACTAAAGAAATAGATACCGACTAATTTTATCAAACCTTCAATTTCCTTAATTCCTTTGTTATTAAACTAGCAGTACTTTTACAATAAAAAATTTAACTTAATTTTTTTTTAATTTACCTATCCCAAATTTGATTTCCTACATTAGATTCGGAACTTTCTACAACACTCATAACATCTTGATTAAAATCTTGAACAGCACATGAGGCTTGGTGAAACGCTGCTACAGCTTTGGAAGCAAGTTCTCCGCCGTATTTTTCTAACTCGTGTAAATCGGCTGTAATTTTTTCACTAGGCGTTGCTGTTGACACCGGAACTGGTTTTTCGGATACTGAAACGCAAATTGAAAATTGAAATTTTCATTCAATTGAACTTTAGAAATATTCTTGAATTGTTGAAAAAATTAATGAATCCAATGAAAACCACTATTATAAACATAACTTTCAATTCAAACAAAACGTGTACATACCAACTTCGATTTTTTTGCCTTCATTTTTACTTATTCTAAGTTCTGGTTTATCAACGGGTGGCGGTTTAGGCGGCGAAAGTTCTAATGCCGATGGCGTGAAAGCGGGTCTTGGCGCTAAACAGACATTGAGTTATTAGTTAGCCACTGGTGTTAGTCACTATGCGAAATCCAAATAATTAACCATCAAAGAAAAGTACTTAGAATCTATTGAAACAATTTTTAATATAAAACATTATTGATTATTTGTAGTCACTAATAAAAACAGTTCACAAATTTCGCAATTACTTGATTTTTTGAAATTCATGAATAAGCGTACCAGAATATCACTTAAAAATGATTTAACTAAGTAGGTAAATTAAGGATAGATGAATATAGAAAGGAATAGAGGAGTGGGATAAGGGCTCACGTTTAAAATCTTCAAGATTTGAACAATCTATTGTTCTTTTAATCTGACCTGGTTTTGGGACTTGCTCTCCAAATATCAAGTTTGAAATTCTGAAATAGTAATATATGTATAAATATTACAAAGTGAACAATGTGAATTTAAAATACAATAATGGCTTACTTATTCTTCAATGATTCAAAGAAACTGATGATAAAGTCAAAATAGCTTGATTCTTCCTGAAATATGATCTGAATCGCTCGATCGGTTCCTGGAATCCATCCTTCCAATGTAGCCCTGAATTCTTTGTCATTCTTTGCATATTTTAATATTCCAATTGCTCCTATTGTAACAGCTCCAAGGGTAACCAAAGTGCCAGTGCCTCCACGTGATTTATCTCTATAAATTCATACATGAGGCATTAGTAAATATTTTTTACAACCAAAAAAACGAAAACACACCAGCATGTTTATTGTAAGTACAACAACCAAAAAAAGCTTTTGTGATTCAGCTGTAGCCAAAATTCATTTCATTTGATGAAATATGTGATTATAAACAGTGCATTCTTCTATTTCTAATGTATACACAGTAAGATAATGATTTTTAAAACTTGTCATGCAGCAGACGGTTAATACAAAAATGCAAGCTCCTTACCAAACAACTTTAGTATATTTAACACAATATTGAATTTGAAGGTTAAAGAAAATAAATGTTATTATGGGACACAAATAAAAGCAACCAATAAAAAGCAAACCAAATCACCACCCAAATATTTTCTTATATACCTTCTAGATTCGGTTGAATATCTATGTCCAGATAATCTGGATGCAAGAGTAACTTCCTTGAATAGCCTAAAATCATACTTTTTTGAGTGAAATCTAAAACTTTCAATAAGTATACTAGAAGTAATACAACTAATTGTAAGTTCACATTTCTAAAATATAAAAATGTAAATCCCAAGACAACGGAATGAGACTTGTCGATAACAAACATAACCATGTTTCTTTGAAAATAGTCACTAATAGAACATTTTTTAGGTAAAATATAAAGTTGGAAACACTTGAACTCATTCTTAATTACACTCTTACTTCATTGCACAAAAGTACTCATAAACTATTGCACATTGCACTAAATTAATGGATTAATTTTGAAGTTTGTATGCAAAACTTTTTCATAGTCTCACCTGTCATCGCACTTGATTTTTGGTCTTGTTTCATAGCTCCTTGCTGTGAGATAGAGCCTTTCACAACCATGTTTTTTAATCTGTAAAAATACATACTGCTGTCAGTCATAAAAATATACACACAGAAATTATGTAAGACATCTTGTCATGTGAATCGCGACATAACATTGCCCTTTGGACGGCAAATAATCAATGACAATATTCGTGACTCTCGTGTTATACTTCAGAAATATGAAGATATTAAATGATTAGAGCTTTTTATCTATTAGGCAATAAGAATTACTCAATGAAAATTGCAATTTCCCGCGGAAAAATTGGCAACAAGAAGAATGAAAACATGCTTGTCAAGCAATTTGTACCTCTGGTTAACTCACTTTTTAAGGCTTCTTGGCAAGCAAAAATTACTAATAAATGGAGCACTAGAGAGTGGAAAACATTGTCAAATGATTGTATAACTCACCCGATTAAGATTGAGGCCGTTTACGGGAATTTTTAATCCGATTCGGAACATCTTTCGGGATGGCCGGTGTCGGCTGCCTGCCCAAGAAAAAAGGGGAACAGCGCACGCGGAAAAACAGCTGGTAGCACTCGCAGCGCCAGGACCCCGGAGTGAGACCGAATTGCCGAATGGCGAAAATGTTTCGTGCTGTTACGACTGCGTTGCGAGGTAAATATTGACTTTGTTTCAATGAATTACCCTTAGTTTTGTTATCTGATAATACACTGATTATAAAGCATTGTAATTTAAGTAAAACTTTTAGAATTATTGTAATTATTTGTTATGTTTTTGAATGTGTTTCGAAGGCTGTGAGGTTAGGACCGAGCAGAATACGTTCAATTTTACTTGACACGGTTGAACGAAGGAACGATTCGGTTCAATGTTTTTCATAAAAATTTGTAATTTTTTTTTAATTAAATTGAAATTTATGCTTGCACGAAACATTTTGCGATTGAATTTATGAAAGACATTGCTAGTCTGGTTGGATTAATTATTGTGTTATATTTAACGTTGCTGAAAACCAATTGGGTAGAATGAATTTTATGCAGCTTATTCCATTGTTTTAGATGGTGCTAAGAAAGCATTTGCTGTAAGTGCATCTGTCTCTAGAAATATTACACCTAATCTTTTATATTCTCAAGCTCGAAGTATAAGTGCACTTGCTAGACAATTTGAATGTCAAGCAACATTAAAAGTAGAAAGCAAGGGTACTGAAATTTTAAGGTAATTCTTTTGTGATATTTGATACATATATTTAATTAATCATTTTACATTTAAACCTCAAATCATAAGCTCTATTTCCTTAAATGGTAGCAATTCTATAAACAAGTTGCTGGTTCCTCAAACACAATCTTCTATTATACCATGTAGAACAGTCACAAAGTTTTCTCTGAGGAAAGGGAAAAGGAGAAGTGTTAAAACAGTTTTAAAAAGGTTCTACAGATTGAACTGGTGAGTTTGTATAATAATTATTAAAATATACAGTACAGTAGTCTGTAAAATATGGATATGTTAACGTATTTAAATATTCGCAGGGGCATATGGATTAGGACAAAAGCTGGTCGTCACAAACATTTATGGAAAAAAAGTGCTGCTCGAAAAAGAAGGCTACGAATGCATGTTTTCACTAATTCAACTCAGTCGTGGATGTTGGATAAAATGGTAACTTCATTTTGGAGGAGGCCAAAATATTGGGTTGACGATCCGTACGAGCCTTACCATACACGTGAAGAGTTTCCTTTGACTCAAAGGAAACCAAAACCTCTTCCCGAATGAGCAACATTTAAATTAACCAATAATTGTTATTGCTTCTAGATACCATTGAATATACACATCTTTTTATTGTCTAATCTAATTTTTAAAATTGATTATTGATTTACATTCAACACAATCTAGTTTTCATAGATTTATTCAAATCTTTGTTATAAAGGCTAAAAAATAAATAGGAATCACGAAAATTTTCAGTAATGTTTCAACAATAAATTTCGATTTAAAATATAAGTGAAAAGACTATTCTAATTTTGCATAATCAATATATAGACTTGATACGAAAAGGGGGTAAGGTAGGGAACAAGAATATCAATGGATGACGATTAAAAACGGTCGACCAACTTTCATCTATGACGTAATGTTTGCCGGTTGCTACATCCCTTCTCTTTTTGTTTTTATTTTTGCCCATTCGGATAATTTATTCTGGCAATCGAAAATTGTTCATATATAGATACTTGTAAATAAGAATATGTTAAATGAAATGCTCCAAAAGTTTGAAGGTAAAGAAAGAGTCATATAAGTTAAATTTAGGCTGTTTTTCTTTTTAAAAGCTATCAGCACATGTCTATTTCTAGCGTAAAATAATGAAAATACGCATTAATGAAAAATTCAGTTTAGCAAATCGAATATAAGGCTAAAAATACATTTTGGAGCACATCGCTCCAAAACAGAAAAAAACGTGTTTGCTTGTAGGTTAGTCTGTAATTTTCAGAAAAAAAAATGAAAACAATCAGCAAAGAGCGATCAAAAAGAAAGAGAGCAGAGAAAGCCTGCAAAAGTAAAAAAAACAATCCGACAGAAAAAGAAAAATTGGTTACTCGAGCTTATACAGCCGCAAGATAAACAAGTGTATATAAGCTATAGGATTTACGGGCGCTAAACTTTCCCCTTCTCTGACGATGTTAGAGCCCGCGAAAGCAGCCAGACGCAGAAGAGCGAGAAGAACGATCGAGCCGAGCCCCCAGAGCAAGCAACGTAAAAGCAATAGTCTCCTGCTGTCGTTCGAGCGGCTTGCACGGCCAAAAAAAAAAGAAGAAAAAAAAGTCACAGGCACTACCGTTGCAATCGTTGTTCAAACAAGAAAAAAAAACAAACTGATCGCAAGCTTGATAAGCTTGACGCGCATGTGAGTGTGCGTTGGTGAATTGCAAGCACTTTTTAATCAGCTTCGACGACGATAACGTGGAAGAAGATGCCGCTGCACGGCAAAATCCGAGTGCTGGCCACGCTCCTCGGTGGAGCAGACAAAAGTCTCGGCGTTACTTGCTTTGGTCTCATTGCCGGGCGCAACTTCTCCGTGAGCAGCGCTGCTAACATGAGGTTCGTTTATAATTTCTTACTTTATTTCTTTTCCTCTTATGTTACGTATTATCTAGCCGGCTGTCTATTATACGCCTACATTTGTGTGTGTGTCATGCGACTATTGACCTAGAGCCCAGCACACATTGCAATAATCAATTTTCGCGTGATCTTCTGCTATTTGCTTCTCTGATTAAAGTAGCTGGTTGGCTATTGTTATCTGCTATTAGTGAATGAAACTATAAACTCTTCGCTTTACTATGTTTTCGTCGTGATTAAAAGTACCTTTCGAGCAGGGCGAGGTAAATGCGGCTCAAGTTTGACTTGCAAAGTGAAGGCGTGATTATTTTGACCAACAATGCCGGCTGTTGGAAAATACATATGGATCTCGAGTTTTTTCCGAATTTTCACATTGATTTATTACGTTTGGAGCGCTTACAAGTTGATAAGACATTGTCCCACCATTTGTACAGATTGAAATCGCACGTTTCAGTTATCAAGTAGCTCAATAGTCGTGCAAACATAAATATTATCCTCTCTCGTTGGTGGGGTTTATTACAAATTTTATAAATATATACAGACACAGAGTTTAAAACTGTTTTTTTTTTTTTTTTTTGGCGATAAGTATAAATTATGAACGTATGTATGTCTACTCACGATTATTTTATATCAAATAGTTATTTTTAGATCGAAACTGGAATTTTTTTCCTGATATAACCGAACGATTGTTCATTCCTTTCGAGAGCGCCTTAGTCATTGCGAAGAAAATTAAAATACGCCATTGTCAATAAACAATAATAATTGCTTATTTAACGTAACGCGAAAAAGAAAAGCACTGAATGGCCATAAAGAATACAAAGGGCGGCGTGTTACAGAAAACTTTTCTTTTCACCCTATCTAATCCAAATCCCAAGGCCACGTTTTTACGCAGCACGCATGCCCTACGTCAGAGTTTGAGGGCCAATGATCCGAAGGTTAAAGAAAAGAAAGGGACGAGCTGTGGGCTAGAAAAGATCGAGAGATTACTTAATGAATAAATTAGTATAAATTGTTTGGAATTGTGATTTTAAGTAAATAAATGGATGAATATGAATAATTGAATATCGATGGTATTAATTCTGCGATTCACGTAAATTCATTCTTGTTTCTACTGATTATTTTTTGAATCAATAAGAATACTTTCCCTAGTAGATTTGCGCGACTACTTATATATATATATAGGATCGATACTTCGTCTAATCTTATTTGTCATATTGAATCAAATTATTGAGTATAAATAGTATTTACCACACTTTTGCAGTTATCGAACCATTATTTATTTAAAATTTAATTCGCATTGTTTTGAAATATGACTCATTTGTTAAACAACTGAATTTTTATAGTTAACGTTACTATGTGCAGACTGACAAATCGTTTTTACATTTAAGTTAAACTGTTTTTAGTACTCATGCATTCTTAATAAACCCACTGGTCCAATAAATCAGTTTTAACTGCTGGGTATTTTCCACTTGAACGAGGCTAACGATAGTCTTTCAAATAAAAACCATCAACCTTTGTTGCTCATTATATACAAAAATGTGCAAGGATAATACAAAAAATTTGGAACTCATTTTCATTCAACAAATTTGTAGATACGTTACGTAAACTTATCGATAATAATGGCTAACTAAGAATTCTTTACAGTAATATTAAAGAAATAGAATATTGTATTTTCTAAGATGTTTGCAATACCAAGTCGTGCTAAAATAAGAATAACTTATCATGATTTGTTTCATTCCATCACGCAATTCACAATTCTTATATAAATCAAATTGCTGCAATTATCCAAGCCATCAAAATACAACAAGCTTCAAATTTATGCTTACTTGCGTATCAAACGCACGCATGTAATTTTCATTGACATAAGTACTTCGAGGAAAGAAACTAAGATTTTTTCCATTCCGCATGATATTTATTTCTTTTTATCTCGACAAATATCAGTCGTTGGATAACAACTTTTAAATTTATAATTTTATCAAATAGTTTTTTATGATTACATCAAAACGAGACTTGAATTTTCGTTTTGCAGATTCGTACAATTTGTTAACAAAACCGGCGGTCCCCAGCAGCTGGGAGTCCAGCTGCAGCAGGGTGGCGATATTGTTGCAATCTCAGTACTTAATTCAAGAATTCCGAACTCACTAAAAAAGTTCCTGGAAGGCGGAGAAGAGTTCATAAAGAAGGCAAAGAGGTAAGGTATCAGTTTAAAACCAGTTACGATCATATAATTACTTTTTACCTTGCTGTAAACTTTCGTACACGACCTACGATATTATGTGGGCTATTATAGTTTCCCATCGATAATCGATCCCCCATAAACCGGTTTAGTATTAAATTTAAGTAACTTTCTATCATAAAATACCAGACAACATTAAATAACTATCTGTTTACGTTGTTTTTATTTGGAATCCAAATTCTTATTTTAAACATTTAACGTTTTTTTTCAACGAAGTGTAAATTTTCCAGTGTTTTAAAAACTCAAAAACATACAAAAACAAAATTACCTTTAGGAATTGAATTTCATATTGTAAAGTTATTGTTTTTACTTAATTATGCTCTAGGAAAGATGACATCGATTTGAAAACTGAAGTGGAGAGGTCAGTTAGTTCGAAAAAAGTGTTGAAAATATACTCCTTACTAAATGTGATTCATTAAACGAAAAAAAAAATCTTTAATCTTCTTTTGAAACAAGGTTTGGCTGAGCTATTATGCCTCGGCAGTGTGTTGTTGTTTCCCTTCTGCATTCAAAGCTCCCACAATTCTTGTGTGTGCATACCCGTTTGTCCACTTCCAACCTTATACATATACAAAAAACTGACCAGCTGCGAGTTTGATCACTTTTTTGCGATTTGGATTTAATTGTTGGCACATTTGGGCAAGAGACGAAACCAATACCTGAACGTGAAAGACTCTTGCCATGAACTTTTTAAGGATTGAGAACACGTAGTTGTTTTTGAATACCAATGTCTTGCTTTCAAAAGTAGTTTTAACTGTTGCCTACGCATGAATTTTTTATGCAGTGAAAAATCAACTTTTTTTATATAAAAGTCGACTGATTTATGTTTGAGTCAAAAATATTTGTCAAAATATTCAATTCTTATACTTGCGAAAGTAATTGTTTTTAATAATTCAAGTTTAAATCAAAAGAGATTGTTCACATTTTGCGCATATGAAAAGTTTAGTAATACCACTATTGAAAAATAAACATTGCCATATAATACAAAATAGACAAACGTATTGGAGTGTGCATATCAAACGAATGTTATTTATAAAACATTTCTTGCTCTGATTGATTATACCGACTGTTACTGAAATTACTACTCTCTGCAATTGCTGTTTTGAATGTTCCTTCCCATTCAATCGTACAATAAAGATCGAAATTGCAGCACTACATTTTCACGTTTCTTATCAAGGCATCTATTTTTAGAATAGTAGCAGAAGGCCGCAGTGTAATACCTGAGAAAGATGTGACATTCCTGCCACCCATAACCCGCATGGATAAGCTGGCGTGTGTGGGTCTAAATTACAGTGGCCACTGTAAGGAGCAGAACGTCGAGGCGCCCGCGAATCCTGTCATTTTCAGCAAATTTCCCAGCAATATCATTGGCCCTTATGACGATATTCATTTACCAACAATATCAGACGTGAGTATGACCAATAATTTTCTCTGCGTATAATAAAATGAAAGATGAAATTATATTTCGCAAAACAACTTTTTCACGCTGCAAAAGATTGATTTGAATATAAATTTGTGTTTATTTGTAAAAGATAAAATTATTTAGAATGAATCAAAAAAAATTTTATACTATAAATTCGATGGCGCAATAATCCTTTCTCTTACATAAGAAAATAAGGAATTTTTTATTCTTTTTATTTTTGAAAAATTAAACAAGCATTCTTTTTCAATAAAAAAATAGTCTGTACACCACTTTCAAAAGGTTATTTTTAGAAATTAGCAAACAGTTCTTGCGTAACATGTTAATGAACCACTATTATCTTTCGGAGTCACAAGTTTTGTTCAAGTTAAAAAAAAAAACAAATATATTTATCCTTGTGCGAATGCATTATAAGATAGGAAATTATAAGCTCATTAATGTTAGCCATATTTTTGTTTGAAAAATTCAACCTAAATAATTCAAACAAACAATTATATTCTAATTATTTACTCAATATTCTACTTTTATGCCTCGTTAAAATATATAATAAGCACTAGAGAAATGATCATAAATGATTTTTCACCTCAAAAGTCTTTGAAATAATGATTACTCATTTATTTATCTCGTATGTCATTTATTTGAATAATTTGAGATAGTCATTAAGAATTAAAAAAAATTTGTTTCATAATAAATTTTGAATTGATAAAACAATAATTTGCAGAAAGTAGACTGGGAGGCGGAATTGGCAATTGTAATCGGCAAAAAATGCAAAGGTTTGAACAACCACGAGGCCGAAGAACACATATTCGGCTACACCGTTGCTCAAGACTTATCGGCGAGGGACTGGCAAAAAGGTAAACGGAACGGTGGTCAGTTCCTACTGGGTAAAGCAATGGACGATTTTTGTCCGTTGGGCCCAGCTGTTGTTACCAAGGAATCCATTTCCGACGTGAAAAATTTGTCTGTTAAAACTTGGGTCAATGGAGTACTTAAACAAGATGGAAACACATCCGAACTTATCTTTAAAACGCACGATATTGTTGCTTACATCTCTCAGTGAGTGAACTTTATCATGTTATTTGTTTTATTCATTTGTTGCAAAACTTTTTATCTGTTGACTTACTGTTCGAACTTATTTCAGATTCATGACTTTACTGCCAGGTGACGTCATTTTGACTGGTACTCCAGCTGGCGTAGGCTTTGCTAGAAATCCACCAGAATACTTAAAGGTTTGTTTAGTGAAATGACATTGATGTATTGAAGCAGTAATAATGATCGCGTATTTTAATTATGATACAAAAAAATTGATTGGCTATCATGAGAATACACAAAACATTCTGCAATTAAAATTTGCATTGTCAGCTTCATTCATAATTTTTTATCAGTTTTTTTCATTAATTTGTTCAACAAGATTGACTTGCAAAGAACAGAAATGTAAATGGTAAACAAAACTTTTCTTCAATTTTTTTAGAAAGGAGATGTTTTGGAAACTGAAATCGAGAGCATTGGGCGTCTTAAAAACAACTGCCTCTGATGTCTCAAAAGTGATTCTCTGTGTTCTGAAGATGTAAGCAGCTCCACCCAAAAAGTTTCTATTCGTGCCATAAACCAGTGATTGATACTCTCGCACGGATGAAAGACGGTTCGAAATGATACTTGTTGATAAAAAATGTAGGACAGCGGAATACTCGACAATTACGACCTCTATACTGGCCTGGCATATTTCATAGCCAATGTACTTTATAAATCTGGCACGTTACGTGCCCGCGAAACCTATAATATTGCCAATAATTAATTATGCTGTTTTGTTATTGACACAGATATTTTTATTCAAAATAATCGATATTTATACATGTATACATCGATACGAAATATAATTTTTAAGAGTAGAGTAATTGCTAGAAGAGTAAGAAAGTGTTGTGCAACTGTTTGTTAATTTTTTCTTATGAAACAATTCATGTCGGAATTTCATTTGTACAAAATGTTGGAGTTGAAATCAGTATGTTTATACTGGAATAAAAATTAAAACTACATCAATATTTCTTATTCCATTAGTACGTTGATTTCTAACAAAATGTTGTAGTTTAAAAATAAATTATCTCTATTATCCCATTTATATGAAATTTATTTTAGACTCGCCAAATTCTATTGTAAAGACGAAAGTCGTGTTTAATTTTCTTAAAAAATGAAAAACAAAGTAATCTAGTTTTTTTTAAAGTACTGGATGCTAATTATGCACGATATCAATGTGAGTAATCTAAATTTAGGACATCAACAGTATGGTGGAGTGAAAAACGCGTTAAATGGCAGTCGCATGCTTTGGAAGTAGTAAAATATTCGGAAATGTGTGACAGAAAAGTGACTGGTCTTTATCATTTTGTGCAACGAGCTTATAAGCTGTGGTTCTAAGTAAGTTTTTTTGGTACTGTCGAGTCCGCACCGATTCATTGAGGCTGATATGTATCGAAAGATATCCCAATTATTTTCAGTTACATATTTCTCCGTCCATGCGGTCTTTTTGCTCCATAATAAGGGATGTTCCTTTTGAAAAGTCGTTATTCGTATAATAGTTGATAGAGACTGAAATTAACTCCTTTGTTCCAGATTTCAAAGTTTGCATAAGTTTCAGTGCCAGGGGAATGAACAGCAGGTTATCTTTTCCAATCCTTCAGAAATTATAACTTTCTACTTGGCCTAATTCTTTCTTTGAATTTCCGCGCGTTGTACAGTTTCCTGGCATACCGACCATGCAAGAAATATAAAGTGCTGCCATCTAGTATATCTTTAAATCTAAAGTTATCGGCAAGAAACAAGATTTCAGAGTTACCGACACATATATAAGATACGGGCTACGGTGCAACCAAAGTTTTTCCCAACACACAATACAGATGTCCTTCACGGTCTGATTTCAAAATGTTTAATTGACTTTTTACGTTTTTTAGCCAAAGATGAATAATTATTGGCATACCAGGATAAGGATTTAATAACACTAAAATTTTCATTTATTGATCATTACCTACTATAAACTTATTTTTTTTAATATGTTGTTTTTAGGCTCAAGTGAAAATCTACGCTAAGTACTAGACTATGACGGAGCTCTTGCGAAAAGGCCACATGCAGTTTACCCAATTTTACCGAGAAAAAATCACAAAAATATGATGAATATATTTTTAGAAGCAATGCAAATTTTCAATGTGACAAATCCATCAGCTAAATCTAAAAAGATTGCGAATCTATTGAAAATGATTTTTTAGATAAAAAAACCACTCAAAAACTTAACTCAAATTTTTTTTTAAATAATAGTCGTGGCAGTTATTTTTATATCCTCAATAAAAAATTTCCCCAAGCAAAACTGTTAAGCTTATAATCCTGCTTATTAAAACACAAATGGAACACGTCTCTCATGGAAAATGATTGCGCATCTCCGTAGATCCGCCCCTCGTGTATAACATAATGCATCAATACTCGAGCAAGAAAGCTCTTTGGCTGTCGCGCTTGTGCACATCGAACCCCCCCGTCGTTTCGTCGACAATGGCCCCCTCAATGCTATCCTAATTCGTAACAATGGCTCTTCCGTGGATTGTACATTAAATTCTGTATACTCGCATGGATTGTCACGAAATCTTTAATTCAGCTGTTGATTGATGATGTACCCTATATGTATACACTACTGTGTTAGATGGTTCGTGTAATAAGCTATGCTTTTTTTCTGATGATTGCGTTTCTCTCGTCTTTTTTTTTTTACAAGCTCTATTGAGATGTCACGCGATGAAACATGGAGTGCTATTATGTAAATTGATTTTCGGTTGCATCGAGTGAACAGAGCTTGGAACACAAACTAAAAAAAAATTGTAAAAGGCAAATCATGCACAAGGAAGATAATCATTATTCGAAATATAAATACAAATTTACCTTGTAAAGTAGAAAAATCATATTTTAAAAACTCATAAACATATCTTTGACGTTATATATAAACATGATATATAAGAGGCATCATATCGGATACAGCCGAGGAATTAGGGCAAATCGTCAGGCATGGCGATGGTATCGTCGCCGCCGCATGCACTAAACGAGTAGCAGCAGCAAAGTGGGCAACTTGAGCTTGCAGGTCGAGGCGTCGTACATCACTTTGTGCGCGCGGGGGCTTTTATCGAGGATGGCGGCAAATTCAGCGGCAGCTATTATGAGGCAGCTTATCGGCCCGATTTATTGTCGAGGACGATGCGCCCGCCGTCACGGAACCACGTTATACACGTGCTGTATATACGATCTTATCGGGCGCTCTATTAAGAAACACCACGACGTTATTATTTCCGCGCCCTTTTCTCCTCGACCCTTCTGCTTCTTCGTTATTATCCAACTTCTCTTTTTTGGTTATTATAAGTGGATCCTACGTACTCGCTGACAAATTAACGATTTATGCCTTTTGATTACATCCAATTTCGTTTTTTATTTACTTATTCTGTTGGATATGATCTTTTTTTTTTCTAAATTATGCAATGAACTGATAAAGAATCCGATAAAACCGCGTTTCGGCAGTTATTACTCGGAAAAATTCCGATTGCGCAAACGTTCGAGACTAAACAAACTAATCTTGGCGCAAGAAGTGTTATTAATAAAACCGAAAATGCTCGTACAAGAAAGATAGCTCGGTTGTATGTAGATATGCTGATAATTGCCTACATTCTCATCATAACACTCGAGAGTGTAGGCGAACCAGCTGATATTATACAAACAGTAATTGCAAAAATATTTTTTAGCACTCGAACGCAACTTGCAATAATTTTTTATATGCTGATTTCGAACAAACTCTGATAACGTTCTCCCTCAATTTTCGATAAGTCGTAAGGTATATATATACGAGCGCCTGTATACGTATTATAGTAATTGAAAACGTCATCGCGCGCGCTCTCCTCTTTTACTGCTACTGCCGCGCGCTCGCCTGCCGTTTATTTAAATTTAATAAGTTTTATCTTCGACGTAAAGATAAGAATACTAATTTCCGCGATCGTTTTCTTCGCCGCGCACTTTTATTTTGCTTAATTACACAGTTTCGCTCGTTTTATTGTTTGATTTATGCGTTTTAACTGATACACTGTTAATTAAATTTTCTTTCGGCTCCTTCTCGTAATTTACGAAGGCGTTTTATTGCTGAAACTTTCGTAGATGCGTTATTTTCAATTCTGTACACGTAACGTTAAACAACCTCTAAGTGATTACTGTAAAATAATAAAAAAAATTCTTAGCATGCGTGTATTTTCCGCTTTCACGTAGTATATTTCAAACCGATGAGTGCGGCGTATATAAGTAAGCTCGAGAGTTCTATTGATCCCATTAGAAATCGAGTAGACGGAACATATTGGAAAAGCAACCTATATATGGTAGTGGAAGTTAAATTCAGTCAGAGCGACTAAATCGAAATATCATTCCGAGCACAAAGCCAACACACCACCAATAAACCGCTTGGTAGGCTCGAGTAGTAGTTCCCCTTCTCGAGTCATCGCTCATTCGTCGCACAATGGGACAAACTGTGACCAATAAAGCTCGACGATCTGCTTCGACTATTCTTCTGCGGTTTTAACGAGCTCACTCTCATATATACCCCATGGGTAATTCGATTCGATGCATCTCTTTTTTTTCTCTTTCTCTCTTATAATACTCAACCAAATTTTACTCGTGTGTTATACATCGTCGCGCTTCTGGATACTCATTCATTAAACCGTGTAACCGCGGCTACTTATATACAATTGGTAGTGTAACACGCGTGATGGATTTGTTACACCCTTTCGTTCCACATGATCGATTTTTGATTTTCTATATGCTTTTGATTATTTTAAAAGCTATACCCATCCAATTGATTCGTGCTCATTGTAATCGAAAAACTTTGTATTAATTTAATTATCTGCAAATACACATATCCCTTTTTCATCAACAATAATGTTTTTGCAGATATAGTTAGTAAAACTTTCGACTTTTTGTCGTTGAGCACAACGCGAAGTATATGCGAAATACTATATATGAAAAACATCATATTTTTCGCTTGCGAAGTACGTATATTCTTCTACGGAGGCAGCTTGACAGAAAACAATGTCACATATAAAGTGCGTAGAATTCGTTTTACGAAAACAATGCATTTTCTTCCATGCACTTCGCGCCTTAAGATCTACAGGACAGCAATAAGAAATGTAGTTAATTTACTACGGTGTCGACTATTTCTCAAAAAGAGTCCATTCGATTTTGACGTCTTTCATTATATGTCAAGTCAATTTTGCAATGTGCTCGTTAAAAAACTATCGATGCAGCTGCTGTTAGCGCGAGATGCATTTGAGATCTTACCAAACTTCATAAAACTTTGCTGCATCAATTATATAAATGAAACGAGCCGAATAATTTTTCCAATTTATTGAAAAAGCTCCAGGTGTTGTAAATACAATGGACTAAAAAGCTCAAAACAGGAATCCTATAACTAACGTATAATTCAGAGAAAAAGCAGAAAAACGAATCCGAACTGTTAAATATGAGGCGTCCAGTTAGGACTGACATCGAAGCTGCCGCGACTAAAGTATATTGTGAGCTAACGACATCATTTATAACACTTGAAACGGTGAAACCGAGAGACAGCAGGCGCATATAGCCGTAAATGATTCCCGCGCGGCATAACCACCTACACTCTCTCCAGGTGAGCCTCGAAAGAATGGGATCCTCTTCGCTCACAGCGTGAACCGAGTTGACCCACTTCACCCTCGAACATCATTTGCGCGCGTGCAGCCGGCGGCGGCTATGGCGTCAGTGGGTGGATGCTATAGTGAGACATCAGGCGCTCGGTTTCACGGTCGAGATTCGGCAGAAGAGAGAGAGAGAGAGAAAAAAAAAATAAATGGGTACCACGCTGCGCGTAATGGAGCGATCGAAACAAAAGACGACGAGCGAGTCGAGCCTCCTGTGGGTAATTTGCAAATGATGAAAACGCTTTCGGGGGAGGAACGAATGTCAAGGTTGAGTTTGTTCTGAGTATTGTGCCTATTCGCTTTGACAATGTTTAATGAGCTTCGAATATTCCGAATTTTACCTTCATCAATTTTGTTTATAAAAATATAACTTGTCTTGTCCTTGGGAAATGAGATGTATTAGAGTGAAATTTTTAATTTCAGGTAGAAAAATTTTATGAAATTTTATTGAGAAAACTTGTTAGAAAGATATTAAATTTTTAATCGATAAATTTATATTGAAGTAAATTTTTGTAAGAAACAGAAAAATATATACATTAGTATAAAGATTAAATTTGGTTTTCAGATGATTTGAATATAATAAAAAACTTCGTTGTAAGACGTTTTCTTTTCGTTAATCGTATACAACGATACTCAGAAATCTAAAATAAATCCGTTTCACGTGAAACTCAAACCTCTCCACTCTTTTGTATCTCCATGAAAGGAGTACATTCCCGTAGCAAATTTCATGACTTTTTTGTGCGACTCCAAAGATAAAAGCAAATATTGCAACCGCAGTTTCTCTCTCTCGCTTCCGATAAATAATATGCCTTCTGTAACGCGATTACTATTCTTATTACAGAGAGTGAAGAAAAAAAGGCTGAATGGATGTGTCTATTGTACGTGTATCTATGGGAGAGCAATCGTTACTCCAGAATCCACCTCTTTGAACAATTCCCACAATAAAGCACAGTTTCGCTCGCTGGCGAAACAACCAGTCAGCAGCAGCAGTATTGAAAAGAAAAATGGGCAATCAAGAAGTGCCTCTAGAAAAAAAAAACACGCAACAAGCTAAAGGTGCAAAAGTACACACGAACCGAAATTGCGGCTATCCCTCTCGCGCGTTCGCTCAATCACGGCTCAATTTCGTCTTTCTCTCTCTCTCTCTCTCGCTCGTGTCCGCGCGCTTAGAGGAGCGATGACGATGTTTTGTTAAAAATCCTGATTGGCGCTCGCAGTAGCCACCTCGTAAATCTGTCGCCGGCTGTTTTTTTTTTTCGCTTGTCCACCATTTTTTCTCTCTCTCTCTCGTCACAATCCCCGTTCCCAGAAATCTCTTTACTCTCTGCGCGCGCTGCGACATCCCCTTTGTCTCGTTGACGCTCCCGTTCTTTCGCCTTCATCGCGCGCGGTGTGTTTTTTTTTTTGTCACCGTGCGCGGCCATCTCTTCATCTTCTTTTTTTTCTCTCTCAAACTGGCTAGACAAAAAAGTCGAGAGGTATAATACAACATGCGGGTTTTGCTGGAAATAGGGATATCTTGATTTTAGATTTTGACGATAGCCCACCGCTTTTCGTATGTATACGTATACGTTCGTGTTAATCTTAGCTAGACGTGTTTGTATGTCTCTAATTAAGCTCGGCTATACACATAACACACATGATCGCGTACATTTAAGTAGACCTATCTGTATTTTCGTATTTTCCAGTCTTATTATTTTTGGTACGTTTTGATTATCTTGTCACACGTTGTAATCGAACGAAGTATATCTTCGCGCAATTAGTTACGCAACCGCATGTTGGCATACACCAAACCTATCATTAAATACAAAAAACGATCGTTATAACCATCGTCGAAAAGCAAAAAAATGACAAAACGCCGAGCAGCGAAGAAACAAGCGCTATAGAGAGCTTATATATTCTATAAGACCGTTGGCTTTTCACACGTTGGACACCTGCGCGGGATATTGGCCTTTTTCATTCTCTCTTTCAGCAGCTTCATTCGCGGTTTGTTTCTCTCGTACACGCGTGTGATAAATAATGCTCGAGCGTATACGTGCGTTATTATCGCCAGGGCAGCAGAAGAAAAGATATACTTGCTGCGCTTATATGTGCCGTTATATAGTCCGCGCAGAATAGAGGGGAAGAGATATCGCTGCACCTAATAAAGACATAATTTTAACCCGATAGAATCTATATCTATTATTCTCGCGAGCGAGCGAGAGAGAGAGAGAGAGAGAGAGAAAGCTTGTTCGAGATTTTTTTACGATTGGCTATATACGCGAGAGAGGACATGCATTTCGAATGCCGAGCACGCGCGCGTTGTGCGTTTTGTGTCGAAGAAAAAAAAAAGTGCGATTTTTTTTTTTCGTTTCTCACTTTCTCCCTTTAATAATTCAGGCCTGGAAATATCGCTGTCTCTCTCTCTTTCTCAGCCGCACGCGTACGAGGAGGGGCTTTGTCTCGCAAGCGCGCTTCTTTCGCCGCTCATTTACCTTCTCCCCCGTTGATCTTAAATCTTTTCCCGGAACGAGCGAGAGGAGCGAACACTTTCCTTCTAACTTCTTCATCATCTTCTTGGCTTTTTTGTTATTATCTCCCTACTCACTTGCGGCCAACCCCTATTTTTCGTCGTTAGGTGCTGCTGCGGCTGCCGCTTCCTTCTTCTTTTTTTCTTTCTGGGTATTATGTATGTATACGTGCACCTCGCGCGCGCTCGTTCTTTTTTTTTTGTTCTCTCTTTTTCTCTCTCGCGAGCACCTCCTCCTCATATTACCCCTAACGAGCGACGATTTTTTAAAGAGTTGTTATCTCCGATACCGTGGATGTCACGTACCATGCTTTTTCATTTTTTTTTCTTCTTTTTTTTCTGTTGTCTTAATTGCTTTATTTTCGTGGTAGAAACTTTTAAGAATTAATGGATGCAGTCTCGTACGATTTTTAGTTGGGATTAAAAGCTGTAAATCTTTATAATGCTCATGTTTTATGTAATTTTTAAATATCGAAAATTTGAATTTTATATTATCAGATAGTCATAATCGAAAGGGTTCAGATCATCCGTCGTTGTCATAATCACGAAAAACTTTCCATTGGACAGACTTCAACATACGGAATTGCATTTATCTCAGCAAGTTAGTTAACAGTTTCCATTTCTCTGCAGAAAGGGTGTAATTTTAATGGAAAGCATCCCCAACTAAAATAATTATTTGCATAAGGGATGCACGTTCTCGACAATAATTCATCCACATGTACATTTTTACTCGCGATCTGTCCCAGTAGTCCGATGAGCGAGCCACACACAACATCCGCCCATCAAAAGATACACGCGGAAATAGCGAGTAATAATGGCACCGGACAACGAGTCAAATCGCGCCTCATCAGCCGGACTATCACCGGGCAACGTTGCAAACAACGTATATCCCACTTGGTTATAAAAATGTAATATGTCCATACGGTACAAGCGACGATGGGCTACGATTAAAAGTGTGCAGACGCGACAACAGACCATCTCTCTCTCTCTCTCTCTCTCTCTCTCTCTCTCTCTCTCTCTCTCTCTCTCATGGTATAAATTTTCTCATTTCGCGTGGCCCACGGGAGCGCTTGGTCATGCGCATGAAAGGTGGTGAGGGGGGCGCAAGTCCCCCGAGAGGTGACGAGTAAATCTGGAGCGAAGGGGCGTTTCGGGGGCTCGTTTTTTTTTCGCGGTTACGCTCGCAAGCGGCCCTCGCTCTCTCTCTCTCTCTCTCTCTCTCTCTCTCTCTCTCTCTCGCTGATGACTTGATTTAGGGACGGGACAGATCGCCTGATCGCTTCACTTTACGATGCGACTCGCGTCGGGGGTGTGGTTAAACTTGTTATATACTTTCCTTTTTTTTCTTTGCTGGACGGTTTATGATGCAGCTATTTTTTTTTTGGTCAGTGCATGGTAATTTGTCCAAAGGTTATTTTAATATACTTGTCCACATAGGATGAGCTTGTAAACGTGTAGGTATGGTAGTGACAAAAGTGATGATCTTATAGCTTTAATAATGGAAAAAAGTAACGCTGAGAAAGTATATTTTCAGTTTCTTTCGCAAAATATCACATTTCTAATCTCTCAGTCGGTGTGAAGAAGTAATGTCCACGAACGTTTCATAACTATATTCGCGTCTCTCTTCGAATGTGCTTCTGTTTATATAGAAAAATTGGAAGCCCCACATACAACTGATCTCGTAATAAATACGAAAAGTTCATTCAAAAAGATATCCACCCGGTATCGTAAAAAAATGAAAGTAAAAGATATTATTTCCAAGGGAATTCGAGTCTGCCTACTGTAATATAGCCCGCGTATTATTTTTCTGTTTCACACGTTATTTCGACTTTTTATGGACAATACGGTACTTGTAAAGGTACAGAGCTATTGGAATACTTTGAGAAATAGACTGTTAAAATAAAAGTGGTTGAAATTCGTAACGTTTGTTCTTCAAAAAGAAAAAAAAATAAGCAGTTCAAAGGACCATAAAAATCACTTTCATAAATTAAACTTTTAGTTATGAGTAAATAACAAAACATTTTTCTCGTAGCTATCATAAATGAATAAAATTATTTTAAGGATAAATTAAGTCTAATGACATTTCCATCAATTTGTTTTCTTTATTGTCAGTAACGTTTCGGTGGTTTTGGGCTATATCTAGTTGCTCCCCGACCCTCTTCAGGTTACAATAATTACCAATATACATTAAAAATTTGCAATACAAAACGACAATAAAACTGATAACAATTAGTCTTTTTGTACTGCAAATTGATAATGTATATTGGTAATTATGGTAGCCCGAAGGTAGTCCCAAAACGACCGAATAGTTGCTGATAATGAAAGAAACAAATTGATGGAAATGTCATTAGACTCAATTTATCCTTAAAATCTCATCCATCATCAGAATCCTTCTAATTAATTATAAAATTATTTTCAAATTTGAAATCGCACTATAATTATGAAAACAAATAACGTTTACATGGCTATAGTGCAGTAGTATTGCAGAAATTATATAGGTGAAGATAAAATAAACGTTTATTTTTGTACGCTGTGTATAGATGAGACGATAAATTTTTAATGTATTTTTAAATTAGACGTTAAATTGATTGAGTTATTTTAGAGAATTTATGCAGAAACTCAAAATTAAAACCATTATATTAGTTCCTTAAACAACCTGACTTGTAATTCGTGAATACATTAAAATTTTTATATGTCTTTGTACGTACTCTCTAATCATACATCCGTATCAACGAGTTACGTAATATATCATCGATTTGCATTTTTTAAATTCACGGTGTGTCAACTCAGTAGTAGAATTCAATTTATAAATTCGCAGCTCCGATCTGTAAAAAAATGGCAACAGTAAAATAAGAAAGGGCATTTAATAATAATCCGCGAGGATTGAAGGGTGTACAAATTGAAAGAGGGCCTAAATCGATAAAAGTGTCAAAATGGCACAGGTATTCCAAACACGAGAGACAAGAAAAAAAAAGGGAGACAGCAAATATAAAAAGTAAACAAAGTGAGAGAGAGAGAGAGAGAGAGAGAGAGAGAGAAAGAGCGATATGAAGGTAAAATAAGCAAAAAAATAAAGAGCGAGAAAGAGAGAGAGAGAGATATGCTGCATCCTTTTCTAATTGGCCGTCTCCCTTTCTCTGTCGCTCTTGGAGCTCATGGCCTCCACCTACTCGCTTCGTAGCGAGAGAGAGAGAGAGAGAGAGAGAGAGAGAGAGAGAGAGATGCATTGGAGAGATGTGCCGACATAACCGATAAATAACAACGGCAACGAGGCTGTCAGACCCTTGTTAAACCTCGCTCGCTCGCTCGCGAGAGAGTCGCCTATATAGGTAGTACACATACACATAAAGACTCACACAGAGAAACGGAGATTATCCCGAATGTATATAAGAATATACATCTATAGCGCGCTCGCGGGAGACAGGAGGTGTTTTAAAAGGTATGCGCCACCTCCTTCATTGCTCTCTCTCTCTCTCCCTCTCTCGCACCCTTTCGCCTCCGCACATAATATGGGTGCGCCTGCCTTGCCTTGCCTGCCTGCCTGCCTTTTTGCCTTCCAATGAGTGCAGACACGCGTGTGAGCATTATAACCGTGTATTAGTCGCAGATGCTTCAGTGTGTGCGCGCATCATATAAATGCGTTTCAAAAACTCTCCAAGATATTTAACTCGAATGCCGTATGTCGCGTATCTATGCGCACGAGATGCGCTTTTCTCTCTCCCTGTTTCACATTTAAAAGCGCGCGCGCGACGCGACAACAGACCCCTGATGTTTTGATGGGCTTTCACTCAAAAGTCATCTGTTTGATCTTATGTGTATAAGTCCAAGCCTTTTATTTATATATACTTTAAACGCATGCTGCTGTCTTCTTTTCTCTCGACCGAATGTTTTTCCTTCCTTATAATATTGATTTAATTGATATCCAGTTAATTGTCTATTTTGAAAACGGTTCTCTATACTTTTAACGATCGTGAAACGCGAAATTTTATATTCGATAAACAGCGATATTTATCTGAAATTGTAGTTTAAGAGCGCGATAAACAAACCAACGCGTTATTTTTAATAAAACCGCGCGTCTCATTCAATTTCGGGTCAGGGAGTTTAAATATTTGTTGTATAAAAGTTCGCCGAGGATGAATTTTATGTCAGGTGCAGAAATTGGTTTTCGCTTTTTACGAGTCATAAAAGCCAAGCGTTTTCTCCCTGAGAATCTCCAAGCGCGCGATGCAGAAGCTTGCGCACCATCGCTATCGTGATATAATTACATATACGTAAGAGTTATAGATTATATCTTTTACGATGCTTTGACCCATATGATAGAACTTCTTCGTTTATTTAACTGCATGTATCCTTTATACAGTAGCGCGAGAATAAAATTATGCCGCTGATTAGTGATGTTTAGTATGGATTATCGTTTTAAATTTGCACTTTGAAAAAAAGTGAAGTAAATTATCGATACAACTGCAAATACGAAAAGTTACAAACAACCAGCGTTTATATCCTTGAAGTATCAAAGATAGTCCAGCATATAAACGATATACGTTCACGCGTATCAAGTAGAAAGCGTCAGTCATCGAGTCGAAAGCTCTCCGCACTACAAACCCGAGAGCTTTTTACTTTTTACGATGTTCACATATACGCGCGAGTTACGAAGTGTCGACGACGTCAATAATACGAAACCGAAGCACTTAGACGTTGAAACGCTCTAAAACTCGTGTGTGCGCGCGCGCGCAGTGATCACCCCTTAAAGAATGCCGGCCATTTCCTGTATATTGGAGCTAGTTAAAGAGTCAATCACCCCGACGATTCATGTATATTTATGCCTCCCCGCGCGCTTATGGCCTTATGCATGCGTACGCAATTTCATTTGCCTTCGTGACTTTTACGGTCGAATGGTGTTAACAACTGTATTTTACTCGCTGCCTATACTGCACCACTTCGCCGCGTATTTACGTCTGTGTTTAGCTGAACTTTTTTTTTTTTTTTTCAAACTACTCGCAATAGAATGTTACTGCAACAAAACTGCATATCGCGCGAGAAAACTTACCGTGCTCTGCATTTAAATAAGTATTTCTAGAAACGACCAAAAAAGAAAAGAATATTATTATGTGTAGCAATTATAATTCACAAGCATTAGATACTCAAACTGTCGTCGTAAATCAATCATCCCAGCTCGACAAAATCTGAAGCACGTGCTGCTGCTGCAGTGTATTTGTATCTGCCCAAAGAAATCTGGATCTCTCTTTCTATTCCCTTCCCCCCCAAAAATAAAAAAAATTGCCGCAAGCAAGAGACGCGTTGAGAAAAAAAAAAGCATATAAAGTGAAGAAAATACACTCTTTTTCTCGGTTTAGTTTGGACGTTTACGACTTTTCTCCCAAAGATCCGTGTTGTTGGATCGTCTCCGAGACAAAGGCGTGTCTCCCAAGATACGCCAGATATTAGCCGTACTCCGAAAGAA
This sequence comes from Galeopsomyia nigrocyanea, assembly GCA_035047105.1. Classification (NCBI taxonomy): domain Eukaryota; kingdom Metazoa; phylum Arthropoda; class Insecta; order Hymenoptera; family Eulophidae; genus Galeopsomyia; species Galeopsomyia nigrocyanea. The sequence continues at coordinate 12,935,899 of JAWWMK010000040.1, forward strand.
GAAAAAAAAGTGGCAACAGATGCACGAGTCCAAACGTTATAACGTCGGTCGGTCGGTCGTCGGCGCTGAGTCAAAGAGCCCAACCGATGCGCCATATCCCGTCAATTGGAAATGTTTCCATGCCTATATGCGAGTAGAGTGGCTCGTTTCACAAATGAGCCGTTGACGACTGCACTTCACGACGTTGCTGCTTTCACGTTATGTATACAGTGTGTTCGAACTTGGAAGACAGAGAGAGAGGGAGAGAGCGTAAAAATCAATTTTTGGAAGTATTCGGTTTTAGGGGTTTTAGTTCCAATTAGAGAATACATTGAACATATGTTCGTCGGAAAAATAACGTATACGCGCGGTTACGAGAAAGTATTTTTTTATGGCATTAAAATTTCTATCGCGACATATATTTTTATTAAAATAATATGAGCGTTATAATCCTTAAATGAATCACATGAAATCCTCTATTAACGCGGCTACGTTTGAGCTTATATACCACAGGAAATAGATATGATTGCTCAATTGAAAAAGTAGCGACGACAGATGACAAGCTCGCGGACAAGACAAATATTTAACGAAATCCATTACCGACAAAGGAGCCCAAACATCGCGTGGACACACTATACCGCGCCATAGGGAGCTGGGCAATGTTGTTCCAAAGCGGCAGTCACATAATAAAAGTAAAACAACACGCGGAAGAAGGCAAGAAAGGTCAGCAGCAACGAGCATAAGCCATCAGAGAAAAGGATCAAGAGAGTCGAAATGCCACATTGTGCTACTACCCACGCGGTTATAAACCCGTCGGCGTTATATTCGAGGTAGGGGGGGCTATGTGATCGTCTTACCGCTCGTTTTCACCTGGATCCATAACCGCGCAGTTGTGCACGGGAGCGCCTCTCTCGCTCGCGGAGGTAGCGGCAAAACCCTTTACAACAATATTTCCTTAGCACCGGCGAGCTTGTTTGCTGTGTAAACTTCCACGCCGAGGGATTATACAAGCTGCGGCTATGGCTCTAGCAGCGGCGAAAACATTTTCCTACACTATCCGAGAAAATTGACCGTAAAATGGCTTTTTTTTTTACAATTTTGTTTTTTCCCCTCCTTACTTGCGCGACGAGCGACGAGCCGCGCGGTTAACGAGGCATAAATCGATCACTTCTGATACTTCTTGTTTCTTTCTATTATCTTGCTTTCAAAATCGACGCGAGACGTGCGGTTGAACAATTGATTTCCAAAGCTTCTTACTTTTGCGCAATATAGGTTTCGTGACATATATAATATATCTGCAGCTTGTTAGAAACAGCAGTGTCTTCGAAAATTTATTAATAGTTTTTGATGATTATCGCTAAAATGAGATAATCAGTAGGCAAAGTAAGCTCATAAATTTTCTCGCTCGCGCTAACACTTCCTGTGGCAATTAATTTCAATACGTTTCAATTATCCAATTACGTAAGAACTTCGTAATACGCCTCGGAATTTCCGGTTACAATAATAACAGCTTCCTCGCGCGAAGAAATGAAAAAAAAAAGAAGATGTTTGTCGTGCAACACACACGCACGAGATACTATTTTTCTCGGTTTTTATCGAGTTTCGTTATTTAGGCAATCACAAAACGCATTCGTCAGCGCGAACGTCGCGTGCGCGCGCTATACTCTCGAGAGATGACGTGGCGGAAAAAAAAACGTCTGAGATATGAGGAGAGGAATGAATCTTTTTTTTTTTCTTTCCTCGATGTAGCCGAGAAAAACAACGTCCGTCGTGTACGGATTTAGAGCAAGACGGATATGTTACTTTAGGAGTTAATACCTGTAGTAATATCTCTTGATTTTTTTTCTTTCTGCTGGGTCATCGTAATATAGTTATTTGTGTATATGGGTTGTGATTGATGTATATGCATGAAAATAATATATTACAAAGTATCCGCGAAAAAAAAATAGAGATAAACAAGATGACAGCGAAAATTTCGAACACGCGGCGATTAATTTTATGTTGATAAATTACAGTCTTATTTTGACCTGTCTATTTCTCTTTCAAAACCTTTATTTATTTTGCAATAATATTTGTCAATAACGGAAAATTGTGTCAATAAATAGTTCAGTAAGTTGAAGAAAAAAGTATTACGTTGCAAAATTTGTGACACGTCGTTTCTGACAAATCTACAATTTTACTATGTCTGTAAATAATGTTAAGAACAATCTGTTTTTTTATAAATACTAGAATATGAAAATTTGTAGAAAGTAATATATCCATACTTTCACTACAAAAAAAGTTCTTAAATTAAGAAAAATTTGTTCTTAAAATAAGCATGCAGCAAATTTAAGAACTCGATTTCCAATTAAAAAAAAATTGTTCTTGTTTGAACTTTTCATTTTATTTTTTATTTCTTAATTTTAATATATCAGCGGGTATAAAACCCTTCAGACAGAGATACTACTTAAATCTGAATTGTTCATGTAAAGATAAAATTTCAAATTCGATGAAAAAATAACAACTGTTGTTCTTAAAATAAGAAAAATGTCATTTAAGATATGCAGCAAATTTAAGAACTTTTTTTTGTGTACTGTTCCCCATTCACGCGTAAGAAACGAAAAATCTATATAATTTTCCTCAAAGAAGAAAACTCGCGTATAAGTTTTATCTTTTTCCTTTTTATGCCACACAACCACGGGGAGAGTCAAATTCTTCATTCCCGTGGCGCGTTGACGACGGCAACGTATACCCCGTCATTTTTCCGACGTATAAGCGCATGTGGCGGCGGCGAGCAGCGGCTTCGGAATAAAAAGAGGATATAAATGGAGAAAAGAAAAGATGGGGTTTCTTCGTCTTTTCTCTTTCTACACACATACACACACACCACCACCACCTCGCGGGCTTTATCGATCTTTTTACGACGGGAATAAAAGGCTCCGTTACGCGGATTTGCATACCGTTTGTTTCATGATTCACAGTCTACTTTCATGCGCCGATAATCCGCGCCCGCGCGCACAAGGGGAAACAGCCGTATAGTTGACTTTTTCTCCGCGGGGGAACGAGAAAATTTCGCCAGCTTTATCGTTGCGGATTTGTTACGAGGCTATTTTCGTATAACTGAAAAACGAAATTGCGATTGCTGCCTGTATACGCAGCTTGACTATATATCCAAGTTATTTCTGCAAAAGTATAGCGATAACTTTTTTCCAAATTTATTTTTATATAGATAAACGACGTATAACTATTTAAAATTCGAAAATATTAACAGTATAAGTTATAATTCACAATGCTTTATCAGAAAGCGTGTTGACGATTTTATAAAGCTTCTTGTATCACTGTTCTTGCGATACGTAGTCGGTATGAGCTGGTATCAAGCGAAAAAGCAGCCGAAGATATCGTAATTAACGCTTAATGGCCAAAATAAAGAATTTCAACCGCGCGTGAGATCTTCACACGCAATAGGCGCCGGCTTTTGCGTAAGCCACTTTTAGCAGAAAGTTACAGCTTGAAGAAGCAGAAAAACACGCATCCCCTTTGCTCCCCTGGACATCGAGAAGCGTTCAAGTGGCAAATCTTTCTTGCTATTATTATCAAGTCTACATGCTACTATCGTTCGACTATCAAAAAAACTTGAGAAATATGTTTTTCGCGCGCGGGATGGCTTTATAAAAATGAAAATTGCATCAGCCATGTCTTCACGTGAACTTGCGAATCACGATAAGTTCATGAATAATATATCACGCTATAAATTAATTATGGCTTTTGACCCGGCCAAATTCTGCTTGATTAAATCGAGGGACATGTGTTTACCGTTTGAAGTAATCGACTACGTTTAATTAGGAGCGTATGATGTTATTGGTTTCATCATCTGGGTTGACATTCATTTTTAGTACATCTACTGGCGTCTTAATAAATTCGAACCATTTAGTCTGAGAATATATATAGAAACACCTAGTTTTCAAAAACTCTTCATTTTCAAAGTTTATGCATAGTTATATAATGAGATATTCATCTATATAAATTTTTAATTTCTAATCATTAAAATTTTAATACTATGGGAATTGTTTTGAGTTGAGCGGAAATATTTTTTAGCGAAATTAATATTCTTTTATTCCGCGAGCCGCACGTTAATGTTAATGACGAACGGGCGAGATAGAGGATGAAATAAATAGAGCAGTCAAGATAATTTTAACTTAAACTCTATTTAATAAAAGGAAAGTAAATATACTAAGTGAATCAAGTTACAAAGTGACTGTGAAAATGTATAAGTTCGAATGTGAGAGCGCAGCCAAGCTGAGCTGTTGCTCTCAGAATGTTTAGCGAGAATCTGATTATGTCTGTCGCAGCAGACGCGACGATAGTTCGCAAGGAGTATTATATACAAATTTTGGGAAAATTAATTTTCATTGGTCAAGAAAGGAAGTGGGAAGGAAAAAGGCGGTTACAATAGTGGATGCACTCGTGGAAAGGGTATCGGTCAGTTTGGTGCAAAAATATAAGAAAATCCCAAAGACCCCTTTTATGAGGGTGCCATAAATAATCGGAGCTCGAGGCTAGCGCGCGCGTAGTAAAACGATTGAGCGACATGCGCTGTACATGTGTTTAGGCTTAACATTCTAAAATCTTTAAAGGTGAGCAATTGCATTTACAAGGGGTAAAAAAAAGTATTATTGCTTTAAGAGCAAAACGTGACTAATTTGAGTTTTGAGAGAAGGCTCTCTCTTTTACGAGTTTCAACTCGCATCGAGGACGAAACAGGAATAATCAAATTCAAAAGTAACCAATCTGCATCGACATTTATCAAGCGAGCGTTCGTGCAAAGTGGTGCTCTAAAACATGATAGAGATTGTACGAATGGAAGCTCAACTACCATACAATAAAAGCAATGCATCAAGCGATAATCGCGCAAATGAATAGACAAACCAGGGGGGCAGGGAGATCGGTGCGCAAACGTTGTTGCATTAAATTTCAATTGGATTAAATCGAGCCAACGTTGCTACTGCCTGCTGCTCACTTGGCAATTAATCTGCCAAAAGGGGGCTTGGCAGCCGCCCGCGTCATTTGATTTCAATTCTCCGCGACGCGTACGCGCGCAAGCCCTATTAAACAAATAGCATCAGGACATACCACCCCCGCACAGACGTCTATTGTTCGACTGCACTGTCCGGAAAAGCGCAGCATTATAACGGCTCGCAGCGGGGAGTCACTCGTGGACAGTTTTCGAAGGGATACGCATACACGATGGATACTTAATGGACTGACCATAACTCTATTGCTTTTGTCGTTTGACTTTTCCCTTTTTTGATTTTGTCGAGTGTGCTGTTTGCTGGAATTGGCCGATTGTTGAATTTTCCGAGTTATTTTTGACGCACAAGCTGTGCTTTATTGAATTAACCACTCATGACGGAAAGGAAAATGAAAATGAATTTCTGTGCTATGTACAGTTATCATTTTTGCTTTGATTTATGTACGAAATTGTATCACTGACATTAATAAACGGAAGAGTTTAGTGTCTCAATAGAATTTGCGTCATTTGCGATAATAAGAAACTAGTTCTCAAAAGTTTATTACATAAATTGACGTGATGTCAAAATTACTTATCTCTAACGTCAATGGAATAAATGGAATAATGTCCCTTTTTTTTGGAGAATTACTTTCATAATTTAACTTTGGTATATTAAATTCGTTTGTGAAATAAATTCATTCAGAAGGTATCGCAATTCAAAGTTATATTAGCCTCCGATAGCCTTTTAGTAGCTAAATACTCTACAATAACAAATTAGTGTAATATTTGTTTTGAGGAAATAAATAATTAACATATGTTACATCATATATTTAGATAAGATATGAGTAAATATATTAACAGTAATTAAGAGCATAATCACAAAGTTTGCTTCGGAACGAAACAGTGCGACATTATCGATAGATTGTCTCTAACCGTAACCCCCTCGGCTCGTTTATGTAAATTAAAAGAAACTAAATTATTGATAACAGTTTCTTAACTCTCTGCGTCAACGTAATCTTTGTTCTTCCACGTACGTTTTTAACTCTTCTCTGCTTTAATGAATGCTGATAATTTTAATCGCGCTTTATCGAAAAATAAATAATAATAAATAATCGTATAAGTTTATACTTTGTAACTCAATTTATATTAGTAGCTACTTATATTTTATCAATTTTTAATGACTGCATTAGCAATAAATGTATTCTGTTACATCATTCTTTCATTCTTGTGCGGGATAAAAATGAGCATAACAATTTTTTTAATGCAATTATATTATTTTTAATTGAACTAATCATAATGGATGAAAATGAGCTATTTTTCAACAACTTGATACACAGTTATTTTTTAAATTCCTTTTATTTTTTTTTACTGCCTAGACTTTTTTCCTTTCAAGGAAAAAATGGGAGGACGAAGGAAGTAGACCACTTCAGCACTTACGGGCATGTAATCTGAGAACCTAGTCAAGGAGTCAACGGCCACATGTCAAACGCTAGTCTGTTATGTCACTAATTCCTGTAATTAACCAGATACTTTAAGACCGCCCGTTGTGAAAACTTCGGAGACCTCAAAGAACGATTTTATTTTTAGTCCAATCAAAAATACTTTACATCGTTAATTGCGTAACATTGGTTTGATTTACAAGAATTCTCTTTTTGATTCAATTTTTGCAATGAAATACAAAAGTTAAAAATGAATCAGATAACTTTATGATGAATAATCTATAATTTTTAGGAAGTTTAGAGTAAAACTATATATAGCAAACATAGAATTAATGATCTATAAAAAATACTCCATTGCAACATCGAGCTTGATTCAATGCTACGTTAAATTTTCTTTTCATATATAGTCTTTTTATTTCGTCGTGTTAAGATATTGATAAAGCAATGTAACTGAACTAAGAAGACAGCTCATTCGAATTGACATTCTGTATAATAACAATAAAAACTTGAAATTATGTTCAAGATGCTAATCATACCAGATTTAATTATTGAAAATAAAACTAGTCATCATCATCTAAACTCTTGAAAATGAATGTACGCTCAAAAACAAATTATTTAAACATATTATTCCATGAAGAAAAAACTTACTGAATTAAAAAAAATCGTTGAAAGTCAAACTGCTGTGCATAGCGATACATAATTACAATCGTAAATCTGTCGTAGAAATATAACAAACTCATTAAGAGGCGTGATTTATCATTCAGTTAATTTCGCTCGAATGCTCCTCAGCACTAGTCACACGCAATCTATACAGTTATACATAAAAGAAAAAGAGCTTGCGAATAGTATAGGATATATATGTAAGAGATAGAATCGCGTAAATTACTGAAGGCTTGACCTCGAGTTGTTCGCGCGAGAATCAGAGCACTGTTAGCTAATGCGAACTAGCGAGTCCGAACGAGCCTCGAGGGGATATATATAAGTCGCAAGAGAGCTGCCCAAGAGTTTTAGCTTTGCGAACGCCCAAGTTATCCAATGTTACAGCGACTAAAAGCGCGTAGTAAGTCTTATTGGCCGCAGGAGCTCATTCGTCGTGCGATTGCCCTTCGATGCCCCCGGAATTCGTTGATTTTTTTTCTTATTTATAGCTGACGTACACGGACGAGCCTGAGAAAGACCATTAATTAAACTAACCTATTTCGGGCGAACATTTGGCGCGGCAAACAAGTTCATTCATTACAAGTGCTTTCTCCTCTTAGCTCTCGCGATAATTGCCCATCTCTTTATCATCTACTTTGGGAATTGAGGGCGTTCGTTCGAAATGATTCGAGTAAGTTTTTTTGCAATTATATTTCAAATTCACAGTGTATTATTATACAGTAAAATTTTCGGAACAGGCTAATAAACTGAAAGATCGAAACATTGAGTTTGTGCAAAAATCATAAATTTCTCAATCGCTCATGACGGCACTTTTGTGCACAAGCGGCGGATAAGTTAAAACATAATATATACAAGTTACGGAGTGTTCGTGTGATACACGCTCTTTTCTCGGGGTTCGCGCAGCGCGAGTGCGGAATCCCGCAATTACCGGGTCTTTTTGCAGAGTCGGCAACCTAGCGATTACCCAATGAGCGAGAATGGGGAGAGGGGGGGGGGGGGGGGGGCACCCATTAACTATCTTGTGCGCGTTTCCTAGTCATCGCGCCAAATTACGCTCTCGCGCGCGTTCACGTGTATGTGTATGTGCACCAAAGCCATATCTCTCTCACTCGCTCTCCCACTTAAGCCAAGCCGATGATAATCAAGACATCGTCCTAAGGAATTGTCTCCTCTCTCTCCCTCTTTCTTCCTCCCCACTTTATACTCGGCAAGTTAATGTCTCGCAATTTCGCGCTAACGAGCCGAGGCCGAGGATTCGATATCGAGCGATGGCTTTTCCTCCCCCCCTGTCGTCGTCGCAGCCGGGCGGTCGCAAAACTTCGCTCTCTTTCGCTCTCCCACCCCCCTAAGCTACGACCAATCGGCTTCGAGACGATGGTCCAATAGGGGGCGGAGTCCAGGCGCGATGCGGCTTGTAACGGAGACCTGGGAAGGGGAAGCTGTCGGGATCGAGCGCCACCACGAGGACAGCGGCTAAAGTGCTTGTATATATGCCAATTGAAAATATGATGCTTCATCTCGACACTCGGCGACGTTTTATAATATTTTTTTAGTTTGGTTTTTTTTTATGTTTCATGGTACTTTCATTTCTGTCTTGTCAGTTTTTTCTTCATTGTAATGTTTTTACTGACTTCATTGATGATTTTCTATCATACTTATGTCTTCTGTAAAGATTTCATGAACTAACTCACGAATAAAATGAAAAGATTCTTGAGCTTGTAAAAACTGCTAATATGTGTAATATAATTGTGCACAAGTCTTACAAGTAACTTAGTAATTTGTTCGAACCCAAGAATCTAACGCTAATAATGTTCCGTTGTATGCAATACAATAAACACAGCATCGAAAGTTTGTGGAACAATATATATA
>JAWWMK010000040.1:12960985-12981757 GCA_035047105.1 Galeopsomyia nigrocyanea
ATATATATATATATAAATGTCTGAAAAAAAAACACTACTGACAAATCTTAGGATCTTGATATGACTTTTCTGCTGCTATTGTTAATTTTCTTTCACAGTATTTGAATTTTTAGCTATTCTCTAATTGTTACTCATGCTACTTTTTAATGTTTTTGTTTTAATCAGTAATAGAATTTCTGTTTTCTCAATTAGGAAATATCTTGAATATTCGTAAAATGAAATCAGGGTACTCTGAAAATGCAATTTATGTTAATCCAGTGAATGAAAATTCTGAAACATCGTCTGGCAGCTGTATTTTAACGAACTAAATGAGCCTTATCAGAGTATGCTCCGAGCTGCTTTTGGATAAAACGATCATTACGTTATACTGAGTTTCCTCGACTGCCGGAAACAAAAGAGACGCTGAGTTATTAAATCAAGTGATAATTGAACGTGGAACAGTAATTATAGCAGTCCGGTAGTTGTGAAGCTCCAGTAGTTGTGAACTATTTTATTGAATCTGTATTGTTACTATAGTACTTTTTGTTTATTTTGCATTGTTCTATTCGAATATGAAATAGTTTTACTCATATTGTTGTATAACAGACTATCAATCAATATTAAGTACATGTATTAGTGATTTTTAGTGTTCTGATAAGAAAGAATTAATTCAATACGTAGATTCTTTCATTCTAATAAAATGAAAGTCTTCATTTGTACATCTATAAGCTTTACGATTGTAGGAATATTGTTGGCAATTGAAACAGCTGGATCAAATGAAGGTCAGTATTAACGGTTTCGATATTTCAAGTAATTCACACTCTTATTACATGCTTGTCATTATGATTATTATTGTTATTCATATTACAGTGGAAAAAGACGTACCACCGCTATGTCGTTCCAAATTTTGTGGACAAGTGCCAGTTTCGAATATAATTACAAAGGATGTTGAGTCAGAAAATGATTCAGCTGATATTGATAGTACAATAGAAAGTACAGTTAATTAGTATACTATTTCATTAGATTATTCAACATTATTACATGATACGTATTAAAAATTTAACTTCATTTTCAATTTTTTTAGGATTTGTAGAAGGCTTTGAAAATGAAGCAATAGAAACTACTGAAAATGTAATCCACGATCAATCAAGTAAATGTCAATATACAGGAATTATTAATTAATATTTTTTTATTAAAGTCAATAGAATAGTTTTTACACATTTTTCAGACGTTACTCCCAGTAAGAAGTTGTGCCTTTTCAAGCTTTGTTCGACTGAACCAGTTGCGCCGAAATCTCCAGAAGAAGTTAAAAATGATTAAGTAAGTTTACAATGAAGATCGAAGATATTCTGATTATTTGAAATGATTACGATTGAAATATATGTATACATTTTCATAAAGCTATAGTGTTAATAGTTGTTTTTATTCATGAAAGATAAAGTTTGCGGAAATTCGAATATTGTTAGATATGTAAAAAAAAAAGGCGAAGTCATATTTGTGATAATATTCAATTAGTATCGATCAAAGTATTTAAGAGAATTCAATCATGTTACTAAATTTTCATAAGCAATACTTTTTAGCGAAGTTAGACAACTTTAGTATTTATGTTAGTATGAATATATACGCGTTACTTAAAATAAACTAGAAAAATAATACATGCATTTAAAAATGTGGAATAATACGGTACGTTTTACAAATTATATATCTTTTATTAATATTTTTAATGTAATTTTACCACAAATAGGACAATATTACAACTGAAATTTAATTAAAATTATGCCCAGAATATGTTATTTCAAGAACTTACACTTTTTGTTGAAAATATTCGACTTTTATTTCAAATACTTTTATAATAAATTAATTACATTGTCGCCCACGTTATCATTTATGATTTTATCGGACACCGACTTGAATCATCATATTCAAACTGTACATGATTGAAATTCTCTACATGGCCAAATTGATCGTGGTGAAAATGGTCGTGCACAGACTTGCCGCGTCTACATTTAAAACATGAATCGTAAAAATTAGAATTCGAAAACAATGTTATTACCGGAAATATTTTCCACTGCAATTTTTTAAAAAAACTGCAAAACTTTCCGTGAAATACAATATTCATCAATACCTTGAAATATTTTTTGCGACTTATTTTTAAAATTTAGACGAGCAAAATGTTCTTCTTAATCCAGAAAAACAATTTTAATCGTATATAGAATACTTTCAAGGTTAATATTTCCATGGAAAGTTTTGCAATTTTTCAAAATACTAGTGAAGAATATTTTCAGTAATAAAATAGTTTTCGAATTATAGTTTTTACGATTTATGTTTTTAATTTAGAAGTGAGCAGTCTTTCTAGACGACCACTTTCTCCGCGATCAATTTGGCCATGTAGAGAATTTTAATCGTGTACAGTTTGAACATGATGAATCAAGACGGTGTCTTTTATCGAAGATAAGTTCAATTGAACACTAAATATTGAAAAATATAGTAGAGCGTGGGAAATTGCGTACAGTTGATACAGTTGACCGTATATAATCGTTTAGTCACTATTGAAATGTATTAAGCACATCGCACAGAAAAGAATTTGGAATAAACTGTAATCACCCATCTTCGATGGGGGTCGGCTTGAATCCGTGAAACAATGTACGTATTTGCATTCGGGGACGTTAAAAGCCAATGTAAACGGTCGCTATTACCGGAATACCAACAAGCCACTTCTTCCTGCCGCTTGCACCTTGGCGTCGCTCGACTTTTATCTCTATCTCTCTTCTCACGTTCTCTCAATCTTGTGGCACGGACTCTGTGAAAATTCCTTGGGTTTGCATATCAAGGCGCCGCTACCCTCATTTAGCTCAACCGATTTCCAATTCCATTCGTTGTTAAGCAAAGACAAAAGTTCCGAATCAACTGGATCTTGTTTATGATTCATCGCATCAGAATCAGACATTGCTTAGCTTTCAAAAATCATTTGTCTTTCTATTTTATTGTATGTATTTAGTGAAAGATACGTATTTTGTGCAAGGTTATAACATCAGAAGAAGTTGTTTACTTGCACCTTTGTGCAATACATTAGAAGAATGATCAAAAAGATGTACATAGTAGAGATCAACATTACGTTGATTATAATTATTATTAAAACTAATAATATAATAATCAAAATACAATGAAATTTATTGCTTCTTCACGTGGATAAAGCAAAAGATGATTAATTATGTATTTTCAAGAAAAATAACAGCATCATGCAGTTGTGCATTTCGATTTCTTTTTTTAGAAACAATGTCAATTGAAAATGGCCATTTTAAAGCGAGTTTAAAACTTTACATTTTTTAAAATTTATTTTGTAAGTGCACTTTTATTTCCGAGTGTGCAAAAATTTTAAAATAGTAAAATGCTCATGACGTTATGGTAGCTACGAGAAAAATCGCCAGTTATTCGAGTTGATAAAATTTATTAGCCATTTCATTTTATGACTGACACACGCGTGTCACAAGTATACTTCATATATAGTTTTGAATATCTTGTATGGTGTAACAACCATTGAAAATAGACATCATAAAATTCAAGCATGTAAATTCAGATATATGTTACACAAAAGAAATATACAAATCTATCTGTCCAATTTATTAGTTAATCAATATTTGAATTCATGTGGAGGAAAAATTTAAAACAAGTTAAAAGTGTTGAGTATGTCTCGCACGAAGAGCCATAAATATTTATTTTATGACAGGAGTTTATTAGAACTACTAAAGTTATTTAGTCATACGTCTTCTAATGTTTTGACAACTAAAGCATTCGGCAAATGAGAGTGATCGACTACGTTAGTCAACGTTTATTCCCTCATGTTTTATTTTGTCATCTTGATAATTTCATGTGGACGTAAGCATGTCAATAATAATTAATATTTTCACAATAAGATATTGTATATGTCGAATCAATAAATATTCCATGTGACTTTTAGTTGGTGAGAGTCACCCAGTTGTAAATGGTACAGACGGTAAGAAGAACGAGTTCCCTTACATTGTGTCTTTTAGAAATGAGGACGGTCATTTTTGTGGCGGAGCAATAATTGCCAAAGACTACATACTCAGTGCCTATCATTGTCTTGAAGGCAATTATTTGAAAGATATCAAAGTGGTGGCAGGAACGATTAGCAAAACAAAAGCTGACCCAAAGTACACTTTCAAAGTAGAGAGGGTATATCGCTTCAACAATAAAAGATGGCTTAGAGCTTGTCGTGAAGTATACGATGATCGGCACGATCTAATGATATTGAAGGTTAATAAATCGGTGGCTTACCGGCAAAACAAAGTTCTTTTTCACGATTTCAAGTTGTGACTTTTTGAAATGAAATACGCAAGATCGGCAAATCATTCTTGAATATGATATTGAGCAAAAATTAGTAATGTTTGGAACCATTTTAACAAGCTCTTCAAAAGTATTTTGCCGAGTTTACATATTTTCTTTAAACTCCAAAAATACCCAACTCGAAACCGTGAAAAAGGACTTGTGCTGTTCTACCTGGAAGCCACAGAAATTACTATGAAATTTTTAGTAATAAAGCAATTGAATTATGAACGATATTATTTCAATTTTCAGTTGAATGGAAATATACCCATATCAGATAGAGCTAAAGTTGCAAAGTTACCACAAAATAGCCTTTCTCCCGGCATGGAACTTACTTTTGCCGGTTGGGGATTAACAATGAAAAAAGTAAATCCTGATTCCATACAAAAACTTTCAACTTTTATTCAAACCAAAGAAATATGTAAACAGCTCGCCGACGCCTACAAAATCGAGTTTTTTTCACCTTATGAGACTTGTACTTTTGCAGGAAAGGGCAAAGGAATATGCATCGTGAGTTGAACGTTATTGAATATACAAATAATATGGTATTGTTGAAGATCTTATAAGTTAGTTACTAACAATGGATGTATGTCTTTTTAGGGTGATAGCGGTGGTCCTTTTATTGTAGACGGAGTGTTAGTAGGTATTGCATTATATAGTATGGAAAAGTGTGCTCATATACCTGATTACCTAGCAGATGTTTTTCACTACAAAGACTTTATTCAAAAACATTTGGCCGGAGTTGAAAAAATTTATAAAAGTAAAACGCCATCGCTGAGGTTGTAGAAATTGAAAATTATTTTGAAAATCACAATGTAATAATTGTTTGCAAAGAACAATGTAATAATCAAGATTATTCATGGTTTGAATAAAAGAAAAAAACTGTATTCTTTATTAAAGTTGATAAATCATACCTTTGCATTTTAACCTTTAACGTTGACGCTTGTTTATTGTGGAGAGGATATTTTGTGACTGAGAAAGCAATTGCAGTACGAATCGAAACGAGCCAAAGACAAGTGTATTCTGCCAGCTGAGGACGAATCTATATACATTTTTGCTAACCCACTTGTTAGTGAAGCGTTTGATTGTTGCAAGATTATTCGTAAAAGTTTTTTAACGTTTGTTTAAAGTGCATGTAATAAAAGAGTTATAGTACAGGAAGATTTAAAAACGTTGAAAGTCATAGCGTTTGTAAGATGATTCGTAAATAAATTGGTCACCAAATGAATTATCATCGAATTACTGTAAACTTATCGATTGATACGTTTGTTAATATTTAAAATACATAAGTGGGTACAATGCACTGATCTTTCTTGCAACAACTCAATTCGAGAGATAACATTTTGACAGAATTATGTGTTTGAACGGAGAACTATCATTAAATTTGTATTCAAAATTGGAAAGAGTATAACAATGTAAAGTTTACAAACGTAGATCTTGCACTCGTACACATTCCGCATCAGACGCGTGCATTGAGAACGAATAAACGCCGGAATATATATACGTATAGAAATGCGAAAGCAAGAGGAACGGTCGAAAAGAGGGCCGAGTATATAAGCCGCGGTCGCGTCTGCCGTGTCTCCCCGTTCATGTAATTTGTATCACGAGCTGCAGCCCGATTCTGTCGGCTTCTGCCAAAGAGTACAACACCGCGCAGACGAGTACGAGACGAGGCAGGAATCAAACGAGCGATGGGCCGGCGGCGATCACTAGAACGAGAGCATGTGTATCCAAAGAGTGAAATAATAGGGAGGGAAATGAAGACGGCAAAACGAGCTACAAGAATGCGTGGATCGAGCTGGTCACCCAGGTATGAGCGGGTGCATTGCTCGCTCGTTCTTTTCAAGCGGAAAAAAAACGAAGCTAAAAAAATACACCTAAATCGATTCACTTGTTGTTGTTGTTTTTGTTTTGTTTGCTGTGCTTCCCGATCAATTTTTACGCTAGTTCAAAATATCATCAGATTCAAGTATATTTTTATTTATAGAAAAGTTGATCGAATTTTTTCTTTTAGATGTAAACGATATTTAAGAGCTTTTTGCCATTAGTATAATATATACTCTTCATGAAATACATGTATGATTTTCCAACTCATCAATTCTCGGCATTAGATCAAACCACGTCATAAATCCAAATTCTTGTTTTGAGAAAAGTTGTCATTTGTAAGGCATTCTTATATTATTTTCATTACAGCTAATTAGTAAAAATAGTCTATAAAAACACAAAGATGATTTCTTTTTGCAGAAGTTTCTATACTAGAAGACTCAATCTTCAAATTAATAACTATACATATTGTAGGCCCACTCTAAAATACGTTGAATGTACTTGTGCATTGGATCTATTCAGTGAGCGTATATCGAGGAAAAAAAAACGAGTGAAATCTCATCATTAAAAACATTTATAAGGAATATAAGAAGCACCTCTCAACATATACAATCTTTTACGAAGGATCAGCGGGGTAAAGCAGTGATTTGAGCAGAAGCGAAGGATACAATTGACACAAAGCATCAGGTGGATAAACACGATGTGCTGCGCGGCTGAGGAGGGGGAGAGAGTGCAAAAAGCGATAAAAGCATGCGCGCATCATCCTTTATTCCGTATAACATTGGCCTCATCTTTGCCAACTAAAATCCGCGTTGCAGGAGTTGCGCTTATCGCCAGTTCGCATCCGCGGAAAAAGGACGAAACTCGGCTCCGAATATGGAATCGAGGCAGGCAACATCACTAAAGTGTCAGCCGCATCACAATTCCCGATGCGTTTCGCTGCTGCTGCTCCTCATGCTGCTACTCGCGAACAGCAGCAGCAAAAGAGGGAGTCCGCTTGTTAGCGAACCGCGCCCGACTGCTCTCTCTCTCTCTCTCGTTCTCCCCCTCTGCCTCCCTCCTTTACTTGCTTGCGTATAATACGCGAGCAAAAAAACGGCCCCGCGACGCGAGTGCGAATACACGCGAGCGGCAACGCACAAACGAATCCGACGAGGAAGCCGCCGCCGTCTGCGTATATATATATATACGCACATACATATACTGCGAGAGCATGTGCAGCTCACTTGTGCTACGCCAGATCCAGAAACGAGGAAGAGCTTTATGTCGTCCCTCTCTTTTCGGAATTACCTGCAGTTCGTTCGATCTTTCCTTTCTTTTTTTTTTTCATGTTTGTCCTGTGTAAAATAGGTTTGCCGACTGTTTCGCACAAAATGTTTTGGGACAATCGTCTGCCGTTGCTGAAAAATTCAACCGAACAATCGTCGATAATTGCTTGATTCAGTAGCAGATATTTTGATTGTTTTAAGTGTGCCTTCGATCACGTTTTTTACAAACTTTGATGTTCTTTGTCAGATAAAAAAAAGATTCTTGATGGGATAGCTTGAAGTTAATGTTTTTTCTTAATATGCATATCGTTTGTAAAACTTTGCAATTCTGTAAAACGCAAATTCGGAGCAGTGTAGCATTGATTTCGTTAGAGAATTTCATTTCGAACGACACTGCGACTTACCTTGTACAGCATGTACTTAACAACAAAAAAAAGCGCTGGTTGTGAAAGAGATTCCTTTCACAAAACTGAATGAAATAATTTGTGAGGATTTAAAAGTTTTTACTCTCGAATAGCCATACGTCCACACCTCTAGAAGCAACAACAAAAAAATGACAAAAATAACTGAGCGTATTACGAAAATATTCGAATCGGGTCCGAAAAGTTCGCAAACACGTTTTTGAATTCTTTAAACGGATAATTAGATCAAGCGTCATTCTGAAACAACACTTAAAGAGAATTCCAGAGCCGACTCTTCGCGCCGCGCTCAGACGACGACGACGACGAGAGAGAGAGAGAGAGAGAGAGAGGAGAGAGAGCGCAAAACAGCGAGCGGTCCCACGGGAGATTGATACATTTTTAATGTGCCAACTCTCGCCGCGCGGCATAAAAACAATACGCTCGCCTCGCGCGGGGGCCTCAATAAAGGGAGAGAGAGAGAGAGAGAAAGATCGTCGATCGGCTTAAGCTCTCCCCCCTCAGGGATAAAAAGAAGAAAGTTTGAGGTGGGCACAAGTAAAAAGGCCTATTAGAACGCCGAAACGAAGGGTCTTATTGATGGAATAATTTTTAGAAAATATTGCTGAACGATGATTCATATGCAGCTGAACTCGTATACACTTGCAAGTCGAATAGTTTTTCTCTTGCCAAGAAGTACAGTAGTATACACGCGAGTTAGTATCGTGTTTGCTTCGATTGGCAGTGGCTGAGTTAACAGTATTTATGGATGTAGTGCATGTCACTTTATTGAAAATGTGAAGTCACAACTCGCGCGCAAGTACATGTCGTGCGCGCAAACGCGCTTATTCATACAACATTGTCGACTAACAATCACTCGCACAAGAGAAGGAGAGAAAGAAAGAGTCACACAAGTGAAGTGCAATAGTCGCGCGAGGAATCATTGGTTGGCGAGTGAACGGCAAAGGAGGAGCATCGGCTATTACACGAGAAAAACGTCAAAACAGAGCAACGGGGCGACAAGACAAGCTCGTGAATCGCGAAGCTCGACTCTTTCTCTCGCTTCTGTGTGTTATATACGTATACGTATAACCAGCTGAGCGACGTTGAGGAGAGAAAGAGAGGAATTCTGGAGACGTGCGCGGCGGCGCTTTTTGCTCGCGCGCGAGGAAGAGGACGAATGGGAAATGAGCGCGAGATTCCAACGCGACAAAAAAAAAACAGCCGCAACAAGAAGGCGTCCTTGCCGCACGCTCAAGTGTAACTTTGTTAAGCTGAATCACTGAATAAAAAAAAAGCAAACAAACGAACGAACGACTCGAGGGGGAGGGTCCAAGTGCGATGTCAAAAACTCAAGTTATACACTCTAATTGGTTTTTGCCGGGGCGGGTAACTATCGGAAATGCCGAGCGAGGCTTTAGAGATGCGGACGTGTTTGCTATACTTTCAGCCGATCAGGCGAAACGAAATCGACTTGTTTACAGTTGTTCTCTTCTCTCTCTGTGCAACTGATCATTTTCACATCCTTCTTTACTTGCTTTCGAAATGATACGTTGTGATGGACTTTGTACTAAATTATACCCCTATAGATAGAAAAGTTTGCAGAGGAAATCATACTATTTTCTATTTGCATAAGTAATAGCAAAAATTTATTCGAAAACTTTCTTAGAATATAAATATGGTAATTTACTTACTATCTAATAATAAAATACAATAAAAGATCGCGATAATGAAATATTTCCATATAACTAACTTACTTAACAACATATTCCATATTTTTGATAGCTTTTAATTCTATAATATGGGTGCACGATACTCTTTAAATAAAATGTAAAATTAATTTTTTATGCGTTAACTGTTTTATGACCAATATTACGGATTATGAATTCATTTGTTTTTAATATCTTTCCTCGTATTATTCAAAAGTAATCTTCTTCTATCACATTTCTAATATGAAAAGAAATTTATTTATATATGAACGTAAAAGCCGAACTTATAACTATTTTTTACGTCGATATATATACCGTAGCAGCAGTAAAGTGTTGAAGATAAAATATCAAATGATTGTCGAGGTCGAACATAAAATTTCGTAATTACTGAAAGAGCAAACCTTGAAACAACATTGAAAAGGGAATCAACTCTCGGTTCGCTGATTAGAACGCGATTGAGCCTTTTTTCTCTCGCTCAAAGTTGAGCCTTTAAAAACCGATCTCGATATTAGCTCTATACACGGTGCGGGCAGAAGCACGATTATATATATATTGGCGATTGTATTCGCGCGGCGGGACTTGCACGTTTGGCCGCATTAATCCCAAGGTGTCATAATAATCACAATAAATCCGTACAACTGTGCCTGCGCGGGCCGGAGTGAGTGCAAGCTTATGGCCCGTTTTTCGCAATTTATTATTCACGAATGAGAGGAGAGGCGCGCGTCGATTAGCAAAGGGCGATATGTACACAAGATGGCGCGAGTAAGGAGAAAACGTGCTCGAATGCACTTCTCTCTCTCTCTCTCACTCTCGGCTACGGCGCGGGATCTTGATTTTGTAATAATTTCCGAGGCGATTATCTGCTAACAAATTGCGCGAACCGTCGGCCGCCCGGCAAAACGATTAAGTTGTCCGGCAGTATTTATCCGTGATTAACGTTTGGCAGCTTATGCCTCTCGCGCGAAAGTTGCAGCAGCAGCAACAGCAGTAGTTGCACGACAAAAGCCCGGATTAACGGTAAGCGAGTTATGCCACGGCTAATCGATAGAGATACCCGACTACCAGATGTAATTGGCAAAGAGCAAAAGAGAGAGAGAGAGAGAGAGAGAGAGAGAGAGAGAGAGAGAGAGAGAGATAAAAAAAATAACAACTTCTAACAGTCATTCTGTGCTAACGGGTTAATGAGAGGAAAGTTTGCCCGTTGTGTTATTTACTCGGAGCTAGTTTACTTTTCTAATAGTTGAATTAAGCCAGCGTAATGGACTGATAATAATTCTATGACATCGATCTGTATTCTGTTGATCGATATTTTTACTCGCTCTCTCTCGCGTTAGATTGCAAAAATCTTTTATAGGTACATTATAACTAATTACCGTGTTTATTTTCAGCAAGATAATTTAGCAATACCTGAAAAAAACCATTTTTATAGTTTACTATATATATAAAGTGAGACGTAATCGTACATCAGCGAGTTGGAAAATAATTACCAGAAAAAAGAATGTAGCTCCGGGTAAACAAGAGACGCGAGGAGTCGATCAGCATAAATAGGTGATTTTGCAGTCGCGCGGGGTATAGGCCGTATATGTGTTCGACACCCGCGCGCGTGGTATAAACTGGAATTCACGTTGAAAACTTTTCATCTTTATGTCAGTCAGGCGCAGGCAGGCAGGAGAAGCTTGCCCCGCAAGAGCCGCGCGCGCACATGGGCGCGCGCAACGCTGAATACGAATGGTCGTTTAAGTAGCTTGCTTCTTCGTCGAATAGTTTAATTGCTCGTCTCTCTCTCTCTCTCTCTCTCTCTCTCTCTCTCTCTCTCTCTCTCTGCACTTGGCCTTTTCTAAATTCAGTCGCGGTATAAAACTGCGCGCGCGATGTTTGTTCGACCTCCGAGAAATCGGTTTGGTGCCGCTATATGTATATCGAAACCGCGAACACTAAAGCTTTTGTTATTTGTATTTTGGTAACACTCAATAAATATAAGTTAAAACTATATCCGCTGACATACTTTATCCATAAATTTGTAGCGTGATAAAATATCAGAAGTGTTTTTGCCGCCTATACTTTGTTTCAAAATCCTGCAATTTAGTACACATACGTGTTTCATATCGTCTTACAACATATAATTTATAAAATGAAAAATACAAATTTAAATAGAAATGGCAGTTTCAAAGATAGAAAAGTTTTCTATGTATGAACCTACATTTTCAATTAATGGACTTTTGAAATTTCACTACCAAATAAAAAAAAACATGTCAATCGTGTAATAGAAACGATCTGACTAATTTTTTTTTATCTTTAAAAAGTCGTAAATCCAAGCCTGATGAGCATAATAAAAAAACGCCCGTGCGTCATCAAGAGCAAACGATTTTTTTTATAATCCAAGAGAAAGAGAGACAGAAAAAAAATCAAAGATCTCTCTCACGGCCATATATAATTTGCCTCGAAAAAAATGTATACTTACACACATCTCAATCAGCGTAAATTTTCGGGAGCTGTCCACGACCTGGGTAATTAAGCACCCTTAAAAATACACGGTAAGCTCGAACACGAAAAATCATCGAATTACTCGCGGGGAAAAAATTCATTGCCTCTCGCGAGCGCATACACTGCGCATCTTCGGTGCTCTCGAAAGAGAAAAGAAAAAAAATGGAACGAACGCAGAAGGGAAAAAACGAGTTTTTGTGTGCGAGGTACATCCTCTAATATAAGGGTCTCCGATGGGTGAAGGATTAATATACGAGGGAGCAATAATTATTTAGTGATCGGCGCCGATAATACGCCGCGGACGGTAAAGCAAACTTTCGAAGTGTATCTCATGTTCGGAACCATTATAGAAATGATATTTTTGTTTTTCATCTCGCTCTGAGTGTATCGATCAGTAGTCGGAAAGCTGTAAAACTTTTAATTGGGCTTTCAAAGGCAAAGTTGTATCTCATTGGAACGTAAGATCAATAAATGCCTATACTGCCTGTTTATATCGGTGGCGGAGCTCAAAGCTGACCGGTAGTCTCTTTTCTCGCGCGCGAGCGTGATCGCCCCATACGTCGAGTCTCCGCCGAGCAGAAATTTATATATCGCGAACCGATCTAGTAATTAATTTTAAACGCAATATAATTGGTTCGCGTCGCGTCCTTCGTCGTCGGATAGGCGGGTATTAATTGACTCGTTGCCCCGGTGTGCCTCCTGAAAACTTTGCGATCAATTTCATCGGCCGACGACGATTTTTTTCTCGACACTGCTGGGTGGAGTCGCTGCTGCTGCTGTTGCGTGCGGGGAGATCTTTTTTTTTTTTGCGTATTTGCAAAACGAGTCGACGAGCAATTGCGATCGATCAACGCGGGTTATTAAGCTTTCATAAACAAACAAGATGTCTTCCCTCTCTGCGACACAAATTTGCATTCTCGAGCGTTCAATTTGCCTTTAAAAGCTTGTTAATTCTCGTTGCTGTTGTTTTCTTTTTTTCGCGAAACCGTCGAAAAAGCAAATGCATTTTAAATCATCCTCAATAATGTTACTTTGGCCAGCATCATGCATATTAAAAGCTTGTTAATTTCTTCATTAAAATACGTTGGGTTTACATCGCATGTCTGAATAAAGCGATCGATAAACAATTCGTTGGAAAAATGTCACGTATATGTAAAACGACAAAACGAGCTTGCGATATATACGCTCGTGTGACGTACAGTTAATAAATCTACAGTTTGAATTTCTTAATTAAATTATATTCGCGTTATTTATTCGTCTTTAGGCAGCGGAGAATTATTAACTGGATGAATGATTTACAATATCTGCGAGGAGAGTATGGCTGAATTACGGAAAAGGAGCTTATATATATATATGTATATACGTTCCGAGATGCGCGAGAGCGATAAAAATGGCAATTATTTAAAGCGAGAGCGCGCTGATCACTCAAAGATAAAACCTAATGAATCGCGTTGCTCACTTTTTATCTGAATTTATTAGGCTTAATAATAGACGCGATATTTTCTCTCGATATAAACTCGCACCTCTCTCTCTCTCTCTCTTTGCCTCGACCGTGTGTGCAGGCTTTCGCGTTTTCAATTCCGTTTTCTTCTCAATCAAGTAAGATGTATTCATTACGCGCGATAAATGCATGCCCGAGAGATTTGCATCGCCTCCACTCGAGAGCTATGTGTATGTACGTACAATTATAATGCGGGAAGAAAGATTAGCTTTGGACTTTGGTTACTTGCTTCGCCTCTCTCTCTCTCTCGTACCTGCCGCGAAGCATATAATGAATGTAAGAAACTCGCGCTTGTTCCTCTCTCTCTCTCTCTCCCTCTTCGCGTATATATCCAATGCTCTCTAAAGCGCAATTTATTTCTTTAGCGCACTCTCGCGCTGAGAATGCTTGCATACCTCTCGCGCGTTGCTCAATGAGCGATACTCGCTCATGTAAATTACATGTAGCATCTAACGAATTTATTTGTCTTTTGCGATTCGAACTTATAAATAGACGCGAAAATATTCTGTACGCTCGACTCGACTCTTCAGTGTATATGAGAATTGTCGCTTATACTCGGTTATATACACCTATCAATTACAAGCTAATTGTACACGCTCCTTATAGCATCTTTACTGCCACATTTTACAAGCACGAGGATTAATTAGCTGTATATTGCGCAACGAGAGGCTTATGCTAATTAATTGAAACAAGTGCTATATTCACTACTGTATAACGAATCAGAACTGATTATATCTCACGAGCCTCCCCGAGATATTTATGAAAAGCAAAATTAAGCATCAATGATGAATCAAAACGAGAGGTTGAAAATTCCGAGAAGAGGAGTCGAGCGATGGGCAGCGTAGATTTTGCTTATTAAACAGAGACTGAAGTTAGTATGTTATATAGATCGCAGACTTGAGCACAAACATCAACGACGAGAGATAAGAGATAAGTTGATCTCTCGGACGTAAAAACCAGTTTCCCCTCGCGCGCGTGCATATAATAAGTGGATGACTGGTTGATACAATGAAATCGATGCGCATGTCTTTTTCTACATTTTCGATACAATCGGCGACGAAGATCGCGAAACCTATGGACTCGAAAAGACTCGGCCAGCCTACCAAAACCGCAGACTGACGGATTATCCGGATTAGGCGCCACGAGGACGAAAAAGAAAAGTTCGCCACCGGTCCCTTTGGCCACTAATTGCCTTGGGGTGTACGCCCTTCCAACTCCCTCCCGACCAGCTTTTACACGCTTCCTCGGAATTAACGCGCGCGCGCACGGGGCTTTGAGATTCAAAGAGTATATAAGTGCGCGGCGCTAAAGAGTGATGGGCGGGAACGATTTTTGAGCGGGTGTGCACGCGCGCGAGTTCCTTCGAAAGCTTTAACATCCGTTCGCGTGGTTGAATAGTCTTGTGGATTATTGTTTTGTTGTGAATGTAATGTTTTTTTTTGTTCGAAGGTGTATGTGAAGTTTATAAGTTTATTGGCATTGCAACGAATTATCTTTATGTGCGTAAGATAAGCTGCTATCATTTGTGAAATAAACGCCAGATTACCTTCGAATAGTTAACACGAGCTTGAAGCTTCTTTATTTTTTTTTTTTTGCAGCTAGTTTATTTTCAAGAAAAAAAAACATGCCCGCACAAAAGATGATTCCCGGAGGACTTGGTGAGAAAGAATCTCGTGCTTCTCGCGCGCGATTGAGCATCTTTCCGCTGACTTCTTCCATTTTGTAGCGATTATCTCTCTAACTTCGACGAAGGCAAAAGAAAAAAAAGAAAAAAAAAGATGAACATCGGTGTACGTGTATATACAGGCTCGAGCAAATCGCGCGAGCGTTAAAGCGAAAATTGCTTTGCAAGGAAGGTTCCGAGGAAAATTGGCTTAAGTAAATCCCACTGGTTGAACCCCCCGCACTAACCAAATCCAATTCCTTAGCAACAATTAGCGGATCATCCTCTCATCGCTTGTATGGATGAATTTACGTTTGTTCGGCTTTTGAACGAGAAGAAAAAATTCCATAGTATTATTTTATAATTTGATACTTCTATTCTTTTTTGTAAAAAATTATAGCGATCGAAGCGTGCTTTATACGCATGAATTTAATTTTAAATGATCTAAACAATTTCAAATTTCGATATAAATGAATTCGAACACCTGAACTTGGACTTTAACTGACTTTGAATTATCTATTTTTATTAAGCAATCGATCGACAAATATTTACCAAAGTTGTCATTGCAACAAAATATTAAATATGCGAGAAAATCATGTCCACGGACGGCGATTAAACCAAAAGTAATGCTAACGTAGCCAAAAACACAAAGTCATCTTCAAAAACATCACTTAGCCGCAGATAGAAAACAAAAGAGATAAAGAGAAGTGGGAGGATGATGCATAAGTCCAAAAGGTGCTGAAAAGAGGAAAAACCACAAGAAGCTTACGAGACAGGGCTTGCGACTGATAATCTGCCAGCTCGACCATTGTTTCCTGACTTTTCGACTATATTGACTGATTTACGAGCTACGTTCTTCCATGTCCCAAGCGATCATACCTTTAACCGCAATCCCATTTGCAGCAGCAGCAACAGCAGCAGACCAACAACTGGTCGTCGTCAGGGGTGTGTGCACTCGCGGATCAGCCACTTCACTGACATAGCCAGATCGATCATCGTTTTATGACTGTTGCGCCTCCTCCACAACGCGCACACACCGGCCATAACGGATTTTTCCCAGACCGTCGTCCTCGTCCTCGTCACACGCGATCGCTATCTCGCACTCGACTCTCTCTGGTCGACAAATTTTTTCAGCGTGTCCTGCCGATCGAAAGACTCGCTCATTAGCGATCCAACTCGACTCTGTCTTTCGGGAATAAAAAAAAAAAGAGAGAAAGATATCCTGCGTGTGTTGCGGGGATCAAATAAATTTGTTGTTACAAGATAACGCCGAGCGGTTGATGGTGTTAAGCCAGCGGCGAAGTTTTTGTGAATCACATCTACGGTATTTTTTTTTTATTGTTTTTACCCATCAGAGCGATATATAGCAACGTGGGAACTGATATTCTTTAGCATATCAAAAAAATAAATCGACAATTTCGATATCTACATCTTCTCATTCTATATATAGTATGTCAGCGTGAACTTTTAATTGACGATACTTGGCATTCAAATCGCTTCGAACAAATCGATGTAGGTATAAATTTCGTTCTAACAAAAAAATTCTCTATTGTGTGTATATTTACCTTTCTTTTTTTGTAATCCGTCCAATTAATCAATCAACTTTTGTCACATCTCGGACGAGAGTATAAAGCTTATTTCTGAGAAATCGGTAACAAAAGCATCAAAGTTAAAACTGACGATGATAAATGAAAAAAAAAAACAGCAAGAACGGCAGTAGAGTTGTGTATAGGCAGTCGATCAGCACGACTGCGGCAGGACTATGAATTTGGATCGATGTGGCGTCAAGTCTCTGTCGTATTACAGGATGTGTATATAGCATCGTGGCGCTGGTATGCGAGAAGAGAACTGTTCTCTCCTCTCTCTTTGGCGCACTTCTACGAACTCGCGCGGGGTATATTGAACCGCCGCCGCCTGACTCCTCACTCACTCCCACGGAGCTATTAAGCGAAACGTTCGAGGTAATTAAGATATAATCGATCTTGACCGGCCAACCGATCGAGCATCTCTTTTGAATTCCGTTGCTCGTCGTCTAGCCTTGCCTTATTCACAAAACTTTGTATATATAATATAATCGACGCGTGCGATTGAGTGTCGTCATCGCTGGTAATGAGAATTATCGTTTGTCGCTGCTGACAACTCGAACGCAAGCTTATATATTTTTTGCAGCTGCAAATTAATTTCAACAGCTACCTTCATTGTTGTTTAACGAATAACACCGGACGGCCTATTACACGATTCAGGAGGGGCTGCTATAGCGCGCGGACATTTGAATAGAATTTCTACGGAATTTCAATTATGCAGTAGGCGAGAGTCCTACGGGTATTTTAGAATCGCTAAGCGAATGTTTAGGATTTTATGGAAGTTCTTTTATTTAGGCTGCGATTGAATATTTCATCTTGGCTGTTTTGACTTTTAAAAGCGTGATTATGGGCAATAATTTTTATCTTCCTAGAAAAAATACAATGCTAATTAATTGATCATTATTTCTGAACGCGCAGAATAATTTTCTAAATCGTAATCTAAAAATCGACTGTGGATCATTTGATAAATGATTCTCTCTATGATATAAAACGTCTAAAATGATAATCAGTCATTCTCGCAATATCACGTACTTTCAAAATAAAATTAATATACTGAGAAGTATATAATGATTATAGAAGTCAAATTTTCAAAGTCAACTTTATATCTGATTTATAAATGAAGCTGTTACTACCAGAGAAAACAAAATTATGAAGAGATAAAACAGGCATACATGGCAGCGAAAGCAACAGTGTATACGTATAAACCGTTTGGAATCCGGGAGACTTCACTGCCCATTAATACTCGGTGGATTTCATAAATCCCGAGTAATAACTTTTTTTTCTTATAATATGTATGTACGCATTACAAGCGAGACCCCATAATGACGGCTTAATTATTACGCTTTACAACTCTCTTTACCCGCGCGTTATATATACCTGCTTTACTTTCCTTTATTTCGCGGTTGTTAAAATAACATTTTGTCTCTATACCCTTATATTATGTTACTTCAAAACTGATATACGGCGCGTAATCATGCGGGATGTCAAAGCACATTGACAAATGAAAGGAGGCAACAACTTATTATACGAAAAATCCTTCGATTGATGTACAAAAACCCGCGAAAAAAAAAAATATAAAAGCATGATAATGTTATTTATCCGCCGTTTTCGATCGACAATGTAGTTGTAAATATTCAGCCAGATATTTCTCGTTTCTCTTCCTTATTTATTTCGAAGAGATACGTATCTCTCGCGACGGATGACAGCATTGTACAACTGCAGCTTTTCATTGTCGTTGTACATATACACAAGGTATTTTTGCGCGAGCGCGTATATATATTTCATTCGCCTCCTCCGCAACGCAGCTTGATCGTTCAATTGTGCAATATGGGCGCGCGAAAACCAAGTGGCTTCGAATTCGTCGTATAAGTCAGATGATTAGCGTGAAGTTAAATAAACAAATCGACGTGATAACTCAATATTCATGAAGAAGCTTGAAAATACGCGAAATGAGAATCACTGATATTTGGCAATAAGGCGTTTAGAAGCTCGTAGAGAGATAGAGGGGTCAGAGTGAGAAAGCCATGGTAGCTGGTATATGTATATACAGGATTGGCCGGGTGTCTGGCAGACAATTACTTTGCTGGACCCCCTGCGGCAGCGATGGATGTCTCTCTTGTGTAGCCCCATGCCCATAAGGACTTCTCTTTCTCGCCCCCCTCCCCCCTTACAAACTCCAAATGCCATGTTGCTCGCTCGCTTGCCCGAGAGCTTATCTTTATCTTGCGGTATGTATGTTCGCGTGAACGCGCGACCCTTCGGCCCACTAAACTAAACGTTTATCTTTGCACATTTCATTTCCAGTGCGAAAAGGAACTATAATACAATATTGTACTTTCGTCAACAAAAAAAATCATTGCCGCGCGGCTGCTGCTGCCTCGCGATTTATGAATATCGATTTTAATAAGGGGTATTAAAGCGTTCGATTTATGATTAAGTGAAAAGCGAAACACTTCACGTATATATATACGGCCACTCGAGAGAGAGAGGATAAGGCTTCGGGGAGAGAAAGAGAAGCGAGAATGAGCTTCTTACGGAGGCGCGCCAATATAAACTGTTTGTTTAGTTGATATATCGCCGAGATAGTTATCACCTTATACGCAGCTGCGCCGAGCGCGCATGACATTTATCAGGGCCTCCTTTTCTCCCTTACGTGTCTCTCATTTTCTCCTTCTTCTTTTTCTCTCTCCCCCTCTGCTTGCGCTCTCTCGCTCTGACCTGTCGATTTTGGCCTATGATTGGCGAAAATTATCTACTAACCGTGAGAACTAGACTATACATCCACCAAAAATTCTCTTGCGTGTGTGTGCATTATATTCGAGTCTGAAGAATTTCCATATACGCAAATTTTACATAATACGTATACATTTTCTTCGTATGAAATTGCCAATTGATAAACTTCGCACGATTGTATTTCACGACAAATGAGCGTTTAGCGTATGAATGCCCACGAGTGCGGCGCTGTCTTATTAACACGCGATTTTACGTTTAAGAACTTTCGCAGGCCGTAAGTTCGTACAATTTAATGCCCACTATTTTGACGTTTATTATGAGGATATTTGATACTGATTTTCTACGCGTTATTTCATACGTACACACAGGACAGCTGTGACGTCAGGTTAAAAATTTAAATATACAATCGATGGACGAAACGAGTCACGCAAGAAACTTGATTAATGCGTTCTAATACATTGGTAATTGAAGGGAGCCCATAATAGAACAATAGGTGAAGGTATACAAGACAGTCGAAAAGTCTAGTCATAGAGGAGCACACATATTAGCCGGGCGAAGATGTTGAAGAGGCAATCGTTTTGGTTCTCTCTCTCTCTCTCTCTCTCTCTTCCTGGCAGGCATTTTAATGGCGTTATAATATATGTATGTTTTAGCGGGCGAGTGTATGGGTTCGGTCGGTTGAGTTTGCTGGTGTTGCAACGCCTGGAAGCGCCTCTTTTTTGGTCCCGAGAGAAGAGAGAGAAGCGAGAGCCAGTTCGTGCCAGCATGGGGGCCCCCTTCGATATATTCAATCACGAAATTATCACTTCTGTATACGGCCCCGGGGCCCACAACCATCTCGCACTCTTCCTCTTTATTCTTTTTTTTTTATGTACTCTTGTACTCGACGCTTCGGTATTTTCGCCTCGTAATCCTCGCTCGCTCTCTTTCCATCGTTAAACTCGTCGCCTAATTATGCGCCAACGTATATACCGCCAATTTTCACGGCAGTTATATACGCTTGTGTCGATATTACACTTTCGCTGTGTATGTATATTATAAACTGCTCGTCTTCATTTCACATATGACGATAAATATTCGCGTTTATAATTTTCAGAGTGTTTTAATTGACTTGTAGGTGTGTCTCGAAAAACTGAAATTATTTTGGAACGCTATACATATGACGATATCCTTAAAAAAACACACACTTTTCTGCAGGGGTCTAGAATGGAAAAAAATTTTTTTTGATGCTAAGGCTTCCGGACCTTTTTCCTCTTCTTTTTGAAGCTATATAGTGTCGGAAAATG
>JAWWMK010000040.1:12981857-13059586 GCA_035047105.1 Galeopsomyia nigrocyanea
TGTTCACGAGCATTTTCCGACACTATATACCTTCAAAAAGAAGAGGAAAAAGGTCCGGAAGCCTTAGCATTAAAAAACAATTTTTCCATTCTAGACCCCAGAAAAGTCTCGAGAAAAGTGTGCTTTTTTTAAGGATATCGTCATATACATAGCGGAAATTGAGTGACTGATCGAAAGAAAAAATAAAAATTGTTTGAAGTAACCATTTTTCCTTTCGAAGCTTTCACTCGCGCTTATAATAAGTCAATGTGTCTATTACAGTTGACTATATATATATACACGGAATTTCACACGTGTAATTTGAATTTTTATATGCATTCGAATTTTATGCGTATGCCGTGCACTCAAGCATTTCCTGTCTATAACTGAGAAGTAATAGCAAACACAAATTATTTTAATTAGTTAGGGAATAAATTAATGCCTCGAATAGCATACTTTAAACACTCGTTTATACTCCGCGTGCACTTGCGCAAGCATATATATATACACATACGCGTGAAACATTAGATTTCTCCTAATAGTATTTTGAATATTACACGATGTGACAAGATTCGAGCTCATTAAAATTGCTCGAGAGCCGCGAGCTATAATGTATTCTAACCGTAAAAATAGAAGAAGATGAAAGAAGAAAAGAAAAAAGTATCGACGAAACCAAACAGTCCGTGCCTAATATAATCTAATCTCGTATTTATGCTGCTGGCTTGGCGTTTAATAACGTATAAGAATTTCAAATCGATCGAGCGTCGAAAGAAAGAGACAAAAAAAAAGACACTAGACGTAGATGTCAAAGCCTATGTTAATGGTAATCCCGACATTGTAACGCCCGAGAGATAGAGATAGAGAGAGGGAATTTAATAGCCCGAGAGTTCTGATTGAAACATCTCGTCGAAGATTTACGAAGCTATAGGCCGAACGAACGAACGAACGAACGAACGAGCGGAGTCGTTACCAACTGAATGAAGCGTGAAATCGCTTAACCTGGTTTTCGTATAAATTAAGGTGTCCGCGCGGCGGCGCCTGCTCCATACTTTTTTTTAAATTTTGTTTTATTAAACGCGCACAGCTGCATCCAATTGGAAAACTAATATAAATAGGTATACATACTTACATAGGATATAGGTTTGTGCGCCACAGGGGTTGTGGCATTTTTTTTTTTCGGGCTAAATGTGTTGAAAACGAAATTTTGACATGTCCTCAAGTATAATAGAAATGCGCCGGCTTATTTCGTCGAATGCTATATTCTTCTCTCGTCCGCGTTACGATATATAGTTTGAGTTCGTTCGAGCGTGAAGGAATCTGTATAAAGTGAACAATCAACGTTTGGAATTCACTGAATCGTGATGTTGACGTATAAATGCAAAAAGAAAAATTTTTCCTCATTGAAGATACATTTAAAATCCATTTAATTCGCGTTAAATTATCATTCGATGATAATTAAGCATTGACGTAAGCTAATGATATAAAGTACTTGACGGAAACGTTAGCAAACATCAATCTCTATATCATTGTACATATATATATACGATATGATATTGTACGCCTTTTTCTCGCTTCTCGCGCAACTATCCATTTATCTGTCTTCTTGGTTTGCGAGCTCTCGATCGCGCAGGTTATTATCATAATTATGTGTATACGCAGGTTGTTTTTCGTCGACTCACTTAACACACGCTATATACTCGTCGGCGCGCGGGGCCCTCTATTAATATAGATGCAGCTTTCGCGCGCGCCAGACAAGCATAATATAAAGTGTCTTCCATAACTGGGCAGGATTTATGGTGAGGCAGAAGACAGCCCCGCAAGAGAAAGAACATGATTAAAAGGAGTTGAAACCGAGGAGCGCGCGTGAGTAGTGCACGGCGCGCTCGCGGATAAAGGAGGTTAGCAAGCTCGCATCTCTCCGACTCATCAGCTTTTAGTATAATAACGCTCGTAACAATTCAAGTTTATATATGTTTACTGTTTTATTTCGAACGATTTTTTGTCTTTCGTGCTATGTCGCCAATTGATTTTTGTTTCATATAGAATCTAATAAAAAAATGTTATACTATTTGACTTTGCTAAGTACATTCGATCAGCTTCATTTTACACCTATAGTTAATGAGGCTTTCATTCACGACCAGTTTCTTAGACGTACATGCTAAGAGGAAGTAAAGCCCACATATCGCGCGAACCGAGCGAGGCAGAGAGTATTAGCACGCGAGAGAGGAGGGAGAAGAAGATAGAAGACTTGACAGTTTCATATTAATACATTATACGCGCTTGCATTAGTATGCTTAAGCATGACGGATGACGGCGCGAATGAAGTGGAGGTGTATATATATACGATGTATATACGCGCGCGAAAGGATACTTCGCGCGAAGCAAAGTGTATATGCATCATATTTTTGCCTGCCATCAATAATTTAAATGCCTCGCTTGCCTCAAATCACGTCCGAGAGACAATACCGATCGTATAAGTTATTTATGCTCGGAAAGCAAGAAATTGAAAATTTTCAGATCGAGCTACGTGCAATATAACTGCTACCATCATGTAATAACTGCAGATATCGCGAGTCAATGACAAGAGCGTGTGGATGTATATGTGTATTGATGGTTGTACGAGGCCATGAGCTCTTTTTGCAGGCAGAACGCACGTGGTAAATCGAGATTTTTTTTTCTTCAAAGCCTTAGGCTAAAAAGGATCTCTCTCTCTCTCTACCGTTCCTCGAGAACGTACATTAAGTACCGGCTCTTCTTCACTGACAAGTCGCACATACAATATGCGCGTCGAGAGAAAGAGAGAGAGAGAGAAAAAAAGAGGAAGGGATCTTGGCGAGAGAGCTTGTTAGTGGCATTGAGTAGCGCACGCGAATATGTGAATGAAAACTACCGCGCGAGGCAATACATACCCCGCATATACACTTCACGATGAAATTGCGTAAATCAGCCATCGTCTCTCTCTCTCTCTCTCTCTCTCTCTTTTCCGAGTACCATTCTTTCGCGAGTTTCGAGAATGAGAGTGCGAATCAATTGATTTATATCGTCGATAATATTGAGATACGCGAGAGAACCTGCCGCTGCTTCTTTTTTTCATATATATATACTTGCGTAAATCATCTGCCTATTAACTAAATAGTTTTTGCCAATGCCGCGTGTTTTATTGCACGCAAGAGAGAGAGAGAGAGAGAGAGAGAGAGACTGCCATAGTCGTCGTTTAGCATATTAAAACCATGTGATTTTCACTTCGGAGGATTTTTCCTTCTACCGCGATGTTTTCTCACGGTCGTTTTCGACCTCTTCGCTTATTATAACGATTATTAGCGGCTTAATTTTATAGTGTCGCGAGATTTATGATGAGATGACGACGGATTAATTATGACTTGTAACTCTCCAGTTATATCATTTACGTGTTTTTTTTTTCTCTTCGACGACATAAGTATTTCTCGATGGAGGCTCTCCATAGCTGTCCGATCATTAGCCTTGATTGTTTGACTGTGATACGTTTGTACACGTCATTCATTTATAATAGTTGTTCTTTGATCTCATTTCGTACAGCAAAGACCTTCTCTTTTGAAGTTAAAAAAAAATTAATCTGGGAAGGCTGGAAAATCAACAAATTTGTCAAGATAATTAACGCACGCGTTGTGTTAGTTAGACGGGCGAAGGGGGTGAAGAAAAAGAGAGCAAGTTCGTGGCATTGAAATAAGATATGTGCAGTGCCCGCAGCTGAAAAGGCGCGCGCGCGAATCTTATTAATTCGAGAACCCGCGCTTGTTTGCATTTGCAAATTGCCCGGGCCTTAATGACTCTCTTATTCTATACAAGCTTGATCATTTCCCATTGCGTTATTTACATTGTCAGTGGCCGACTTGTCGCGCCTATGGCTATGCTATCGGAATTCTAATCTGCAGTCGAAAGTGTTATACTCAAGGTATTGTAAGTACTTCAGTGAGTGTACATATACTTAGTTGCACAAGTAATTTTGGCATATACACACATCGAGACATAAATAATATAAATGAAAAATACAGGACAGGGAGAAAAAAAAAAGTTAAAACGAAACTAAAAGGTAACAACAAAAAAAAACACTGGAGATAAAAAATCTGTAGACAGACATATTGAGTTTTGACAATGGACGTGGTTCAGTGGTGATGCAAGTTGCGATCCTCGTTTTGGATGTATACACAGGTATATATAGCGTGCATTGGACGCAAGTTTCGCGCGAATGAGAGTGGCTTCTTCGCGCGGGCTAATGTGTCGACCGAAATATTTATGATGATTGTTTATGGACCGTGCGTATATTAGCGCGTTCATCGCCGGCGGCCCATCCACTCTCTCTCTCTCTCTCTCTCCATCCTCTTCTCGTTCTCTTCTTTCTTTATCACTTTCTACGTGTGTGCGCGCGCGAGTCTCGCACCTTTTGCATAATAGATATGAATAGTGGAGAAAACGGAATAAGCCGCGAAGCAGAAAGATATATACAGACGTGCACGTTAAAAGTGAAAGGCCAATGAAAGAAGCTAATGGAAGAACGAGAGCCAGAAGAGAGAGAGAGAGAGAGAGAGAGGGAAAGAGAGAAGGTAGATAAAAAAAAAGTTAATAAGATATTGATTGATTTGTTAGTCGCTCGGCGATTGATTGATGCTTTTTGGCTTGTTTATGGTAATGACGATGTTACGCTACTTGTTGGGAAAGCATATTTGAATCGTCGGACTTAGTTCATCACGATTACATTACTGTTTTAACAGCTTGTCGACATTCGAATTATTAAATTTCTCGGAAATCGCGTTTCTTATCGCTGTTGGCTGGCTTGACAGTCAATGTCGTACTAATAAGTCGCTTGGCTACCGGTTTGACACTTGTCATAATTCACTGAATCTATTATTTGATAATCATATAGAAACCAGTTTTTCGCTGTAGAACGTAATGTGTTTTTTGTGTTCTCGTTTCATGAAAATATTTCGTATCTTACAAACGAACCAGGAAACTTATCAATTTGATCAAAGTCACGAGTAGGTATAGGAAATGCGTGCCTTTTTTATATTTTCTTGAGAATGAAGTTTTCATAAGAAAACTAGAAATCTTCGAAAAAAATCTTTTCATCAGAAAAGATCGAAAAAGAAAGAAAGCTGCATAAATAATTCGGAAAACTTGGACAGACAGAGCGAAGTAGTAAAGAATGAGGGTAGTCGATGATACCTTTTGAGTTCGAGCATAAAGACGAAGAATGGGACTCTGAAGTGGCGTTAGCACGCAGTTTTCGTACACAAGAGCGAGTCGCGGTCAGGTCCAATGAAAGAACACTCGAGTGGAATAGAGATAGAGGGAGAGAAAAAAAAAAGAGAAACAGAGCCCGACAAAAGATGTCCCTTTGTGGAAAATCTCTGACTCTAAAGTGAGCCGCGCGGACTAGCCCTCTTTGAAAATGAGACGTCTCATTATACTGATTCGTTTCTACGAAGGTCCTCAGTGTCTCCTCGGGACACCTCGTGTCGCACGCCCTACAGCCTGTGTCCTTTTTTTCGAGGACTTTTACGAGGGTGTAATGGGAACGCCGCGTGCTGATGAATTAGCTATGCTCGAGTGGGAAACTTCTGTGACGTGCTGGCATATACACACTGACTGTGTTTCACGTATTTTCTCAAAATTGTGTGTTGTTTTTTTTTCGAAACTTATAATATGAACGGCATTAGAATTTGAATTTTAAGGTTCTTGATAAAAATAATTCATGCACTTGGAAATTCATTTTATATTTACAAAATTTTTTTATTTCATACAATAAAATTTACCAAGGGTTATCTTCAGCATATTTACGCTCTCTATGACGTGTAGCCATGCACTCAGACGCCCGCACCCTATGAGGAAATACAGTGAAGTCGTAAGTTATAAGTATACTCTAGAGAAAATAGAAATTATTTTTTCGATTGCTCCTTTTACTTACGTTGTAAATTTTTGTAAATAGCTTTTTGTGCAATCCGACCAAAACCAAAAGAAGTAATCTCCTTGATCTACGTTGGGAGACATGACAGATACTCCTTTTTTCCCATCATGTGCCGGACATTCAGCAAATTCATTGTAACTATCATGCTCTGCACCAAGTCTGGAATTATTTATATTTTATAAATGAAATGTAGCTTCTTAACTATAATTACGCGGTTGTCGAGCAAGGCCTTGACACGTTATAAAACGCTCAAAATATCCATTTTCGGTTCTTCGATACTAGTTTTCTTTGTTATCACTAATTTTACAAGTAGTAATTGAAAGTAGCGAAAAAATTTTTAGTCTTTCCGAGTTGAAATACTTTTAGTTGTCCCGCATGGCCTTATACACGTTCAGACAACCGAAATATCCATTTTCGGTTTTTGGGAAATGGTCAGGCTCGTTTGTTGTCACTAATTCTACAAGTAGCAATTGGAAACGACGAAAAAAAAGTCTTTACGAGTTATAACGTTGTAGCTGTGCAACGTTGCAATCTTCAGAGTCATTTTTAAGGACGTTTTCTTGAAAATTACTTTTCTTTGCGTTTCCTTAATTTCCCTTCAATCAATCAGATAGGCTTATACAAGAATGCCTGTGGGTAATCAAATTAGTTGACATTTTGTAAGCTAATTCAATGTCAAAAAATATTTGACCCGTGTTTCGGCATTTTGTCCCATGTGCCTCCTAAGCCCAGAAGAAAAATAAAGAAAATTTTGAATTTCACATGTATTTTGTAATTATGTGGATTCCGTGCCCCGTATACAAACCGCTATATCCTTTGACTGGAAGCGAATTTTCCAACGTACGATGAATTATTTTAAATCTCGACGTATTTTGAGCCTCTATTCACTCTTTAAAATGAGCCTCGATACGATGAATTTGATGATACTCTGCGTGAGTTATCGCACTTTGAAGTGAACAATTTTTTTTCACGCGACAATTAACACTTTCAAATTACACAATCGGCAAATTTTAGACGTAAGACAGCTTATTTTAAAGCTCTCCCTTCACCCTTTAAAATAAACCCTCATACGATAAATTTCACGATTATTTGCACTAGTTATGGCATTTTGAAACAAACTCCTTTTTCAGTGCTTAAATGCCTTATTCATTACCATTGATGGTTTATTTCAACATGCGATAACTGGGCTCAAAATCCTCAAATTCGCAGTATCTCGGCTCATTTTAAAGATTGAACGGGGAGCTTTATAATGAGCCGTCGCACGTTGGAAAATTCGCTACCGGTCAAAAGCTAAAGCTGTTTATATAAATAAAGCGCACGGAATCCACATAATTAGCAAATACATATAAAATTGAAATATACATTTTATGTTTAGCTCAAAAGGCCCATGGTAAAAAATATAATAACATATAATACGCTCAAAAAATTTCAGCTTATTTGGTTTCCCGCAGGCCTGATACTCTACTTGTTAGTTAATTTTCGCGGCACATTTTGTTCGACTGTAAAATCGATTATCTTTGGATTATTTTTAAGTAATATGTTATTCTAGAGGTTGTAAGAAATCAAATAAAATGATAAAAAATATGGGTACCGATATTTATTTATAAGTTATATCTTAAGAATTTTCTTGCCGTGTTAATAGTATGGCGGTACAGTTTACACAAAAGTTTATGACATTATGATTTTTTTAGTTTTTTCATTACTTCCATGCAGTTCAATCATATCCTAATGACATAGGTCAGCTTCGAAAGGATTTAAATGTAAACAATGCTATTAACCAAAACTTTTCATGAAAATAATCTTTCTAATTTGACAGTTTCAAGAAAACTTTCGATAACTCATACATAAATCAAAATCAATTTACTTTTTTAAACTTTTAGAACTTGCAGTTGATATGCAAATACATGTTATAGTGCAATGATTCAGATTGATTGTGTGTCTGCTTTTTGAGATATTTATTGTTCATCATAGCCGCTTCTTAAGCGTATGAATGGAAATGAAAAGTTTTTCGTCGCAACTTTTTTAACAAGAACACTATCGTTTTAAGAAACTAAACTGTGCTTGATTAGGCTATATGAGCAAATCCACAAAAAATGCCACAATTTGAGAAAGTTGGGGAGAATTTTTAAAGAGGGTGCACACTCTTGGGGGTGCGATTTTCTTAATCTACATTACAAACGGAACCTAAAAAAACCTGTGCATATTTCCGAACCGGCCTGTTACAAACTTTTTTCGCGCATATATAGAAGCTCTAAAGATAATCGAAAAAAAAGAATGCAATTTTCCATGGTTTTTTTTTAATTTCATAAAAAACGAAAAGTGATAGAGTTAATCTGACTTCAGAATTGAAATGTACGGCTCAAAATACATCGAAAAACATGTTTTGTTTTTTTTTCTACTTGCAATTCCGGTCCTTGTAGAGCTTTTTCAAAAATAAGAACGCATAAAAACTCAAAACTATGCAAAATATGGTTTTCGACGTATTTTGAGCCGTAGAATTCGGTTCTGAAGTCAGATTAACGCTATCGTTTTTCGTTTCTTATGAAATTCGAAAAAACCATAAGAAACCACAAAACCGCAGATTTTCATTTTTTTAATGATGTCAGAGTTTGCACGTGATTTTGACACTGTCGCACGCAAAAAAAGGAATGTCACATTTAAGAATTAGGAGATGGGCAAAAGCATTACGAATTTTTTGATACTTCGTAGAACAGCGCGCACCTAAAATTGTACCCAGTTTGAATATTTGAAAACACTCTCTCGAATTACGGCATTTTTTGTGGATTTGCGCACATAAGATATATTTTTATATTGTATAATTTTTCCGGAAATTTTATATTTTTAGTTTCGGTACAAGTCATTGAAAAAATTGTAATTTGAAGGTTTCATGATTGCATAAAAGCTAAAATCGCAAATTTTTAATGCTTCTATTTTTGTAGTTACTGATTATTATTATTTAGTTCCTTGCTAATTATCGTTGCAACAATTGTCGGCTTAACTTTTAGGACCCTATGAATAGGCTATAGGTTTGTCTCGTAACATCGCTGTATAGAAGCATCAACAGCCATAAATGTTTACCGTAAGAGAATTTTGTATTATATGGGGGCTCATTTCCCAGCTTGTTTTTATAAACTTTAAAGTGAATTAACAAATGATACACTTTATGGGATTTAGATGAGTAATCGCACTTTGAAGCAAATTGTTTTTTCAACAGTGAACGAAAGTGAGTATATCCAATGATAACAATTTGTCAGTAATTATTTTCTGATTTTTTTTTAATTATGAAGATGTATTATAGAAGAAAATAACTGATTGGTTTGGTAAAATTTATTAAAAATAACATTATCAAATGTGAAATAATAAAATTGACTCAGCAGAAACCATGATCATAGGCTCTAAGTATCTAAAAGAAGCGAACCTTTGATATGTTTAGGTCGGATCTCACCGCATCCCTGGATCAAATTTACCACAAGTTGTTTTCATCGTATTTACGCTCTCTGTGACGTGTAGCCAAGCATTCAGCCGCCTTTACTCTGAAAACGCAAAAAAAGACTCGAAAGTTAGCATCTCCAGCGAGAATAAAAATTATTTTTTTGATTGTTCTTTTTACTAACTTTGTAAATTCTCGTAAATATTTTTTCGTACATTCTGACCAAAATAAATACACTCCATCAAGTCCAACGGGCGACATGACAGATATTCCATTTTTACCATCAAGCGATTGACACTCGCCTGATTCTTTGTATTTATCATGTTCAGCTCCAAGCCTAAGAAATTTTACATTTTATGTTTTAGATATGTAATATTACAAGCATAATCATCTTGTAACTTCAAAGGCTTGAAGAAATTTATATTTTCCGTAGATACAACTTACGCATGAGCCAATTCGTGGGTAGCAGTACGGACCCCATCGAACCATCCTTCATCGCGTAGGATTATATCATTGTACCAGTTTCCGCAGATTTTTCCTAGATGAGTTTGACCTTGCAGAAGTGGAAAAATTTTGATTATTATCTTCAAATTATCAAATTTGTTGCATCCTTATAATTAAAACTAATCTTACATAAATGTAAAAGAAATATTATTTTTGCAAAGTAGTTTGCTTACCTACATATGGACGATTTTCTACCCTGGAAATTAGATTAAACTTTTAAATATTGTATACCGTATAAAATACCAAAATAAATCATTAAAATGAGTTGGAATTATATTTTGTTTATTAAATCTTACGCTGTCATTAAAACTGCAGCATCATAATTTTGAAAGTCCACGTCCTTGGAAAAATTGTTATGGAAATACATCCGCATAGACTCATACATATAAGGGGTATGCCATCTATCCTTACCATATTTTACTGGGTCTAATTTACCCTGTTGCACAAAGTTGAACGCCGTTTCATCCTGTAACACAATTCGTATCGCAATGCGTACAAGTCACATTTGTTTTATTTGACTAACATGACTTACTTCAGCAATGATGACTCCGGTAACTAGAAGTTGTACATTGGGAGCATCAAGATCAACATACTTTTGGTCAACGGCATTCCAAAAAGTAGCAACATACCGTAATATAGTAGAAATATCGCTATTATGATATCTGCAAATTTTAAAATTTAAATAAAGAATGATAGAATAACTATCGTTGGCTCGATCGTTGGTTCATTTTATTGTAATGAAATAATCAATTTTGGTAAGGGATATTTATTATACGTACTTGAACAAACCATTGTCAACCAAGACTAACAGTTTTGGATAAAGATCATCTAATGGTTTTGCACTTTTTTCTTGAAGGAGATTGTCATATGGTCTTTTGTTTCTCCCTTAAACACAAACGACGAAAGATATAGCACAAAAATAACTGAGTAATTAGATTTATATATAGTTTTCGTAATATTCAGCTTATTATCGCTTACTTTTTTGTTCGCCACCTGAAAGCTGATAAGGCCTGCTTGTTGGAGCTTTGTAAATTATGTGGTTTCCTTGTTGACGTGATCTTTGTAACTTACTCTTTTGAGCCTCTGATAAAGATTTAATCAAGTGTACGTTTGAATTTTCTCCAAAAAATCCATCCTACAAAATGTTAATTTTTATCTCCCATTTTCATTTAGAATATCTAAAATACCTAGTTTAAATACAAGGATACGCTTACATATATAATATCTCTATTATTTTCATCGTAGTACACATACACTACAGCCTTCTTTGCGTTGTCGACGTAAAAGCGTCCATTAGCTAGTATTTGTTCAGTCTGCAAAGAGAAGCCAGTGAAAGATTTTTTGCATTGGTGAGTAGAATCCAATAATAATTCGTCACAATTTCAATCTTACGTTTGGCACGCGTTCGTATGTATAATTTGGTGTACTGCCTGGCTTTGATTTTACTAGATACACTGGAATATCGTTGGAATATACATGACGCTTCGATGTTTCAAAGTTAAAATGATAGTCTTCGTCATCTATCTCGAATGTAACCGATTTTACATCTCGCCGAACACGGTGCCTCGAAGTATGAACTTGAACAACTGAAATGGAAAATAGAGTCATCGTGCTATTGGACTGACCCTTTCTATTTTACTTTATAGCTTGTTTTTCTACTATATTTACCTTTACCGCCATCAATTTCCTAAAAATAGAAATGGAACAATATTCAAATTTTTTATAAATAATAGATTAATTCTACTGAATGACTAGTTTTTTACGCAAGTTCGTAGAAATCACAGCCATTCTTACTTATATTATTACAACCATAACATGTATTACACCGTCACTTACTCTAACAAACTGAATAATGATTTTTCATTTTTTTGATCATGCAATTTTAAAATCTGGTAGAGGATTATGTAATTTGATATGTAAAATTACCGGGTTGAAAGCAAACGCTGAGCCAAGAATTGAGGAGCTTAAAAACAGCGTTACAATAAAAGCTCTTCTGGACTTCATTTTCAGCGTGAAACTAAAAAAAATGTTCCTCTACTGATAGTTTATAAAATCTCTCACCGATCTTATACTTTTTGTACGTTTTCATGCATTAACATCTGTCTAAATATAAATAATTGTTGAACATGTCAAGTTAAAAATTATGATCAGATAAATTCGATTTACAATTTGGTGAATGAGGTGATAACAATGGTCTTATAATCAATAAAGTGAACGTCACTATGCTCTTGAAAAATCACAAGAGATAGATAACGTTTCGGCACTTATACGAATTTGAAACATTTGTGTCAATAGAAATAACTTAATACGTATGATAAGATTTCCATGATAGTTGACTTAAGTGACGATTTTGACGACAATTTATCTTTAATTAAGCAGATACTTGGCAAAATGTTTCCATAGAATTGAAAAATTCTTTCCATAATTATTATACAGAACAATTTATTTTTTATTATATTGCTTCCTCGCGAAGAGAGCTATTTCCTAGAATAATTGAATAGAAGACGTTTCGCCCCCTCACGGATTTGAAACATTTGTGTAAAGAAAATAGATTCAACGCGTATCATTAAATTTGCATAATAGCTGACTTGAGCAGAAATTTTGTAACCAATTTATTTTCAAAGCCATATTATTTCATCGATTACGATGTAAAAAAATTTTGTATTCATTCTATTCGATATTTCTCAGTTCCAGTACTACGAGAAACACGCCCTTTGCATATAAGATCTTTGGTGGATGAAAACGTTTCATCGTCTCGATATAATCATACTCAATCTTACTTTTTTCTGAAGCAATAAAGCAAACAAAGATCAGCGGCATCGTTTTCACCTGGCTCGTTATCCACACATAAAACTAAAAAAATCTCTGAAAGTCTCAATAATAGAAGTCAGCTCTTGAGAACTACATTATAATATATTTTAGAGCCCATCACCTCGATCTTTCCAAAGAAAAGCCAGTAAGAAGAATGATCAAGTTAAGCCATCGACTACGTATGTCGCATCGAAAAATAGTCGTGCTGGAAGAAAAGAGAGAAAAGAAATGTGTAGAGGAAAGAAAGATTCGTCGATTTACAAGGAAATAGCCAGTGGGGGGTAACAAATCGAGGTCCATAGCGTGCGCGCGCGCGCTCGAGAAAGAGCGAGTGCGAAAATAAGCGCCTAACGAGGCAAAGATTGAGCTGGACAATGAGCCGCACGGGGAGGGGGATAGATCGAAACGGTGCGTTCTCTCGAGGTATACAATACATCCTTGAAATCTACACCCCTCGTATATACGATATACGTTGCTGCACGCGCCCGGTGACAAAAGGGGACAAGCTGGACAATGGGGGCGCAGTCTTTTGAAGCTGCTGCTGCTGCTGCTGCACACAGGTTGACTTTCACGCGTGCGCGCAACCGCCGATGTATATACAAAATGGACGAGAGCTCTCTCTTTCTCTCTCCCTTTCTCACCTGCCCCTTGTCGCGATGAATGTAAACAGATTTTCAATGGCCGTGTCTTATGAGAATCTAATTTTCGGGAAAAGCGGCGCAATTCATTTGGAAAATTCTCAAGCACCCAGATGATTGATAATCCAGTACATATATACACGCACTGTCCGCCCTCTCCGCGGCCTTTTACATTCTCCTGCAGCTTGTTGTGTCCAGCAGTCCGCATTCCTTTGATGGCTTTATACGAGTGCGACGACACGTATACGGCTACCCCTTGTGGATTTTTCTGTCCGTCGTCGCGAAGTGAGCACTCGTAAAACGCGCGCCTTTTCAACCGATGACGAAGATGTTTCTTATAGTTGTATTATTATACTGAAGGTATATACAAATAATGTATAGTATACTTGGAAAACTGAATTTCTTCAATGCATACCGATTGACGCCGCGATTTCACGCGTCTTCGCTGACTTTTGCCGTGTGCACGAAACCCGATACCTGCCTTGCTGTTGGGAACGTGCGACAATACGTTTTGTACCTTTGTGCGATTCGTTTCAGGACTTCATTTGACTCTCTTATAGGGACACGCTTGAAACTTCGATTTTTTACGCTGCTGATCTTTTTTTTCCAGCAAGTGTTTCCACCATTTATCATTGCATTCGAGTATATGATATCTTCGATTCTCTAATGAAGATAAATAAATATAACTTTTACAGTTATCCGCCAATTTCAAAGTTATAAAGCTATCTTCGCGATGCTATATTTGCGACAGCTACGAGAGCGTGTGGAGGCACAATCGCCCCCTCCCCCCCAACATTTTCACAATTACCCGGAGATTATTTATGCCCGATGTTCGGAACTTCGCGCGGCAATAAATAAGGATAATGGCTCGAACCATTAAGGCCGATATATACTCCCTGGTGATATTTGCTTCTCTCGCTCGCAACTCTCCGCAAGGCAAAGAGTATACTTGTTCGCCTCGCGCCGAGCAGAGCGCCCACGTTTGTAAAACTGCAAATACTCGCTGCGCGAAATCTAGCCACAACTTATTGTTCGATATCCATCAAATGTATAACCCTTCGAGTATACCTGTCACGAAATACGTTCGTTACTAAAATGCAATTTTCAACATAATGTGCGTGTTTGTTTTATTAACAAACGTTTCGTTTCAACGCTGTAAACGAAAATAAAAATTGTGTATATAGATAAGTTGATAAACATCTTTTTAATTAGATAATTTAAAATAATAAAGATACTATTTTCATTTAAATATTCGAAATAAGCTATATCTTAAGCTGATCGATGTCATCGCGAGATAATTTTGTCGTTCGAAAATGCACCTGTTTCGAAGATGCAGTAGCTGTTAGACCAGCTTGCTTCTTCTTCTTTCTTGCTTTTTTTTTCAGCGCATCAGCGCGCTTTCGAATTCAAAGTTATGCGAGAGATCGTTTTGTTGGATAAACGAGAAAAACAACGGCGCCTAAACTAGAACAGGTGTGACGAACTAAGAGAAAAGTTATTCATTGGCTGATTTTATCTGTGAAATCGAATGAGTTCTATGCATTTGAATATCGGATATTATTTTTCTTTTTTTTTTTTTGCTTCGGAGAATAACTACTTCTCATATTGTTTCAATTTATATTTACGTGTTAATACATGTCATATTCGATAATTGATATCGCATGTGTAGTAGATAATGAAAAAGTTATGCGA
The DNA here is from genome assembly GCA_035047105.1 of Galeopsomyia nigrocyanea. Taxonomy (NCBI): domain Eukaryota; kingdom Metazoa; phylum Arthropoda; class Insecta; order Hymenoptera; family Eulophidae; genus Galeopsomyia; species Galeopsomyia nigrocyanea. The sequence continues at coordinate 12,996,853 of JAWWMK010000040.1, forward strand.
TTGCAAGCGTGAGAAAGTATGACAAAGCGTTGAAAGCCAAACAGCCTGGTAGTATATTACGCTTGCAAATGTTCAATTCGATACTTCCAATCTATGCCTGTACCGCCTATCCGAAGCTTTTTTTTTCAAATGAAAAAAAAGGATAAGCAGACGAGATGGAGAGAAAGAAAGGCGAGAAGCCTGAAAGAAGAATGAAAAGAAAAAAAGAAGAGGCGCATGCGAGGACGGGAGGGTAAGGCCTGCAGTACAGGGCGCAGAAAGCGAGAGAGGAACAAATGAGTACGATGAGTTACGACTCAACGTAAATCTCGGGCTAATGGTTGCCTAAACGCGAAACCCCGGCGCTGCGCGCGCGCTCCAACGGATACACATACAAACCGCGAGGAGGCTTATATTTTGCACTGCACTGCCTCGCATGCGAAATTTAATAATCCAGCTAATGGCCCTGCCTACATTTATTATCCGCCAAACTGCACGCACCAGTTTTCAATGGTTAATAAGCGCCACGTCGATCGAGAAATTACGGGAGCAAGTAACTCTCGCGACTTGATGGATTAATATACTTTATGTGCTTGGTCTGAGCTTGCTCTCCCATAACAGGATTTGATTTCCGAATGAGCGTTGCTGGTAATGTGATACTCGTTCGCCAATTTTTTTTAACACTATTTTTTAATTTCGAATATGTTTGTTGAAATTACACTTATTGAATTGATTGATGAAATAAAATACGTGCTTTTAAATTGTAAAAGTAATGTCAACAAACTATTTTTGTTTTTAACTTCGAATTATTCCAACATAGTGGAGTTTATTATTCCAAAATTTTGACGTTTTTTATAAATCCGGATTTATTCAAATAGCGTGGAAATTAATTTTAAAGCGCGTTAGTACGTAATTGTATCGTCTATAAGTAATGATAAAACAAGTAGTGTTACAGTAGTACAGTCGGACAATGGAATATCACTTCGAACGGGCGCTAACTCAATCTCACAAAAACCTAAATTATGAAAAAAGTTAAAAAGCATATATTTGTTTGTGATGAAGGATATAAGTATTTATATAAGAAAAAGGTAAGTACTTATATAAAAAATTCAGTTTGTGAAGATAACTTAAATGAATATATTTATTTATCTGAGCTTTTTTAATGACCCACAAATGGACTTCATTTTGTCATACATAAATTACTTAACGCTTCTTAATTTTATAACATAAATTCAGTCTCTATTACATAGTTTACTTTTTTTACAGTGCACAAATAACTTCGTATTTCATTTTATTCACATATAGCTACATATAAATCTTTTTACATCTTTATATTTTTACACTTTTTTTATATTTTTCAACATTTTAATATTTTTATCTTTTAACTATTTCCATGTTTCACATTTATATCATTACAATTTCACTTATTCACTAATCTTAAACAGGATTCTATGAGATTTTGGTTACAACAATTTTTTTAATCAATTCAAAAATTTATGTGAAAAAAAAAATATTGTTATAAATTATGTATTAATCACACCGAGACTTACGACGATAATCCCTGCCGATGAATAATCGAATATTCGAAAGAACATTATCGTATCCTAAAGTAGTACGTTGGTCGATAAATCTTATTTATCGAAAGGCATCAGTCACCAGGAATGTCCGGGACCATGGAGAAATCACAGAGGAGTGTGAGAGAGAACTACTACTAGCGATCATTATTAGATCCCCCTCCCTTTCGTTGAATGCTGTGCTTGGTCCCCCTTTCTCTTTGCCACAAGCTTTACTCTTTCCCTCTATTTATGATTTTTTTACGAGCGTGCTCGCCGCCGTAGCTCGCCGGTCAACTCGTCGCAATAAATATAGTGGCATTTCGGAAACCGCGCGTCCGCCTCTTAATGGACCTCTTAGACCGTTATTAAATTATAAATTATGACAATCTCATCTCTCCATTTAATGAACCCGACGTTTTATGCTGGCCGTCAATTTTTCTACGGACACCTCGTGCAACGATCGCAGTGCTTTTTAGCTGTATAACGTATCTTATCTTGCGCGCGAATCTACCCACGCATCCTATACTTGAATTATGGCATTATAATCGCACGATGAAAGACTACCTTGTTGATCGAAGTTTTGTTGACATATGGCTATTGTTCTTATGAAGATAGACATTCACCTATTCTGAATTATTATGAAAGAATTTGAGCATTATATTTTTCCAAATTTTTGGAAATTTAAATATTTAATTTCGTCATTGCCGTAAACGTGAAATTGACAAATGTGTTCTAATGAGAGACTAATTTTCAGATTTTTTATCAAGTAATATGATGCTAATTGGTCAACAGACTGAAAAAAAAGGAATATTCAAAATACCAACAAAATGCCATTCGTATGCGGCAGGAAATGGTTTAGGATGAATCAACTGTCGTTTCTGGAAATGTATGGTCTCTATTTAAAAGTCTATTACATACATTAATATACAAATCACTGATTCAGCCTGTGATAAAAGTATCTATACTTACTCGTTCGGATATTTTAATTTCCAAATTCGAAGTGTGTTAGAGTGATAAAAAAAAGAGAAATCGACCAATGGTAACTAATCACTTCTCGCCGATACTCAGGCGTCTTTTTGACTAACGTATAAAACAAGATATTTCAAGATCCGTTCCCACACAAACATCACTAGCAATCAATTAATGAAAAGCTGTACCGAAAACCGGAGAATGAGAGAGGGGAGAAAAAAAAGTAACTCGTTGAGGTAATCAATTAAGAAATCCAACCCGACGACGACGACGACGACGACGACGACTATAGCTCGAAGTTCAAAGCCATTAAAAAGCAGTTGTAGAAGCGCGCCAAGGAATGTATAGGTGCGCGGAGTGCGCTTCGCGCCTAAAAAGCTGATGCGGAGAGAGCACAAACTGGACTGCGGTTGTTAATATTTAAGGTCCTCGCGGTTAATCCGATATCTTCCCACGAATGGCGTCCCGCGGCGAGCGAGAGCGCGTATAACGCAGCTTTATTAGCCGTCAATTGTTTGTTCAACATTCTCCCCGAAAAAAAAAAACCCCGTAAACGTTCGCCACTCGAGATTTACTGCGCCCACGGCTTTAAAATGGACCTCGTCTCTTGACTTTTGACGACGCGACGCCAACGTTTAACTACTTATCGTTTATTCTTTTTTGTCATTGTTGTTGGCTCTTTTTCACTTCTGACTTCGGGTTCTTTGTTAAGTGGAGAGGCGTTGAAAATTTTTTGTGGGCACGGTATAAAGCAGACGGCGAATAGTTCTGTCAACTCTGGACTACCGGATATATTGAAAATTATAACTTGTACGAGCAGCAGTGAATTGATAATTTTATTCTTCCAGTAGCATGATAACGTATAACCTGCAATGCAGTAACAATCTGAGCAAACAAGTTGTAGTTTGTGTGTTGGGATGATAGCGCTGAGCCGAAAATCAAACACTAAAAGGCAGCGAGCGTAATAAAGGTCCGGTCTCGGGTATAATAAAATGATCAACAGCATAAATTCAACGAGAGAGAACAGGCTCCTCTCCCTCTCTCTCGCGAGGAGAACGACGTAATTGATTTGAGTTAAGCAGCTCGCAAGATCATAAAAAGAGGCCGAAATCCAGAATGCGAATATCAGCAAACGAGGGAGCTGCTGCTGACGATCTCCGAGCCAATAGGCACTGCCAAAGAATCCTCCGCGAAACAAATTAAGAATTTAACGTGCATCGTTGTGACTCATAATACAATCTTTTTATCCCAAAACGTTAATTTTAATTTAGCCGGCTATTAGTGGGCCATAAAAAGAGAAGAAGAAAAAAGGAACGAGCGGTAGGAGAAGAAGAAAAAAAAAAGAAATAAAACGGCAAAACGTTTGGAAAGTCGACGAGTCAAAGAACGAGGCGATATGCGAGTGGAGGTGACGTAAATTTGGCGGTCAATCTTGACTTTCGCGCCATTCAAGCGGCTTCATTAATTAAGCCCAAGCGCGCGCGTCCGGCAAGAGAAGTCGTATACAGAGCTATCGTAAAAGCCGATGGTTTCTGTTTCGTGGAAGCTTGAAGGAGCGCGGGCGAAACAACGAGGTGCTAGAGAACCAAATAAAACTCGAGGAATACGAGGAAAAAAGCCGAAATAAAGAAAAAAAAAGATTGTGGGAGAGAAAAAAGCCAACGAGCAGTAGTAAAGATGTACAGAAACAAAGCTCCCACTTCTCGTTCTCTGAATTTATGCCGCGAGCTTTATTACATTACGCTGCTAATGAGGCTCGCGTTGGTAAAATTTATTCTAGTCCGTAGTGATAAAAGCTTCAAATCCTAGAAGTAGTAGAATTATATTCTCCATAGAATCGCTATAACTCAATCGTAGAATTCAGTAGTGTGCGTTGTAAAATTATATTTTATCATCGCGACTTACACTATATCGTACGTTATCTGGCGCGCGAAATTAGAAAACAAGTTTTCAACCCCGCGCCGTATTATCAAAAAATAGCCGCGCTTTACAACCGTGAAAGAAAAGAAAAAAGAAAAACGAAAGAAATCCGTGCAAAACGTTAATGTTGTCGAAGCAAAATACACACAAGCTTGAATCGCCAGCGAGATAATCCAGGAACGAGCCCAAGGTATATATCTTTATATTGCACACGCAAGCCTCGCGCGTCTCGTCGTTATCCGGACATTGGTTGTAAACGCGGTCATTATACGCCTGGCGAAGCTGCTCTCTTCTCGGAGGAGCTGTTATATCGCGGTGCCGCGCGTTAAAACTTGCTCGCTCGCGCGCCAGAGAGAGATCAGATATTTATCGCGAATGAAAAGCCTTTGTGTTAAACAGTCTAATTCCCCTGGTGAGTTATTATCTATAAAAAAAAGGTGCGTGTCTCTTGGACACACGACCACGAGGCTTCGGCTTATGTTACCACGCCAGGTAATAAAGAAGCATTTACACTGTCATGCAGTCACGTTCGAGTATATATATGTATATGCCGTGCATCTTGCGACCGTTCAAAGTCTGTGTGTTTTATACGCCAGCTGAAACGATGCACACATACACACCGAATTCTTTTTGCTTGACGAATCTCGTTGAATTAATAATAAAAGTACACGAGCTCATCTTTATGATTGGCTTTTTATATTTTACGATATTGTTCGTGAGTTTACGACCTGTCATTACTTTATAATTCAAATTCGAATAAAGCTAATTCAACTTATAAAAGTTTTCTCCAATCTAAATCGACATTAATCACGAATTGTTTGAGGTGTTTTCTTAACACTCTCATATAAATTTATCTTCCACAACAATTTTAACGCAATAAATAGTAAGTCGTTCTGAATGAACTACCATCATAACAATAATTTTATTAACTGATAAGTACAATAAAATCTTGAATACTTCAGTATGTAACATGCATGAGATAAAGAGAGTGTACTTCAATAAAAAGTACTACCTCAAGGGGCATCACCGTATATCAGAGATCCAACCAATAAGAGAGCCGTAATGGCCGCGGAAAATATTATGTATATTTCACGATCTCGTTTACGCCGTTTATATTTCTCATTGCGTAAAGTCAGATTTCTGTGTATAGCGCGACAAAGTTACAAGTGTGTCCACTTACAGGCTGCATAATTAACTGACTGGTATTAATGCAAATAATTATGAAACGCCACTCGGTCACAGCGAGTTTAGCTACATGTGAATTCGCATGGCGTGCATGACGAATATGTTAGTGCCAGCATTACATGGAGATAATTAGGTGCCTTAATGGAGACTCTCAGAAATGTGTGGTTGGCATGGCATCGTTTATTATCCGAATAATTAAGGGAATTAACGTGTATAACTGTATAATTGTAGAGACAACGATGCTTAATTCACACATTAGTTCTAAGTTGCGCAGTTTACTACATTTCAAACTTGTCGTTGTTAAATATTATGTCTACGCTCATTTGAAATTTTAACTATACTTAGTGGATAAGACTCATCTTATAGAGAAGACTTTTTAGGTGACAATTTACACAACAAATCAAATTGACGAAGCTCAATCGTATGATTCATATGTAAAATTCATGAATGTTAAGTCCCATTGAAGTCTACGAGTTACGGTAATAGGCAAGCCGTTGAAACGTAAATGATATACCTTGCGCATTATTTTCATTCAAATATGCTTGTTTTTGACTGACATTTTCTCCCTTTATGTCGCATAATGGATGGGAAAAAAATCACGTTTGACTGCCCCTTAGTATAATAAGTTTTCTTAAATCTCCCAAAGGGATTGCCGCGTAAAGCAGCACGCCATCGGCAGGCTTAAACGCGAATATACATCGCGGCGCACAGTCAGCGAGAAAGATCATTTTCAAAGGTGTAATCTCTTACGCCTCGAGAAGATGAAAAAGAAGAAGAAGAAGAAGCGTCAAGTTAAAGAAAACCATTATAGTATATATACCTGTGCTTAAGCGAAGACACACGCACACGCAGACACCATGGGCGTGAAACCTCTCTCGACTTTTTAACTGGCAGCGCCGCGCGAGCGATTAATCCCCTTTTTTCCTCGGCTCGAGCGCGCCCATTCAGCGACTTTTCCCTCGGGCGAACTGCGCTGGTTGAATGGCGCGCGCTAGTGTGTGTGTGTGTGTGTGTATACGATGACTTTTTTTTCGCTACGCCGACTCCGTGAAGTGTCCCGCGGGAGGCGCTCAATGGGAAAAATCGACGGGAAAATGATCTTATTTTTTCCCGGAACACTCGAGTGCGCCGCTTCAAAAGAGAGGGCAAAAAGAGCATCGGCACGGAAAAAGGGCCAATGGATGTATGACAATGAGCTGCCCGAGGACCCAAGACTATGTAAATAATGCGTGTGACTTCGGCACCGCGCTGTCAATGGGGTGTCGGTTACCAGTCTTATACACACTATAGGCCTCATTGGAAAATCATTGCGATCTCATTCTCGCTACAATGAATGAATGAAACTCTCTCTCTATAATGCTGTCAATAGGAAACCTATGAGAAGACATTTTTCGATTCATTGATTTTTTTTTCTTCTTCTTTGACTTTTTCACGCGAAAAATCCACCCACATGCAGCCTCGATTTCCTTTCAAATATGCTTTCAGTAATTTTCTTCGAATGAAACATTAAAAATGAAAAATACAATAATTATTATAACGCTCAATACTTATAATAAAAGATTTTTTATACTGGAATTTTCTAATCTATCTGAGCTCGTTTCAAAGCAAACAAGTAATCTTATTGAGCATAAGGTGTTATTGGATCATGCTAGTGTTTTAACAAGAAATCAGACTAATGATTTAAGATTTTGGATAACCAATTTCGATTTACGTAATTTTGACGTACCTTTCTTTTTTTACCTTTGGCAATCTATTATTATTTTGATTGTTTTTTATTTCAAAATCATGAAAGTTTAGATACAGTTTCATGTTTTATACAACGTTATAAATAAAGATAAAGGCGATTGATTTTGTTTGACCCATTTTACTCAATAATTGCCTTTGTTATCCAAAGAGGGAGAATAGGGTAGCCAATGTGGAGATAGCTTTAGGCATGCCCTATTCGCCACTTAATATGTTATGACAAATACGTTATCTTGATATGTGCATAGCCTACTAGGAGGCTCTCTAATCATGATTCAACAGTCGTCTAGCATTGTGGCAAACGCAAAAAAATCATTAACATCGACTGGAGTAAATAAATAATCACTGAGCTTCCAATATAACTAAAATTTTAGCATGTACGTTGTATGCTAAAATTACGTATATAAGTACGTTATTTATAGAATCAAATTTTCTCTTTTCTGATTTTCTCGTATAGTTGAACATATTTATAGCGCGTTTCGTATCGAAAGTCAAGCGCACCTTGTTTCCTTAATTTATACACGATTCGAAGATTCTTCGGTTCTAATGGAGCACTCGTTATTCACAAATGGTGCGGAGCCGAGACACAGATTTACGGCGTGCTTCGTTAAAAAGCGCAAATAGACAAAGGTTGTTGTGCGTCGTCAATGGAATAGCGAATGAAGGCTTATATCATTCCGAGAAAATGACGGTATTCGTAAGGATTTCTAATTCGTGCATGTGTGTGTGCGCGCGCGCACAGGCACAGCAGGCAGTGGTATATATACAGATGCGCATGGCGATCACGTCGCGCGCGGTCCTTGTTTACATATCTCACGCGAAGGCCGGCCTCTGAATCTTAAAAGCTCCGCGATGTCCTACGAACACGTCTTAAAATCTCTCCACTCGCGCGCATCACGCATCCATTACGGCACGTTACCTTCTTACCCTAAAAATGCCATAATTCTCGGGCCGGCCAACAACTGCCTTTCTCAAATACGAATTATACGACGTGCTTTTCTAATCTTTACTTTTTATTGACCTGCACGTCATCACGACTGTATTACGAGGATATGTTATCAATTAACAGTTATCTAAGCACGATAATTTAATCAAGATTAATTACATGTACTTCGACGTAATGTATTTATTAACAACAAAATATTGTAGTATCACAGGAAATTTTTAAATATTAAATGTTCGTCACTCTCAGTGAGATGCCATTTGAAATAAGACCAAAAATGGCATTGGTCAAGACCTCATTGTGTGGTTAGTCAGCTGAATATCGACACTCAGGGAGAAAATGCTTTGCACTCGGAGCATAATCAGCTTCCTGAAGGGAGTAATTATGACTCTGGTGAGCGAGCCATGGACCCACTCTTTCGCAAGATTTCAGAAGGTGGTTATGCTCGTTTTAGTTGCTCCGCGTGGGTGGTCTTCGCCCACGTCCAAGGTGACACGCGTACCGGGTCTTCCGGCCTGTTGCCAAGTCCTGATTTCGAGCCTTTACGAGACGGCGCTACCAAGGTCGTCCCTGACAACGTGAAGACAGGGGTTGCGGCTGAGCTAATCGAAACAGGTATTGCCTTAATTGGCATGGAGATCAGCAATGATTTCCAAGTGCGAGACTTGTTGAAACATGGACCACTAGGTGGGGCCACTGGGGAGCCTGGAATCCTCGCTAACACAGACCAAGCAATCTCGCCGGTGTGGAGCGGCCTGTAAACGCCCACCATTCATCGCGGAGTTCCGCGCACCTTAGGAGCCCAACTCGGGCCCCGGCAAGTCAAAGCTGGGGAGTCACTCGTGGGTGAATCTCCTGGGACTGCGCTACTGCGCGCCCTTTCGAGGACGAAGTTCATGTCGTATTTTATTGTTGTTGGTTGAAAATGATTCCGGTAACTCGATCTGGACTCGGGTAGATAATAAATTACCTCTTGAACAGTTGACAACTGACAGGTTCCACCACTGTGGGTAAAGCGCCGCGGCCGTGGTCCTAGCAGCCACTAAAAGCAACCACCCTCAGTAGTACAGCATAGAACTTGGACACTCGCGCGAGCGTACGGATGTAAGTAGACCGTAAGCATTGCACTGTGCATTCCCGTGCGGCTGTCGGTCGAAAGCTACTCAGAGTTCGGGATGGGCCTTGGTCCACTTTCGGCTTTGGCCTCCGGCAACGGAGTCATCGGGGCGTAAGCGCCGCGAAGCGGCTGTTAAGAGTTTCAGCGCTGGTTAGCTGTTTGTGCGAACCTAGCTCTTCGCGCAGCCGCCTAGCAATCCGTGCTCGTTCGAGGGGTTCGTGAGAAGCCATTTGGCCTAATCGTGTCCCCTTAGTTACCATCTGAGCGCAACTTATGGGTGGGGTGCGCCCGACTCGAATTTCGAGTCAGCCCAATGGGAAAGCAGACATGAACGACGACGATGATAGTGGTAACGCCTCGGATGCGTGTGCGCTGATACTCGCGGCTTCGAGCAGCGCGGGCGTTGGGATGTGTAGCCCAGAATTGGCTAGAAGTCGCAACGGAGAGGATCAGCCTTCGGTTGGTTCGATGACCAGGAGCAGGTCTAGCCGAAGTGCCACTCCGGCGAGTCCAGACCAGACTTCACGTCGTATGTCTCCTGCCATCGAACACCGGGTAACAGAAGGCCACGACGACACGATCGCAGAAGGCCCACCTATCATCGGATCCAAGGTTCTCAACCTGGCGCATATGGAACTAGCAGTCGTGGAAAATGTAGACACCCGGTGTCCTCGCTGCAATGTCCTTTTTCAGAGCAGCGAGGATTTAAACTCCCACATTCGAAAGCGACATCTCGACCTGAGGGTGACGTGGATATGTGTCTGTAGCAGGCGCTGTCCTACATTCCAATCATGGTCGTGTCATAAGCCACACTTCCAAGGACCCCCGATCGAACGTGAACGCCAGGCTTTCCAATGCGAGCTTTGCGACTTCTCGTGTAGTTCCCAAATTGGGCTGTCTCAGCATGAGAGAAATGTCCATGAGGATCTGTGAAACGAGAAGCGCGCTCGTCTCCTTGAGCAACCCAAAGGGACACCAGGTAGAGGGCTCACAAATTGGAACGCTGATGAGCTCGACTTGGTCGTCCAGTATGCCGAGGAATTCCAAGGCGAATGGCACATCAATGTGCGAATCGCTGAGAAATTCTCAGAAAAATATGGCGTCGACACGAACTTGAAAGCTACTTGGGTTAGGCGTATCTCCGACCTCAGGAGAACGCATGTGTCCAGGGAACGAGCGCAACAGTTGGCTCAGCATCCTCGAAATATTGGTCAGGCGAATCTTGTGGCTGATGGAGGCTCGCTCGAGTCTATTGAGGAGGAGAGCGAGGTCCCCGTCATACTGATATCGCCCCCCGGGGAGGCAGTAGCCGACGACGTCCCAAGAAAAGGGATAAACGTTTCTCCCGGAAGGATCGCAGAATCCACCGGGCTCACAGGAAACGTTTTCCCTGTGCCAGGTGCCGGGAGCTCTTCAACACCGAACCGAAGAAGCTCGCCGCAATGGTCTGGGAGAACGACCTCTCCCTTCTCGATCGAAAGGACTTTCCGTCATCGGAAGCAGTCAGAGACCTTTACGAAGGCCTCTGCGGTTGTGATAAGGTCCGGAGAGGAGAGGCGTCTCGAGTTATGTCGCTGGGTACATCGCCAAGATGTACGAGAAATGCTTTACAGTGGTGAAAGCGCAAGATGGGATGGTTCGGGTTGAACTAAAGAGGGACATCAAACAGGGCGACTCGTTGGCACCTCTGATCTTCAACTTGTCCATCGAGCCCTCACTTGAAACGATTGAACGAGACACCGTCGGCATTCCGGTTGCTGAAAGCCTGTCTATCTCCACCATGGCTTTCACCGACGACGTAACCAGTTTGGCGAGAGACCGCGAGGAAGCAGAGAAACAGCTCCGGACATTCTCGGACGACCTTAGTAAGATGGGTATGACTTTATCCTACCTTTGAAGTCGTGCCCTTTCCGAAGAGCTGGTGTACCAGGGATCCTGGCATCACCGTGAACGATATTGCAGTGCTTTACGTCAAGCCTGATGAGGCTTTTCGTTATCTCGGCGCTAAGTTCTCTTCATGGAAGGGGCCGATCAAAGGGTTTGATGTCGACCATCTGGAAGAGATCATTCGACGAATTCGTCGGTTGCCGCTTAAGCCAATGCAGAAACTAGAACTCCTGCAAACGTACTTGCTGCCCAAGTTCATCTACGGGCTGATAGTGAGTACAACGGCTAAGGCGGTACTGCAGGAGATCAACTGGGTCATTCGAGAGCATATGAAGGAGCTCATGCACCTTCCGTGCTCAATCAGCAATGGATTCATCTATTCGCCGAAAAAGTGTGGAGGGCTTGGGCTGCTGAACTTGGAGAAAGCAGTGCTGATCGCCGCGCTTCGGCAAGGCCTGAAAGCCTGCCAATCCACTGACCCGGCGGTGCATGATGCAATGTCTGAGCCCAAGCAAATGGAGAGGTTGCAGAACTTCGCCAAAGCTTTGAGGCTCCCTTGGCCCGTAACGCTCGAAGCGCTTGATACGTTCAAGCGCAACTATCGCCAGAGTTTTGTCGACGAATGGGCAAAACAAAAGTGGCAGGGTCACGGACTTAAAGACTTTGCGAGAGAAAAAATTTCGAACGCCTGGCTCACACGCAATGATCTCCTTCGCCCGTCGAGGATCATCGATGCCATTAAGCTTTGAACAAACACGGTCCCAACGAGAGCGATACAGCAGATTATCGACGAACGAGTCGACTCGTCCTGCCGACTGTGTCGTGGTGATCGCGAAAGCCTTGGGCACATACTCGGCAAATGTCAGTATACCAAGGATAAGCGAATCCACCGCCATGAAGGGATCAAATACTTGATTAAAGCTCGTCTCGGGGCCAGGTGCCCAGTATACGATGAGCCTGAAGTCAAGGTCAATGGAGGGCATTTCAAACCCGACCTCGTTGTGCGAACAAATGAGTTAGGGGTTCTTGTCCTCGACGTCACCGTCCGATATGAGAACAGAAACAGTCTCTCCAGAGGCCGCATTGAAAAGATGGAGAAGTACTCGGGTTTTCTGAGGAAACTCCAGCAAAACTTCAACTCGAAAGCTGGTCAAGTTCTACCAATCGCAGTCGGCTCGAGAGGAGCGCTGCCGCCAGAAACGAGCCAGGCGCTCACTCTGCTTAAAATCCCAAAGAAAGATTGGCTAACTATCTCGATGATAGCTCTCCGGAGCTCAATTGAGATGGTGAATGCCTTTATGGACGAGTAGCGCAATGGCGCGTCTTCCATGCCTGTGATGTCCCGTAAATTTATGTTAATTTATTTACTGTGATGTCCTATCTGACTTGTGCTTGCGCATTGATTGTACTTATTGACGACCATACATGGAGTATGGTTTTTACTCAGTTAACATGTGCCGTCCTATTTATTCTTAATGTACTGACTTGCGCTCGCGCATTCTTTTTATACATTGACAACCAAACATGGAGTATTTGTTGTACTCGTCCAACATGTGTTGTTAAATAAGGGATCTGGACCTCATCTGCCCTTTTCAGGGCAACCTTCAAACTGCTCTTCTTAGAGCAAATGAGAGAGATCGCCAAGCCTGAAACAAATTGAACGCGAAAGGCGATCATTCTAGCTCGATTTGCCACTGGGGAACTAGAGTTGGGCTTGCCCTTGCAACGAGGGAGAAGCGGAAGCGAGTCCCGCCACCGCGTCGAGCTAGTTCCTACCAAACAGGGCTCTTCGATGCGAGTCGTAGGGTGGGGCCCGGGCGACCGGGTCTGGCCACGCCGGCGAAGCCAGCACAGTTGTCAACTAAGTGCTGGGGCGAGTACGTCCTCGACGTTTTCCCTGGACACCGCACAGGCGGTGACTGAACCTCGCTTTCTCGTCATATCATTCGGCGAAACTTCGTTCTAACTAATTTTTCCAAGCCTACAGGCTGACTTGGCAGTGTACACGTCCGCTCGCCGTGGGAATTTGCCTACAGCAAGCTCGTTAATAAAAATTTATGTTCAGAGTCTCTCCTCATTTGACGCTTGCGTCACTGGAGGGGCTCTGCTGTACCTGTCCGACGAGAGCTGATAGGGAAGTATGACCGCTCCGAATTTGGGGCGTGCTGTCATATTAAGATAGTTAGTCCAATGCTTTCTACAAGACTATGGAAGACTCTGTCACCAGCAAATGCGAAGTTTTTTTACGACATCTCGCCACTGCCAGAACAAATGCTCCAAAACAAGCCCGAATGGGATACCATTCCAGAGCTTCGTGAGAGCGGTGACATCATCAACATCATGAACACGAAAAACTATACTAACTGTGATTAAAGAGTGTGCTATCACTTTGGCATTGACAGGTGTAACAATTGGCAGCAATGACAATTCTAAATACCTTTCTGTGAGTATCATGATAATAACGATTCTATAAACTACAATATTGGGCTACGGTGACTATTTTGTTTCCTCATATTCACCCATTTAATTTAATAGAGGTCCAGCATCAGTCGCGTTGCCGTCTCTGGAAATCTAAAGAAATACTCCATTCAATCATCTGTAACTATCAATAAAGTCACGCACAGCGCTGATCTTTACGAAAACGAACAAGGTATCGTTGCTAGCAAGATGAATTTGACATTGCACGAAGTGAAAGGCGCTTCCGAGCCAATCTCTGCACCATCGAATCCTGAGTCCACCGGTAACTTGGTCTACAGCTACAACGATCCTTTTGGAAAACCAAATTCTTGCAGACCAAACCAACCCAAACAAGCTTGGAACTCCAAACGCGAGCACCAAAATTATAGACCAAGAGCTGGTTACCGAAAACTAACCTCATAAAACACTTGGATAAAGAATGTAAAAATGGAAAAAAAGTGTTTTTACATAACTAAATTGATTTCCTGGCAGTCCTCACCTGGGGCCGTATGGGAATAGCGGCCGAATTTCCCAGGTGAAAAAAGGATTTTATGTTAGGCAAAAAATGTTTATAGCTAATATTACAGAACTCAAGTATTTGGTCAGTTAATTGAGAAAAGGAAAATACTGCGAATCGACTAGGCTTAACAACTCTGAAGTGACCATCAACTTTCCTACTGAAACCTGATTCCCATTCCAGTTTAATCTCAGGACTCCATCGATTGCACACATTGACGGATACAGCAAAATTACCAACGAAGAATCAGACAACGAATCTAATGTTCCAAAATCAGTTACGATAAACGGCAAAGTAAGAGTGGTCTACGGTATGGAAGTACAAAAGAGACTTGGATTCGTAACTCCTTTCGAAAATCAGGAATACCTTGTAGATGTTGACAGGAATGTGGAGATCCACTTGCCTATTCGTGGTGAAGTGAATTTCGACAAAAACAAACGTGAAATTTGAGTAACTGTTCAACCTAATAAAGATATTGCTGAATTTAAAGTTCTTCAATACAAAACTGAACATTTTACCTCGAAGCATGATATTTTCAATATGGAACCCGTCATAAAGGATACGAACACCCACATCATGCACAAAGACCGCACTACTAAATCGCAGACAGGATTCAACGATATGAAAAACAAACAGGTCGTAGGATTCAATTGGGAAAGACTAACCTGGCATTCACCAGAAGAGAATGAAAGACGCGAAAACAAACAACGCAATGACAGAATGGCTATGCAAAAACTCTCGCAATCACTTATGGAAATTACTTTCGCTAACCAGGAGATCGACGCTGAGTACGAGGAATACTCCGTGCAACTGTCTCCAGGCGCCGAAGCGAAGATAGAAATGAAATTTTCGTACGACCACATAACCACCGACAAAAACAATGATATTGAGGATTTTTTGGAGAAATTATTAAAATTATTTTTAAAAAACTTTATTTTATCTTTCATAAGTTTTGTAATCTTCTCAACAAGAAATTTGATTGCAAGATCTTCCAGATTTTTAAAGATCTATATATTATCATGATTGCAGCTCAAAGTGAATTCTTTCTTTATTTGTTTGTTAAAATAAATAGTGTTTTCATAGTTGAGCTTTGATAAAACTGTTCATAATTAAATGAGAAAAATTGTTAATACATAAGACGAACAGGGTGGAAGGGTGGGGAACATTTACAAAAGGCGATTGTTTTATACTTTTCTGAGCCATACGCTTTGCTTTATTCTTGTGTAAGCAACGCTTTTTAAAAAAATTAGGTAAAATGTGTATTTTATACATCACTATTCCAATATGTATAATGGTATCAAACCATTACACGTCTTGGAATAGCAGTGGTAGAAAATATATCAAAAAATTTCATTTGCGTGAAATAAAGCAAATAGAGAGGTTTTTATACATATTTTTCAATTTTTCACGGCGTACTTTAGTTATTAAAAATTTACGACACAGTCACTCTACGGTATTAAACTATTGTAGCATAGCAACTTTCTGCATAAGTCCATTTCACAAAAGCATTCCGCTAGACTTCGAGGTACATTTTTCCTAGAAATGTTTATCGATCTTTATTTCCGCTGATAAATTTGTTCTATACATACTTAGTTCATTTATATTATTATTTTTATCTGTTTAACAAAGTGGAAATTATCTCAATATTCTGTCACATTATGCCGATACAATTGTTTAATATTTTAGAGAGCAAAAATATTTTACAAAACACAACTTAAAAAAATTGTTAGTATATTTTACCAACTATTGTATATATCTAGCTATGCGAAGAAAAATACTAAGCAATAAATGTTAACACCTGCCCGCCGGGTCGTAATGTTCGGGAAAAGATCACAAATGCTTGGAAAAACTGACGTGCATCAAAGTCATTCGGAAAAAATCAACGTTGTTGAGTCTTTCAATAGAAGCTATAATGCGCGGCCATTATATAGAGACGAATAGTCCGGAAGCGAAGAAAAGCAACCGTGACAAGAGCGCGAAGTCATGAAGTCCTCGTAAAATCAACATTAGAGTCGTTGGGCGGGCCTGACGTTTCAATCGAGCGCGCACGGTGAAAGCACTGGCTTTTCAGAGTCAAAAACCGCAAAATCTGTCTGTTATCTGGGCCGCAGACGGCAGTTAAAGGCACATCTGCCTTTCAGGCGTCGTCGCATAGTCGCACGAGTGCATTATTCGTCGAAGGCCGCCGCGACAATGCGCTCTCAAAATATTTATTTTACTTCTGATCTGGCCCCGTCGAAAGTCGCGCTGCTTTTCGGCCCGACGGTCAATGTGAATGGGCGACCCGGTAATCTCGTTAGGCCTCGACAATGAAACGATGAAATACGGTTTGACTCCTCGGAGTTGAGAGGATAGGCCACACAAACCCCCATTGGAATGCAGATAAGTTTTCGTTTGAATATTTTTTACTTTAGCAAACAAATTTTATTTTACAATGTCGTTATACGATTGTTTATGAAAGCTAATTTTATTTTTAATTGATTTATTTGAAAGACAAAGAAACAAATTTATTTAACGTGCGAAAAATGACTTTGTTTGTTTGTTCCAAATTCTTGTGTAAAAGAAAATTAAAATATTTGTTTATCCGAAGCATTGACATAAGCAACGGTATCTAGAAAAGTGATATCCATCAGAGTTGCCCCCCATAGTTGAAAGTGACAAAACCATCGCAGGCGAGGCAAAGAAAAAAAAACCAACATAAAAAGTCGAAAGCTATAAAGTTACGTTTACGATGTGCAATTTCGCCCCGGCAATCTTGATTTGATGGAGCAACACACCCGCCGCGAATTTTCCAGGAAATCGTCATAATCGTAGGTACGTAGGCATTACGTGCGGCTCGTTAAGCCAGCTAAGAGGGACAGCTCGCGGAGCTACTGCAAGCGGTGCGAATTCCACGCCGTTGCTCGGACGTGCACGGAATTCGTCTGATCCTTCTCTTTCACTCTTATACTCGCGCGCGGGCCTCCAGGCCATATGACATGATGCACTGCGCTTGTTCGCTTCTCTTTCCCTCTCTGTCTCTCTCTCTCTCTTTTTTTGGCTCCTCGTTTAATACGCCAACAGAATGACGGACCGACCTTTTCGTTCTTGCTGGCTCTTCGCAAATCGTAAAGATTTGTCGCCGTGAGCGGACCAACGCGTGCTTTCTTTGAATTTTTCGCATTATTATTGTCACCTTGCTGCGAGCTTTATTCGTTTTGATGAATCAATCAAGCCTGCACTTTGACTTGATTGATTTCTTTTTTTTTATTGATCTTTGTAGCGATAGACTTTACTTGACAATTTGACATTGATTGGTTTGAAAAATATAAAATATACTAGATGACTTCTTTGAAAGAAAAGCGCAAACTCTCGGGAAAAGGCTGGCGATAGCTGGAGGGAATAATGAAAGTAATAATTCTGCAATTTTTAGACTGATTTCATAAACTGCGGGTAAAAAGCATTATCAAGATTTTAACGCAGGTGATTAAGCAAGCAGCCCAACAATCACAATAAAATCACGTCCTAAAGTTATTACTCGCCTATTACAATCATAAAAGAAAACAGATTAAATGCAGCTCTCTCTCTCTCTCTCTCTCTCTCTCTCGCGCTAATTTTTCCGCAGTATATACGTTTTTGTCGTGCATGAAAAACACGCTTGGACGGTGCAATTGTTCGCGGTGCCAACGTCTTCCTTTAGGGGGAGCCCGAAGTGCGCATTAGCGCGCATTAAAACGCGATTATATTGTTGCAGGCCCGCGGCGAGTTTTATAAGCCGCGTTATTTGTCATTAGCGATTTTCAACGAGGAGGCACGAGGCTCGTTCAAGTGCCTTTTCCTCGAATCAATTACGACGCGGTTACTGTATATATATACGCGCCGAGCAGCTATATCCCTCTCCTCTCTGAAAAGGATCGCCAAGACCAACCATGGCGTGAGCATTATGAGCATTTTATTGCTTCGCCACTTACGCCCTGCCTGTGCGCACTGCTTAAAGGATAGATTTTTATCTGAAGGGATATGGCTTCTTTTTTTTTTTTTTGTTTACTTGATCGAATGAACAAAGGGTGTTGGGTATCTCTACGGGTACAAAAAAATGATGATAATATAATCGTCGGGGTATACGACTATTTAAATATAAGTCGCGTCAAATTGCTTTTTATGCCCATGAAAATTGAATCGTCCGCCGCGGCGAGCGCGATAGGAAAATAAATGCCAAGTGAGGACGATGAAGTTATAGCGCGAAAGGTGGTCTTTTACGAGGAACGATCGTAAATTCTAATGCGGCTTTGCAGCTCAGCGCAGAGAGAGAGAGAGAGAGAGAGAGAGAGAGAGAGAGAGAGAGAGAGAGAGCTGACTATGCGCGAAAGGACGCACACGGCAAGTGACCTCCCGTATGGGTGGCACACTGGCAGCCAACGCCGTTTATTCTTGTCATGTAAGCACAGGCAATGAAAGTTAAATGCGTTTGCAACTATATCGATGCAGCCAGCTTAACTCCCCGCTATCTTTCTTTATCGCCAACAGCTAATCATTCGCCTACTACAACAACAACAAAATACATAGAGAACCTCGACTTCCTTATTTCACTTTACTCCTTTTTTTTTTTGCAGCGAGAAAAAAAAAACATACTCTCCCTAATTGTTGGCCGCGCTGACGTGTTAAGTGGTCCGTCCTATGGCTTATCTGAAAATCGATACAACCCCTTCTGTGAGTTTATTAGCTATGCCGTTATTGCTGATAATTTTTATGCCATTTTTCATGGAGATTACACTCTGTGCTGCATGAATATGGTAAGTTGTAATTTAATAAAATTAAATGTAATCTTTGAAGCTCGTATATTTTCTGGTCTTTTTAATTGAAACGAAAAGAGTATACAAGTACAATAATAAAACAAAATTGTATACATCAGCGCCACTGATTTTCAAGTGATTTAATAAGTGCAATAATAATACCGCAGATAAGACCGTAAAATCAAGAACAATGTTTCAGAGAACCTTCATCGCAATATGAATTTTCATTCACAGAGTTGAAGGATCAGTTTATACGAGCACTGTCATAAAGTGCGTTTCATAAATAATATCCGCTCCTAAAATTAATTAATGCACCGAACTAACAATGTTTCATTTGGCTAACGAGATAATCAGAATATAAGCCCAGAAGTATATACGCGAAGCTTTAGGCGCGTCTGCACGCGGATCCACGCGCGCGCGGATGCATCGTATATACACCGCCATGTCATAAAAGGCCCAACCGGGACAATAAACTCGTATACGAATATATATACATGCAAGAGAGCTGCTGCTGGCTGTTGCCGAGTGTGCATGTACACACACACACACACACAACACATTGACTGGCGCTCGAGCGTACGATAAATAATGCATGCCCGCCGGTAATTTGATTGTGGAGGCGTCGATCGCCCATAATACCCTGGCGCCCGTGCTCTCCAAACTACACGCGCTTATGGGCTGCTGCACCTCTTTTCTTTCTCTCTCTCTCTTTCTTTTTACGTAGATTGCGCGAACGTGAGGTGCGTAATTTGAAAATGCCAAGCAAAAGAACGATGGTAATTTCAATGCTGTGAATTAAGAATACCGTGATGTTTATGACGTTTGCGTATATTCAAAACTTACACATTGTTGCTATGTAGTGGCAATTTTTAAAGCAGAATTTATGCATCCTATAATAAAAGTTGTACAAGTATTTAACGCATAGAAAATCCAAAGATGTCTATTAACTAACTGACTATGAATTACCATGACGATAAATTTCAACGAAGGTTGTCTAACGCAAACTAATGAAGTATAAAAGAAAAAGAAACACGTCTGTGCGCTGGATCGACGTAAGTTTGGTAGATCGGGACGAGCAGGCACGCGGCTTTTTTTTTTCATTGTTACACACGAAAGCAAGCTTGTGTATATACGAAAGAGAGGCGGCCGGCCGGTTGGTCGGTCGGTCGGTCAGGGCTTACGGTGTGTAATTAACGATAACATCTCGCGGAATTATTCATTGACGCTCTCTCTTTCTCTCTCGTGCGCGCTTGTAAGCCGCGGCGAGTCGCGCAGTAAATAAAGGTACGCGTGTACGTATCCTATATAAGAAGAAGAGACGGAGAATCGATAAAAGGCGCGAGAAAGAATAAGGACCCCAACTCGATACGTACTTATACGAATACGTAAGTGTCTATCGTGTAATGCGTATAGGAGCATCCATTCCGAATACCCATTAGATTTATATGTACGCGAATCTGGGTTATACGCCTTTTCTCAATTCTCTTTTCATCGATAGCGAGTTATTATGAATGTTCGTTAAACGCTATAGCCTGTTAATAAAGCAAAGCGTATATACTTTCAATGCGATCAACGCTTTATGGACTTGAACTCGCGCGCGCGCTCGCGGGATGCAAATTAATTATGCAGGCTGATTGATTGAACGGCCCTTGGCAATCGATTCGATGTATATATATACATACCCCCGCCGACGATATTCCGCGCGCCTCATAATTGTAATCGACGCTTTAAATCATCCGATGCTAGATATACCTTTTCAAACGATCCAAATGGTGCGAAAGTTAATTTCCAATTATCCTTTTATGCGCTGTTTGCTCGCAGTTCATTCCATATTATAGGCAATTAATAATTCACAAGATTTTTAATTACCTTTCCACTTTCGAGATTTCGATACCGAAAGTCACAATTATCTATTCAACGGTCAGATAAGTGGTTTTTTTTTCCAAAGGGCCGAAAAACCACAACCGTAGCTTTCATTTTTTTTATCTTCCAAACGAGCTGCATATGGTTTTCCAAGTAAAACAGCAGCAGCAGCAGAGTGTCAGCGGCGTAATCTTATTTGCGCGCATATACGCATTATTCGAAAGAGCGATAATAAAATAGAGTTTGTGTCCGCGCGCGAGGACTTACGGTTAGTCGCTTGTCCAGCTGTCTACCGCGCATATAGTATAGTTTTACACGTATAGCTTCATGGTAATAATTCAGCCAAAGATTGGTCGTCGCACTCTGCGCGTTTTTGCTCGTCAGAGCGCTTTGAACGTCCTAAGCATCTAATGTGCGCCATGATAGATTGGCGTGTTTCCGAGTACAATCTCGCGTTGTTGTTGCGCGGCTTTTGCACGGATATATGCTACGTTATGTATGTGCATGAGCACGAGCGCGCGCGTTGCCCGGTAGCATTGCTTTTGCAGTGTATATATGTATATGTACGTCGACGCTCATTGTCTTCGTGGGTTATCGCTCATTCGCTCTTTCAGTACAGCAGGCCTTTGCTGCCTGCCAAATAAACCACTCATAGGGTTCATTCTCCTTCGACTTCTTCCATACGCTCGTTGCGCGCTTTTCTCTGCGAAAATTTCGCTGTCGTCGTCGCGTAATTGAGTGATAAAAACCTCCACGTAACTATTAGAAATATAAAAAAAAGGTGGTTCGGTTATACCACCGTGGACAAAATAAGAAGTTGCAAATAAAAATCGGAATCCTCTGCTGTAAACAAGCAGAAGAGCAAGCCGTATAGGGTATTTTACAGGTCGTCGATTATCTCGACACGCTGAGCAGCGCTAATTGGCAGGGCTTTATTTGTCTGCCGTGCGTGGACTCGTTGCCGTTTCATTCTTTTTCCTCCTTTTTCTTCCCCCCGAGCATGCTTTGCCTCGTGCATCTCTTATTTAGCAATAACGAATGAGATCAACATGGCGAAAAGCGGCTCGTTTGAATCTCGCCCCGAAGGGCCGCGCACAGCCGCTAAATCGAACACTACCGATCTGCCTTGATATGCCAATTAATTATGTTGCCTCGATCTCTGCGTATATACGGGGCCATCCTATATACAGCAGCGAATGTGCAGTACGTGTATATATTAATCAACGTCGACAATTATTCGACGAATGCACGCGAAAATGATAACGCGCCAGGCCAGTTTCTCTCTTCCAATTATTGATCGAGAAGAAGAAGAAGAATTCATAAATTTTTTTTTTCACACCGAAATTCTTCTCATCGTGAAAAATATCCCAGGCGTAGCCTCATTATAACACGGATGATTTGCATGAGTCAACCCGATGAAGCTGATCCTTTCGCGAGCAATACGTGTGCGAGAGAGGGTCGAGTCCGCGACTAATTATTCCCGTTCGAATTAAGCGTTAACAAGGCTTAAGAGCCGATCGCTCACGTCTCTTGCACGTCGCTCCTAATAAGTAGTCGCGCGCGGACTTTGGATATACCTGCGGATATCGTCTATCTGTCGCATCCATCGGCTTCGCAAGCTTTGCCCCCTCGGGACATCGTCTTCTCTTCTTTTCTTGCCCGAGGTCGGCTATATACGCCACGCAACACGTGTCTTTTTTCGGGACTCTGCATCTGCGACTCGGATCTTCTCTGACCTCCACAAGCAGGTATACTCAAATCCTTCTTTTCACTTTTTTTTTGCCATTCACGAATGAACGCGTGTATTTCGTCTATATATACACGCCTTATACCGCGAAATATCAACCAGTTTTTCGCCTTATTTATCGCTTTAATAAACCGACAAGCGTGATTACTGTCCGCGCGAAACGTGTCAGCGCTCATTAGTCCGGGGATTTCCGCGAGTGAATAAAAAAAAATTTTTTTTTGGATACCCAATCGTTTTAGTGTAATTGATGTTATATTTTTTGGATACTCTCTTTGCCGTTATAGAGGGTCGTATAAGCATTGTGTTACAGATAATCATCGATTTTGGGCAGCACACCAACGCGATTTCACCTGTTTGTTTCTTCTAATTATCAATATCCTCGACGTGAAATCAGTCGACTGTAAATATGGTACATCGTTTTTTGAGAACTCGAGTTCACATATTATGTTTCTCATATTTTCTTAAAGGCTCGGTTCAGTGGCGAGCGGTTTTATCGAAGATTTTAAATTATATACCACGTGGAGCTGAAAAAAAAAAGAAAGAAGTTCGTTTGATTCACGATCTTTTAATTTAACATTAGACACACATTTGCATGGATATACAACGAAGATATATGTATGAAAGATATATATAGCGATTCGCGGTTGGTTTCACGAAAAGCAACAACGAATGAGTAATAAACACTATTAAGGAGACTTTTAATTTATGCACATGTATCGTGTATGTTGAAAAAGAAGGAAAGTAATATGTGGCCTATAAAAGAATCGAACGATGTTCGGCGAGTGAAAGAAGCAAAGAAAAAAAAAAGGAGAAGAAGAAGCGAAAACCTACCCGCTGAGTAAATAGCTGTTAGTCGGGACTCTCTTGCACGATATTCCCGGGGACTACCTGCGGATTTCGGTGTCGGGAGAATCCATTACCAGAATCACCCAGATACTCTGCTCGATTAACATCGGCGCATCGGGCGCAGGAGAGCAGCAAGTGTTGTTAATTATGTTCGTCGGGCGCTCGGCTGTTAATTAGCTCGGACAATTAATTAAAAGCAGGTTGAAAATTTTTTCTTCATTTCTCTCTCGTTTCTCTCCGTTCTCCGTATATTTTATCTCTATCTGCGCTTTGCTCCTCTCTCTCTTCAAAGATTAGCCGCTTAGGGTATACGCAACATATTTTTCAAAACACGTTCGCACGGGGATACAGAAGAAAATAAAATGGTAACGCAGATAGAATACCAAATAGTGCACGCGAGGATTCGACTTGATAAAGTATAATTTATCTGTCTACGGCAACGTCTTAATCATGTAAATTAATGTGAGACAAAGCTTCTGAAAGCAGCCAGAGATGTGTCTTGTCACAAATGCACACGTGGCTTATTTTAAAACTTGCATAAGCAGTAGCAAAATCGTAATGAATTTTTTTCTTAAAATTTTAAATGTTTCATAAGTTTATATGAAAATATCGCATTCATTCTTAGATAATAGACTCTGAAGTTTTGATATTTTATGTGCCCATTGTAATAATTTTTCAATTACTTAAATGAAGAACTGACAAATTTATTTTTTATTATTTCACCATATTGTACACATATCAACTCTCAAAAAATGGTTTATATTCAAATTCAAATTTGACACACTTGAAGAACTTGGCGCTCCTGCCACTAGGTGGATACTGATACTGCATTACAACTATAAAGATGAATATTAGCTAAAATATTTAAGTTATTGCTGTTCTTGCACTATTACATATATTTTTTGAAGTAACCTTAATTATAATGTTTCTTTTTAATTCTTTTCAATTTGTCGTATAATTAAAGTATTACGTGACAACTTTACAATTTCAAAAATACCAAAAATAAATAAAGGAGTACATCTTTGAACTCAATAATGAGTTTTCAAAGATATTTGATTACATCTGGTATCATTTCTAATAGATTTGATTTCAAAAGCTCGAGTGAATGCGTTGAGTTGAACTAAGATTTTTGGTTTAAATTGATTATTAGCATAAAAATTTACCGCTGACAAAGAACTTTAAAAAATGTCTTCAATAAATATACAAGAATTTTTTCTCCCTCAATAAACATATAGATATAATCATTCGATATAAATATCTCGGACGTAAACTCATGATATACAGAGACAACTCGCGCAAGTTGGAAGCTCAAGCGCGACGACAACTAAAATGAAGCTAATCAAAGTGGCATGATATCGAATTAGCAGGTGCTTGGCTAAGAGGATGTCCCGCGGCGCGTGCTGCTGCTGCTGCTACGGGCACGGCGGAACCCCGCTGGAATGTGCGCGCGCGCGTGAGATATCCCACACGACAACTATATTAGCCGATCCGAGCTGCGCATTCTTCGCGCCTTTCCCCGAAAAAATAATTCACGCCGCCACGTCGAGAAGAAGAGAATGCAATGTAATGTTATATACGCCGAGGATTCTCTCTCGCAGTGGGAGATGCAAAAGAGCATTCTTTCTCGCCGCGCGAGAGAGCAGTTTACTGATGGTGATTCCATATTGATGAATGGCTATACCTCGAGAATTCACTAAAGTATAATATCGCCGGTTATTCTCAGCTCGAACGTTATTTATACAGAGCCGTTAATAACGACGATTAATGAGTTAATTTGGAGAAAAAAAAATCAAGTTTTTTTTTCAAACCCACTGCTATATACATCCGTAATAAGGAGTGAATTTACAACGAGCATTTTTTATCAAGCTTATTCCAATAAAATTATCAGCGTGACACTTGGAAATACGTCTTAACTGTTATCCGCGATCCGATCGCTTAATTTCATATGAGAATTTCTCGTGAATCACACCTCGCGCTGCCGCAACGTCTCCTTTTCGTATATATATAGCGCCCAATCTTTCTCTCTCTCTCTCTCTCTCTCTCTCTCTCTCTCTCTCTCTCGCACGAGGGGGATAATGAGCTGAAATGGATATAACTCCACTAAATACCAAAATAAAATATCGGCTTAGGCAGGTTGCTTTCACGCCGAACAATCCGCCGTCGCGCGACCATCCCACAAAGCCCACAAATCACGGGATCTATTCGAAAAACACATATCATCATGCCTCTAAAGAAGCCTAATCCTATCTCTCGCTTTCCAAATCTACGCGTAATTTTCTCCTACTGAATGGCCCGTGTGTAATACAAAAAAAAAACAGGTTCTCTTCGAATCTCCAATACGATATGTATATATACTGCCGAATAAAGGTAGTTCCTGCGGACTCTTCTAATATTTACGAGCATTTTCCATCACCTTTAATAAGAAGAGTCTACGGTTTACCGGGAGGCTCATGGACTTTCGTGACGGCTCTATTGTAAGCAAGAAGCACATTGTTACTGCCGTCACTTGCGTCTAGGAGAAGCAGGCACCGAACATTCTGAAAAATATGATTATATGAAAATCTATACACCTGTCACCTGCAGGTCAGATTCGCTGGCCGGAGATAGGGCTTACAGCGTCAAAAACGTCAGCGTCCATCCTGGATACAGAAGCGTTAGCAATTCCTACCACAACGACATCGCCGCAATGTCACGGTCAGTGTTTATCTTCTCCTAATAATCTTACTAACCTTGTTCATCTCAACACACAAGGTGCTAATGTACTTGTTTTTCTTCTTGACCTTTCAGTTGAAAAAATCAATTCAATTCAGCGCGATGCAAAAGCAATCGACTTTCGTATCGACCCGAATGGCGATGCGCCAGTCAATCTAAAAATATTACTCGCCAGCACTCAATGCCAGCGTCAGTTACTCTTCACCCTCAAAATTTCACAAGTTTATGCTGTTCTGAAACCAGGAGTAGGAGTATGCTCCGTAACATCTGAAATATCTCATCTCAACTTATCGTGATGGCTTTTAATCTTTTCATTTCAATTGTTCAATTCAGAGTGACAGTTGCGGCCCACTGGCTGTGAATTAAGAATTGGTTGGAATTGCTTCGTATGTTGTCGAGTGCGGAAAGGGACATCCTGATATCTATACTTCTTTTTCAACTTTATCAAACAAACCATCAATTCGTAAGATTTCAGACAATCGATTCAAGCGAATTATTATCAATAAGATAGAATTAAGCGTCAAAACCTCTAGGACTTACCTATTTCATTTATTTTATTTATAAGATTGCAAGCTGTGTTGAAATATGTCAAAAAATATGTATAAAGATGATACTTAAATATCACAAATGTACTATGTATTTAATCGGGCAAAAAATTTTATTGATG
Organism: Galeopsomyia nigrocyanea; assembly: GCA_035047105.1. Taxonomy (NCBI): domain Eukaryota; kingdom Metazoa; phylum Arthropoda; class Insecta; order Hymenoptera; family Eulophidae; genus Galeopsomyia; species Galeopsomyia nigrocyanea. The sequence goes on from JAWWMK010000040.1 coordinate 13,023,733, forward strand.
AAGCATATCAAACTAATTGCGATATTCAGATACTGCACGTAAATTACAACAGATAACACTGCTACATTTAAAAATGAATCACGGCGAATATGAAATGCTTTTATATTCATTTTATATTATTAGATGTCCCTCTATTAACACTTGTAATTATTCATTTGGTTTTTGTGTAAAAGTTAATAATAATTCGACTCAAGACTGCGCATTATTTTGACATTGCATGAGAGTTTTATTTATTGCATTTCACACGATAAAAATAATAATAATATTATTAAGAATAATAATAATAATATATCATATATTCACGAAAACGTGAACAATCGATTACATTGGTAAAGTGAAACACGTACTGGTACTGTACTACTTCCCAGGATAAATAGTGATGCAAGTCCAGTAAGGAGATGAAAATGGTCCCCCCCACCCCGTTCTAAAACATTGCTTACTAGGACACTTCTGTTGACAATCCTGCATGCTAACATCACATGTAAATGGAAATTAATTTCGATTGTGACTACGACGCGCCAATTTTGAACTGTACATAAGACAACGTGTCAGAAAGACTCGTTCGTTGCGAATAGCACACCGGCCGACCCGTTTCTTATCAAATTCGAAATTGGCGCGTCGTAGACATAATCGTAATTAATTTCCGTGCACTTGCTTGCCGTTGATTGCGTTCTAACAATTGATTTGAAAAAAGTCTCTGAAGCCTACTCGCATGACAGTTTTACTTTTCTTGAAAGGTGTGGGAAGGGGGAGGGGGAGATTTCTCTTTGACAATTGCAGCACGTTGGCAAAAATGCAATTTGAATGTAATGTCACGTTTCAGCTGTTTCAGTTTAACAATCTTCAAACTTTAATTAAACGTTAAATCTCATGAACTTCTGGTCAGTTCAAGTATATTTACTAAAGTTTTAAATATTCCCCAGAAAAAACACTTTATAATTAAAATACCGTTCGCAAAAATAAGAGTCTCTAATTTAGGCATAACTTCAATATCAAGTCTTATTATAAGTATTCATAAATAAGATCAAACTACAGTCATGCTTGTATGGTCAATTATAACCGTCAAGTACGTCAGAACAATATCCGCGCATACAATAGTTAATCCCAACAGACTTGTCAGTCCATTTATAGCTGGTTTGATCAGAGATGATCGCTTCAATGCATTTCTTTATTGTAAATTCAGAGAACAGTTCAGTTTTAAAAAAATACAATCAGCGACCTCGAAAACAGAGAAAAAAAAATCAAAACTGTGCAATTGAAAATTTTCACTGTTACAAAGCTTTCTCTTCGAGAAAGAAAAAAACAGGCTCTCTTCGAATCTCCAATACGATATGTACATATGCAGTCGGATATATATTAGAGTCGATATTCGAATACAGAAATAAACGATCGAGAGTTTGAGCTGGAGGCGCGTGAAAGACAAGGGATGGGAGAGAGAGAGAGAAGTATACATGGATGGAGGGTGACGTATCCGCGTCGCGTTCACGCTGAGCGCTCGGCGGACCTCTGCAATCGCACCTCAACGCGCGATGCTCGCGCCGCGGGACGTCACGCGCCCGCCGCCGCATGCAGCATCTCTCTCTCTCTCTCTCTCTCTCGCGCGCGCGCTCACCTCACGATTCAATTATGTTCTTCTCTCTGCCCAGGCATATCTCGCGCAGAGACCTAAACTCGCTTATATGAGTTGGATGAGCCATTCAACGTCGCGACTACTGCAAGCAAACAAATGCAAGTGTCAAACGAGCTTCTTTATACTCTTCTTCTTCTTTTTTTTTACTCCTTCGTATTCCGAAACAGATTTCTCAAAGACTCAATTGCCATTTTGAAGTTTGTTTTTGGGATGACATATCGCGCGTATATCTTATAATCAGTGGCTTTCGAAAAAAAAATCGTGGAAAGAGAGAACGGTAGGATATTGTTCCGTAGTTTATTTAGTTTAAAAAAAATATTTTTAATCAGATTTTCAATTAGCTATTTCTTTTTCAATTTTAAATCATTCCCAAAAACACTTTTAAAATATATAAGTATTTATATAGATGCAACTCGAATCAATACAAAATTAACGAGTGTCATCCAGTCAAGTGAACAAATTAAAAATAAAAGCCCCCCCCCTCCCCCTCTCGATGTAATATATTCCTGTCACGAGCTAACTGAACTTGATTTCCGAGAAATACGCGTGTCTAATTCAAACACACCAACCTAGCTAATACTCGCTCTTTATACGAGTCTGTCCGTCAGGTGTAACACGTCGTCCAATATAGCCTCATTCGTGTGCGCCATGAACAAGGTGGCACGCGATGCAGCTCATCGAGGCAGACCGCCTTCTTCCCTCACACATACACACACATACACATACACATAAACTCGAATGCATCGTATAGTCTTTTGTTTTGTCCTCTTTGCGCGAAGTTGAGCGACTAATGTCGCTGGGCAATTACCTCGTAAACGCTTCCTCGAGGGCAGCTCTCTCCTTCTCTCTCTCGGGTTTTATTTAATAAGGCGTTTTGCGCAGCCGCACGGAAACTCGACTCCGTATATACGCGATCACGTTGTCATTAGCCCAAAGGAAAAACCGCAAAATTGCGTGAACGCCTCTCTCTCTCTCTCTCTCTCTCTCTCTCTCTCTCTCTCTCTCGCTCCACCAGAGAAGGGGGGGGGGGGGGGGGTAAAATTAACATCAAATTGATTGATAGTTTAGTGTGGTCTGCGATGTGTGTGTGTCCGCGTGCAATGTAAATTGCTTTCTTTTTTTCGTCCAACGCGAGCTTCTATTTTTGGCTGGCAATTCTCGCCTTCGGGCATACACTGCAGATATCGCACTCGCATGCAGCACTTTGTGTTCATTTCATTCTAATTACCCGCGTAAGACTTATGGTTAGGTGTGCAAGCTCCTCGTCGCTCGCTCTCGTCTTTATTATTTGCTCCTCGTTTCAACGTGTTTTACACCGGTTTAAAATACAGAGTATTGAGTTTTATTACCGCGCCAAGTGCACGCGAGCAGCCTCGTAATATCGTGCAATTTTGTGGCACAGCAACGTCCGTAATAATTTTTTTTTTTAATCCCATACGTCTCTGCGTTGTAATGTATATATCTATATAGTCTCACGGACCGGGTGTAAAGTAAAAGAAAAAATCCACGAGGGAATTGAACAACAAACTCGATAATCAGTGGGGTCGATCTGTATATGTATATATATTCTGCAATCGAGCATGAACAATAATTGAAATCTCAAGAAACTGCCGCTGAAACTTATATCACGCGCGGATCGCGGAGACATTAAGCAGCGCGATATGACGGAGCGAGTCTTATCTGGACATTGTTAATCAAGGAATTAGCATATATACGGCGAGGGGATCCGCATTACGAGTGGCAATACGCTTCGCCTACGTAATAAATACAAACAAATTTATCAGATCCCACGCGAGAGAGAGAGAGAGAGAAAGCTCTTCCAACATCAACAGTCCCTCGTATAGCATATACGTATACTCCACTTGATTAGCCGTTTGAATTTGTCCACGTCCTTATAATTGGCGCAATGAACTGCGGGTTGTCCCTTGCGCTGCTCCCTTAAGCCCACTATAACACTTATCTTTTCTTTACTTTAATGCACCTTAGCTCGCTTATTTATCCGATTTCTACTCTCTTATACGTACTTGAGACATTACTCTCACGTTCTCTGCGTAATTTTATCGTCGACTGAACGAAATATTTATTTCGCTGTTCTATACCAATAATATCCATTCGTTTTATAAATAATTGCAGTACGATGATCATTCGTCGAAATAAATGCTCGATGAACGATTCGTTAATCGATCAAACCATCTCCAGCCATATTTTATGAAGGAAAATAGAAAAATCTCCGTTTAATTGAAAAATTTCCAAGCGCAGCGCAACCTCGCGAAAGAAAAGCCGTTAATTCTCGGCGGTACACCTAACGATTCAATCAGTTGGCCTCGTTTTCACGGCAAAGATGGGGGCTTTACTTTTGTTGGCAATTAGCCAGCGCGCGCCCATTAGCAAAAGGCGCGTAGCCTGATTTTTCAATTACTAACGGCAACGAATATTAATGCACCGTTCTTATTTTTTTTTTTTTTTTTGACGTTTCGCCTTCCCTCGCATCGATTTCCGCGCCCTAATTGCCATTTAAATACAACGGTCGATAATATAATGTGCAATTCTTTATAAATGTATTTATATGGTTTTTATTGTTTTATAATCCTCGATTAAAATTCCATTTTCCAGCCGCGAGCTTGATATACTAAATGGAGAAGATAAAAAAGATTGCGGTTGCATCGTGATACTATAATACAAAAGAAGAAACGCGCGCGCGCGCGCTCGCTTAGGACAGAAGAGAGAGAAGATAACCGTAGACGTCATAATAAATTTCTCTCCTGTTCGTGGAATCCTCGCCGGCAATTACAGGTAAATTGTTGGGGCACGAAAGTGTTGCGCGAGAGACTTACCGCCCGCGGGCCGCTCTTCTTCACCCTCTCTCTCTCTCTCCCTCCCGCGAGTAAAGAAAGAAAAGAGACCAAGTCTAGCAAGTACGTTTTTTTTGCGCGCACATGTTCGCACACTCGAAAATACCAAAAGTGAGGAAAGGACAAAAAAAAGAAGAAGAAGAAGAAGAAGAAGAAAGAGGGAAGAACCAGTAGGTAGAGTTATAGTCGAGAGAAGAAAAGGAATATCAACATATTAGCAGACGGAAAGAGGGTCTATAAAAGTGTGAGCGAGGATAGCTACTACTTTTGTGCGCGCGGAGAGTTAACAAGGATGTGATTCACGAGGGGCTGTTTTGTAGAACGCGCGCGCGGGCGCTTCGAACTCGCGGACTCGTATTCCCAAATTACGCCAGCAGCAGCTCACCTGCACGCTCGGCTATATATATATTCGACTCGCAAAACTGCACACGCGAGGCTCGGCGTCGCGGCACCTTTCGCTCTTTCCATTGTGATATCGGACTGAAGAAATAAAAACAAGACAACCACTCTTCATTTACAACGGGCATATCGAGTTTTATACTTGGCGAAGCGAGCTATTCTCATACGCGAGAGAGAGAGAGAGGAACATCTTAATCCTGTCTCTCGGACGCGTCCGTTTGTTTGCGATGCGCGGGCGATTCTTAATACTGCCGAGAAAGAGAGATATCCGCATCTCTCTCGCTCGCGAACGGCTTCTTTATGCACAATTATAAAGCGCATGGTTCCCTTCGTTATGTTTTATTGCGGGGATTTATTGTGTTGCGCGAGCTCAGGTGTTGCTGCGGGGTCTTTTTTTTTACGCGAACGTGATACCATGATGCACACACATACACTTTTGAGTATTCCAATTTCGCTATCCTTACATCTCGTTGCCTGGACTGTCTGTGCCCGCGCGGCGTTACCGCGAAATTCTCTTATCTTCGCCGTGTAATAGATTCTTAATTGTATTTCATGTGCTATTTGCTTGATGCTTTACTTATATTTTTATGTAACAGTGTGGCTACTTACTATACCTATTTTTGAGAGCATCCTTTGAGAAGAAAAAACATTTTTAAATTCACGTGCGATAATAATTTTTACAAGAATGAATGAATTTAAGGGAATTCCTTACCCACCGCAAGAGTCAAAACAAAGTTAAGTTAGGTTGACTCACGTAGTGGCAATGTTATGGGTATAGAGGTTACAGCAAAAATTGACGTTTTTTGAGATATTTCATAATTTTTCATCAATTAATAAGCCATTAATTGATGTTTTTAATGTTTGAAAATGATCGTTAGATCTGATATTTATTTTATCCTGTAAAAAAGATTATCAGAACCTGTCCATCGATTACGACGATATGAAGAATAAAGTACAGCCAACTCCGTGATTTCTGATAAGAGTCTATGTTAAACTGACTTGAGAGTCATGAAAAAGAATTACGAATATCTCACGTAAAAATCCACCTCAGGTCGTAAAACTTTGTGTTAATTATTTTTTTATTACAACTAATCAATGTACAAAGTTTCATATTTTTCTGTCCATTAATTCTTTTGGGTGAGGAACTCCTTTTTCACACAGAACTATTTGAAATGAAGACATATCTTATAACAAGACGATAAATACTAAATTGCATGTTAACGTTCTACTCGACGAAGCAGCAACTCGGTATATAGCAGACATCACTCAAACATCGTACAAGAGGGTGCTAAACCGTATGATATCCAAATCAAAGGTTAAACAGCTCTATATCGTTGCAAGGCTAAAAAGCCGGCCACGCGATCCGCAGCACCATGTCACACGCAAGGGCAGGTATTACGCGGGTGTAAAAAGTTTGTGCGTCGATTGCACATTATAGGATCGAGTTGAAAAAGAAAGCTCGAAAAAGTCGCGTGTTTTCAGTTCGGATCGGCGCTAATTGAGCGTATAGGGACGTAAGTAATTCGAGCGAAGAAATAAAAGAGAGAGAAAGAGAGAAAGAAAAAAAAAAGTTGTATAGGTGAAGTTTAACTCGCGCGCGCTTAATTATCGCCGATATTCTACCAGCAATTAGCGCACGCGATCACGTGAGCTGCTGGCATATACAACACAGATATATCATTTGGCCATATAGGACTGATGCTCGTAGATATAAGAGTGTGTGGTACTTGTATGCATCTCGACGAAGCATTAATATCCCGACTCGCGCCTGAGGGTATGAGCTACGAGGCATGGAGCCCCGCGCGCAAACGTGTAGACACAAGTACCTTCGCGCGCGCGCGCTCGCGTCCGAGAGTACAGCATCCATTTGTTTTGGATTTGTGTATCCTGCTCTCTTCTCTCACTCTCTACCCACTATAACATTCACGCCTTGTACATGCTCGAGCGAGTCAAGTGTTGCATGCTCTCTCTCTCGGGATATATAAGCGCATAGTTTCATTTGCATAATTCCAGAGATGTTGGTTTTGACGATTCGTTGAAGGCTAAATTAGACTCGAGCTTGCGTGATTTACACCAGCGTGATATATATTTCTACGGAACTGCACAACGCACCTACTTTGCTGTGTTTCGTAAATAACTCGCGCGTATAACTTTGAATCCAAGTAAACAAAAATACTTTTAGTTTGAAAAATAAAATAGATAAATATTTTATAATAAGTAATTAATTCTTGTAAAATTTGCAAATGAAAATATAATGAGAATGACAAATCGAATGAACAGTGATTGCTAAAGGATTACTCGACGATCAAATAATTTGTCACCAAAAAAATCATCACGCTCGAGACGTGCTGCGTGCGAGTAAAATGCAAGAGCATAATATACAAGTGAGGCAATTTGTTCTGATGCAGCTGCAGCAGCAGCTTCTGCACATATCAGACGAACGACTGCGTGCTCGTGTATATGGTGTGGCTGGGGTATATAATCCGCGATGAGAAATCGTCAAAATCATTTTAAACGTCCGCGCGCAATATGCGGCGAGCTAAAAAAAAAAATAAAAAGTGCGAAGAGGGCAGACACACGCGAAAGAGAGAGAGAGAAAGAGAAGCTGAGTATCGGAGTCACAGGGGATTACCGGTTTTAGTTACGCACCGGGGAGTCGACTGGCCGATCCAATAATACGATCTAAATAACCTCTCAGGAAAAAGGCTCTCGCTGCGATAAATCGACTTCTGTCGCCCGCGCGCACGAGACTCGACAGCTGCGGGGGAGCTGCTGCTGCTGCAAACTTTATATTGCTATTCGCCATAATTGAGTGGACAAATTTTGTATCACAATCACGTATACATATCGCAGCTACCCTTTTTCAAACATCATTTTTTTTTCCTGTCCCCGGATGAAATACGCGCGAGAGACATTGTCCATTGTTGTGCAGGAAACTTGGCACGCTTGTTTATTATGTAACTGCATAGTGTTTTATGAATGTCAATATTTTTTTGCCGGCCGAGCTGTGCGACCCTGTGCGTTCGAATCGATTTTACAGCTCAATTATTGTCGAGTAGGTGATCAATACTTGTCTAGTTTAGCTCCTATTATGTTGCACTCGCTAAGCTTCGATCGCGTGTAGAAAAAAAAATATATAACGTTACCTTGCCATGACATTCTGCATTCTTTGCAAAATAAAAAAAAATCGATCGATTTCACTTTCTTTTTTTGTAAATATTTGCAAACCAACTTTTTGGGGTCTACGCAAACAATGGAGGGATATAGTATTTTTATAGAGTGGATAATCCGCTAGTTTGTAAGTAGCAAATTTCTCGTGAAAACCACGAGGTAAGGAAGCTATTGTTGACTCGTCAGCTCATGACACTGGCCGCGAAGAATAAGAGAAAAAGAGAGAGAGAGAAGGGCTGTCCAGCCAACCGCAATCCTTAATTATTATTTGTCCTATTAAGCAGATTAGTAAGAGTTAAAAAGTTGGTTGCGATTATCCTTCAGCGTGCTACAGCGGATTGTTTACCCCGTTCCTCAACCCTTTGAAATCTTTGGACGAACGAAGCGGTATAAAGTACGGAGTTCTACGCCTCGACGGACAAAGCCCAAAGATGATCGTCGTCGTGGTGGTTGGCTATAACTGCATTATGGAGCTTAAAGAGGGGTACGGAGGCAGTAGGTTACTTAGGGCGAAGTTCCCGAGGGAGCGAGCGAGCGAGCGCAAGAATCGAGTGCGCCGCCCACCCAAAACGGTGGACAAAGTTAACTGGATAATTGTGGTGCATTAAGCCGATTCGCTCGGTCCCTTACACGTTTACAAACGTCTCGCACGCCTACCACCGCTGTGATCACTGACGATTGTTCGGGAACACCCGCAGATTATCACATGCCCGCCTCCCCTCCATCCTACCCTTCTACCATTCCAAGCTCTTCTATATCTGCTGGTCGACAAATCCCCCTCCCTCTCTCTCTCCCCGACACTTTTCTTTCCGCCACTGCGTTTACCCTCGTTAGTCTCTTCGTTTCTTTTCTTCCGACTCTGCGGATATAACTTCACCTTGTGGGAGTTGCCGCGCGAAGCTTTTGCAGATTCAATTTTATCCTTTTTTCGACGTTCACGCCCATCTTTTTGCATTGTTGCAAAAAAAAAATAAACAACTCAAAGAAATCGGCATGGTACGGGAGGTTAAATTGTTTACAAGATTGAATGATAATGTATCGCAGTAAGATTACATATTTTTTTATTACACACAACGAACGTCTACGAAAAGTTTGGAGTTAGATCCAATACAACGTCAAACCTAACAGCAATTTTTTCATACAATATGGTTTTTAAAGTAGTAATACGATTATGGTACAATAAATGAATTCATTCATTGAGTGCCTTACTCAGCTAACGCTTTATGAACTTTGCAGCTTTTTAAAGTGCATTCTTACATCGTGTACTATACATAAAACTACAATTTTTCAATGACATGAAAACTTTGCAATCATTGTGCATCGATAATAGCATTTAATTATACGTATTTTTTACTTTATTAAAGCATTGTGCTTGAAATCATAATACTAATATTAAGAATAACACAAATAATAATATTAGTATGGTATACTTGATCATTTCGAAATGGAATATTCTCCAAATAATCTCCATCAAAAATATAAGAAAACAGAATAAGAGCGCTATAAAAAACGCTCGAAAAAACGTATATTTGAATGAGCCAAAAAATTGTTTGTCGGAGACAATCACTGTTTTTTCAACGTACTTTTCCATTTTAGCGAAAGGATTCATTTTCATCATTCTACTTGCAACTCCAAACTCATTAGCATATTTGATAATATCATGAAACGACTCAACAAATGGCGAACCATTATCAAGCAGATATAACAATCGATCGCATGAATATACAGGTTTAGCTACGGCCAATACTGGCGATCCCTTATTATCGTAGTATTGATCGACCCATAATTGAGCTTTCCATAAGCTTGTAAAACAAATGAAATTTCTCTCGTGTAATAATTTATTCAAACATATTGCGCCATTACTTATATTGCGTACTCTTGGAATAATATTGGAAACAAATTTATTTTCATTACTACTGAAAAGCCGATGATACGCGTTGCCATAAACGTATCCAAGCAATTGTGATTTATCTACATCTTCAAAAGTATTGAATGGTACTTTACCATCGTCAACTTCTGAATCAACCAAAGTCGTATATAGTAAGTTAGTATAAAGGTTGTACAATACAAGCAGTGATAGAAAAATGATTCGATCTGATAATTTTACAGGGAGTCTTTTCAAAGATACTCCAATGAGAATTTTGAAAATTTTAAATAAAGTCCAATTCCATTTAGCAATTTTGAAATATTTCAGTAGATATATGCAACCCAAAATAATTATGGGAATAGCAAGAAGAAAAATCACACTGTTAAGGGGAAATTCAAAATTATTAGTGTCATGGTATAGAACAGGTACAACGGCAACATATGGCTCGCATTCACCCCCGACTTCTACGTGAGTCGAGCTGCTGACCATTCTTAAAGTTAGAGGCATGGATTGTATATTGATGAGATTGTGCTTGATCATACTAAACGTAACTTTGTGAATACCTGAGATTGAAATATTTTCGTTCAGTGCAGAAACGACATCTAATTTAAAGTTCATAGTTTTGATTATAAGTTCTATCAAGAAGAAATGTAGACCGCGAATCTGAGTTCTGCCACCTTCATCTTTTTGTACTCCAAGAAATGGAATATTGGTTAAGCCAATAGTTTTGAGCGGATACCCATTTACATTTTTTAATTTATTTGGAAAGAATTTCATATTGGAAACGTATTTTCATTTTGTAATTGTTTGAAAGAAAGGATTGAAATAATATAATGTTTGATTGAAAATTGTAATATCGATAATAGTGATATCCAAGAATTTCAGCGGCCACGCATATTTCAAAACTTCTACAAAATAAATATAATCAGTGATTGCTTCAAAAACTAAAAGACACTTTGGTCGTATTGAAATAGGAAAAGTTTCCGCAATCGATCGAATTATTGATTTTACAGAATCATCAATTAAATCACAAAATATAATGCAGACTTTCATAGGACTTGGCATTGCGCGAGCTTGCAAAGCAATGAGCTGATTTGTTTTACCTAACTCTGCTTCTTCTTGTACAATTACCCTCACAGCAAATTCTTGTGATAGTTTTTGAAGTATAGTATTCTGGCGATAGGATGGATTTCTGGTGTTGGAGAAAACCACTATTTCATGTTGTTGCTCTTCTTGCATTTGTTGTATGAAATAATCAACCCACTCATTCTGCTCGCAATGCGCAGACGATGTCATCGCAATAATGAGAAGAACCAAAATCATTGTGCCTACAATCGTAACATGAAGATCAACAGTAATCATTGTGATTATAATATATATAGGCACTATATAGAATTTATCATCCTCGAATATTTAAAGTCTGCAAAAACGTAATAAAAAAATTCAAATACCTTCTAAAATGTATGTAAAAGTGTGCATTTTTGTACTGCAAATTCCAGCAATGAAAATACTTCTATAACAGCCAGTAACATGTCAAATTCTATAGTTTTCTTAATAGGATGTTAAGTTCAGAAAGAACATTTGCTGTGTGCTGTCCGATTTACGGTGAATATTTTTCTGTCGCATGTTAACACAATAGTGTAAGAGTGGGCGAATAAATGCAGAAGGCCACTTTAATTTAAAGTTAAAGTTTATTGATTACATGATTTAAGTAACTTAGCGCAATGCGCTCGAGAGAAAGCCAGAACAATGAATGACGCACACCTCGCCGTCGATCGCATCGACGACTTGGTAGCGATCGCAACGCCGTCAAATCTTACGTTCAATAGCATAAGCTGGACGCATGCACACCCACACACACTGTATGTGTGGCACACTACCATACTCATACTCTTACAATATAATATTCACACTACATACAACAACGGTTTTTACAGCTATTGATTTGAATATTTGTTTTTGCAAATTGTAACTCTACTCATAGTCTATACTGGCCAACATAGTTTCGAACGAGCAATGTACAAACGCAGAATAGAATTTTTTAGTAAATACAGAAAAAAAATTACACATGGCTTATAGGGAACTTGACACTTAAGTATTTATTTCCGCATTTACAAAGAAAAAGCAACGTCGATAAATTTGATAGCAGTATAAAAAATATATGGCTTTCTCTTATAGTATTTTTCAATAGCAAGTAATTTTGAATATATTTGGGTAATTTATCTGTGGTCGAGAAAACAATACAAAGCTAAGCCTGGTAAATCGTAAGCAGTGCAATTTCTCTGTGAAGTCATCATGAATAACATAATATCTATCAATGGAAAAAGTATTTTGCATTATTTTGTGTTATACTATATAATATCATACAGCCAAAAACCTGTGTACAACAAAGTTTATATTAGTCTTATGACCAATAATTTTACCATCGTTTGCAACAATGGTATGAAATTTCCGCCAAAAAGATCAAAATTCCGAATACGAGCTCCATGAAAAATGTATACTTAAATGAGTCAAAAAATTGTTTGTCGGAGACAATCGGTGTTTTTTCAACTTACTTTTTCATCGGAATAATAGGATTCATTTTCATCATTCTACTTGTAACTCCAAACTCATTAGCATATCTGAGAATATCGCGAAATAACTCGACGAATGGGGAACCATTATCAAGTAAATATACCAATCGTTCGCAAAGAAAAATTACGCTAACAAGAGAAAATTCAAATTTATGAGTATCGTGGTATAAAACAGTTACATCGGCAACACTTGACTCACATTCACCTTCTATCTCTATATGAGTTAAATTACTAATCATTTGTAAAGTAAGAGGTAACGATTGTATTTCATACGATTATGTTTCGTCATACTGAACGTCACATCAGTAAACATTGAATTTGAAGTATTTGAATCGAGTACCAAAACAATGTCTAATTTGAAGTTCATAATTTTAATTATAAGCTCTACTAAATAGAAATGTAGACCGCGAAGTTGAATTCCGACATTCGTATCCCCTTGTACTTCGAGGAATGGGATGATGGTAAAGCCGATTGTTTTGAGCGGATATTCATTTACGTTTTTTAGTTTATTTGGAAAGAATTTTGTATTCGGAGCAAGGTTCAATTTACTAATTGTTTGAAAGAAAGGATTAAAATAATATAACGTTTGGTTGAAATTTGTAGTATCTATAATAGATGTATCTAAGAATTTCAGCGACCATGCAAATTTTAAAACTTCCTCGAAGTAACTATAATTTTATTGCGATTGCTTCAAAAACTAAAAGGCACTTTGGTCGTGTTGAAATAGGAAAAGTTTCCGCAATCGATAGAAATATTGATTTTACAGAATCATCAATTGAATCAGAAAATACCATACAAACTTTCATGGGCCTTGGTGTTACGCGAGCTTGCAAAGCAATGGGCTGATTTTTTTTACCTATAACTCTGCTTCTTCTTTTACAATTACCCTCGCAGTAAATTCTTGTGATAGTTTTTGAAGTATATATAGTATTCTGACGATAGAATGGATTTCTGGTGTTGGAAAAAAACCACTATTTAATTTGTTGCTCTACATTTGTTGTATGAAACAATCAAGCCACTGATTTTCTCCATGAACGAAAATAAAAATGAACGGAACCTAAATAAGAACTGACGGGCGCATTATATCTGGAATTTTGACACTGATATCAATAATAGCAACAAAAATGAATACGATAATGGTATCAATAATTTTCATAATAACAACTATAACATTTGGCCGACACCGTAAACTTTTCCGCGATCAAATATGCAGTTAATAAATCGTAAAAAAATCATTAAAATACCTGCGTAAAGACGTGTAGATATGTCAAATTTGCACTCCAAACGTAAAAATCCAAAAATACAGCAACGCAGCCAATGACATGTAAGTACATAATCTTTCTGAATCAATTTTGAGCTCAGAGCGAGGCTCAGAGCGAAATCTTGGTGTATAGTTTGCGGAATGAATTGCAACGGAATCTTTCTCTGCTGTAAACTCACACAACATTCACGCCTATATAAATGCGAACTTTTTCCTGCAGTTATTGATTAGAATATTTGATGTAGCAAATTTCAAACTACACTCACAAGGAGAATGTCACATCTCCGGGTCACCGATTCGCCTGTAACTTTGAAATCTCTTTTAATACGTAGAAATATGTAGGAAGCCACGTCCATTCATCCTAACGCTTAATATTTGTATAGTTATAGCCTATTTTTGTAAAATCTGTGAAAATATGTGACTCTTTTGTAATGGAAATAGATTTTAATCTATGAATTATAGAGCTATCGTAATACATATTATCAAATAAAAGCTGAGATTAAACCCTTTCGAAAAAAAAAATTTGTTCAAAAAGATCAAGCCGTTCTAAAGTTATATGACATTAAAATCTCATAAGCTAATTAGCCACTTTTCTGAAACAAAGCATTTTATTGAAGATTTCATATACAATTTTTAAAACGGTGTAACTTTGGCACGGTTTCATCTTTTTGAACAAAGTTTTTTTCATCGAAAGGATTTGATCTCAGCTTTCGTTTAATAATACTATAAAACCCCTACAATGCTTAGATTGTAAGCTATTTCCATTGTAAGAGAGTCATATATTTCCCCGGATTTCACAAAAATAGCCTGTAACTATAGAAATATCGAGCGTTAGGATGAATGGACGCAGCTTCTTACATATTTTTATGTATGGAAAGAGATCCCAAAGTTACATACGAATCGATGACCCGGACATGTGACACTCTTCTTGTCAGTACAAGTCGACACTTGTTCATGAAATATTTATGGGCTAAAATTATAAATAAAAAAATATAACAAATTCAGGACAAAAACGCGTGGCTGTCGTGTGATTTCAATATTGATTTGAAAAGAAATCGGCTCAGGTGATCTCTGTTATAGTTTTGGTTTAAAACAATACAATTAATTTCGAAATATAATTTATTCGTTGAATAAACAATTACCTAAAGTATGTTTGCATATAATAAAGCGTGGTCGATATTAAATTGTATGAGGAAACAGGTATGAATGAGAGGCCGCAAGCGATGCAGCAGCGGCAGCAGCAGCAGCAGCATGTAGGTGAGGAGATGAGACGGCGAGAAAGCGAAAGAGCAGCTTGGGCCGATTATTCGCATCTTCATTTGCGCGTTCGTTCGTTCGTACCCCGGTGATTTTTCGCCGCGAGTTTTGCGCGCGAGCCTTCACTTTTTGTTTGCAGTGCGCGCGCGGACCGACCGAGCGAGAGAGAAAGAGAGAGAGAGAGAGAGGGCGTGGTGTGGCGTTCTTGCGAGAGTTTTAAATCACCTCTGCCAGCCGGATAACCAACAGCCTCCCCCCGGGTGTAACGCGCTCTCCTCCTCCTCTCTCTCTCTCTCTCTCTCTCTCTCACCTTCATTTATTTTACTCCTGTTTCGTTTTTTCTTTCTCTCTCTCCCTCGCATTTCTGTCTCCGTTTTGAGCGCACACTCGGCAAACAACGCAAGCTCGCGGCCCAGAGGTATAGGTACAAAATACTTGTAATGCGTGGTGAGACAGCTCGCCGTATATATTTTTCGCCGAGCTGCAGCAACTCGCTGAATTCATGTATGAACCGTCCAGACGGCATCACCCTCTCTCTCTCTCGCTCTGCCTTCGGGATTTTGAGGCTGCAACCGCCGCTCATTCCAATTTTGCCAGCTGCCAATCACACGATAGCACGTTTCTTCTTACTTTTTTTAACGATGCCCATCGACACCTCGTTCGAGACGTTTAGAAATAATTGAAAAGCCCTATTCTCCGCTCAGTCGCACGTATATATAATCGAGTTGAGAAAACCGATAGATTCAATTAACGACAGTCTGTCATTTCTCTAATCAATTTGTCGGTCCGTTACTCAAACGATATACCTCATACATTTTGAAAGCTAACTGTATTAGTACATATATTCAATGAAGTTTTCATATAGGGATATAAAACTAGATGGGCATTATCAGTTTGATATTAAAACAGAGATAGTAGCGGAGCGTGCAAGTGGTAAAAATTTTTTTACCATAACCGGAAGAGCGTAAGTGCAGAAATTTCATCGAGTCCGAGGTGCTATAACCGTTTAGGTGTCTTACCGCGAAAGCCGAGAAAAAAACTTGAAGAAAAAAAGTGGTTTTACGTGCCGAATGACGAACGGCGCGAGAAGAAGCACCAGAAGCGCCAATTTCGTGCCGAAAAAATATCTTATTGAATAAACAAAGCCTTTCGCAATTTCCGTTTCTTTTTGCCAAAATAAACCTCTTCTTTCGCGAGCTATATAATGATACACTTGCCCCGCGTCGACGCTTCGCACCTTATAAAGAACGGAATAAGTTATAGCTTCTTTTTTTTTTGGCGAGTCCCTTCGTTGTACTTATCCTTTCGTGCACCTTCTTGCATCGGTAAACAATTAAAGAATAAATTTTATCAATTCTCGATGCCAAGTGATAAATGTAAGTGCATAAATAGCAATGAACGTTCATTTAAATATTTCTTACAGAGATAGTTCCGCACTTTATGTTCATCTAGATGCATCAATTACGTGTGAAAAAAAAAATTTGGAAATACAAAGAGCATGTCCGAGCAGCGAGTGTAATAACGATGCAAAAAGAGCAAGAATAAGAAAGAGCGAAGAGAGAAGGATGAGGAACGAGACGAGTGGAAGGGGAGGTGGAAAACCAATATGAAATTAGCCTCGCGCGCCAAATTGCAGGTAATAAAGAGGGCCGATAAACAAATGAAGCAGCGCGAAGGGGCAGTTAAAGCGACGAGCGCAAGTGTCGGGTAGGATGGGAAGGGCCGAGTTCGCGAGCGGATACGCGCGAGTATTATATTATATGTATATATATACTCTCCGTAAGAGCGAATGGACTGTTGTGTGCCTCTCTTCTTCTTCTGTTATGTGTCTTCATATACGAGTTTCGCGTGTTTTACTCCAGTTACTGTTAAAAGTTTCTTGCCTTTTTTTTTTACTTACTCCTCGCACTGACTTGTGCATTAACGCTAATAACACTTGTGGTTGCAAATGAGCAGCTTTGTCCGTCTGACCGGATACGACCGAGCAACTAAATACGCGACTGCGGCAAGCAAGAAAAAAATGAAGATATTTGTAGGGATTATTCTTTTCACAAGCTTCAAACACCAAAAGACCTTCTTTTTTTCTCTCTGTCTCTCTCTCTTGTCTCTCTTCCATACAGTACAAAATTATGACTCGAGGGCTTTCGTGTTTTTTTTTTCTCGTTCGATCCTTTTAACTGTTCATTGTTGTTTCGAGCTTCGTGGTACGTCGGAGCAATAACGTAATTTTAAAATAATAAATTATATTTACAGTCAGCGATAATATTTAAAATGAAATTGAAGCTTTATTTACGCCGTTGTTTTGAATACATTTTCACTTTATTTATTTTGATCGCTGAAATAATTATCGCACTGATTCACGTGCGCACGCGCGCGATTTCTTTTCAAATTAAGCGCTGACAAGTGCGAGCTTGAAGATAACCCGTCGAGCAACCTGGTACACGCTGAATATTTATGAAAAGTATATTAAATATCGTGAGAGTAGTAAATTTGCATGCACAATAAATAAAGACGCGCGATAAGAGAGCGAGAGAGAGAGAGAGAGAGAGAGGCGAGTAAAGCTTGAAAATGAAAAGCTCTTAAAAAGTAAGTGTACACGAAGAAGCGCGCGCGATCGTTTACGAGGTGTATCAGTGGCAAGCGATCGACAGGCAGTTAGCACGCGCGCAAAACAACGCTCTCAAAAATCTTGCGTTGTGGGGCCCATTCATAAAGAACGCTTATTTTTTTTCTTCCCCTCATTCATATCTTGCGCGAGGCAAAACGGGCCGTTTACATGACACGTCGAACGACGTAACTCAGCCCGAGCCGAGCAAGAAAGAGAGAGAGAGAGAGAGAGAGTTGAGATCCGCCCCTCACAAATCTCGAATTTCATTACCCTCGCGCGAAATAGCCCCGAAAGATCGACGATAAACTGCTATATATTACATCCGAGCTGAGCGTTATATGCCTTTTAAAATCAAAAATATTATTAAGCTTTCGGTGGCACACAACGCGCGTGACGCAATTCGACTTTCTAACCCCCCTCCTTTAGACAGAGAGCGCGACGGGTAGTCTCTGGTAATTCCTTCTAATTAATGAACCGTTAGCGAGTCGTATCGGCACGCGATAAGCGTGTTATATATACCCCCTCGCTCTTCACTCTCATCTTCCCTCCTGCGCTCATCGATGATTTACAAGATTTGCTCCGGACTCTTTCTTAATGTGCTGCAGAAGCCGTTGATTGCGAATGAAAGTTCATTTGTCTACATTACTTATCTGTGTTTTCTTCGATCACACGGAAAACACGGCAATGAATTTTTTTAATTCAAGTAAAAAAATTTTACACGTAACATCTTTCTCTCTGAACAATTTTTAATTGCAATAATTTCTTCTGACAAGTATATTAGAACAGAAAGAAACTTGATAATTACAAAAATCAAAAAGTTTAACGATCGACCGAAGAAGTATCGCGATCGTCAAATAGCAGTGCAATCATTCCCGTTGCTTCGGAAATAACCCACCTCCTCGTGGCGGCTGGCTGTATGTGCAGTTGCTCATGCCTACTTATCCCTCGCTGCACAATGCACATATGTGTGTGTGTATTTGTGCACTGCACCAAGAAAGCGCAGAATCAAAATGGCCGCGTTGCAGTCGTGACTCCGCCACCTCCATACGCTTCTCCTTACCTTCGGGTGATGGGGGGGGATAATGACTCTCATCACCCGACAGTGTTTTACTATACCAACATATCAGCCCGTTTCGAGGCCTCCGCACTTTACTCCCTCTCCTCGCGATGATCGTTCTCTTTCTTCTTCACTGCACTCGCGCTCACTCTGCACTGCTCTTTCCCTCATTCAACTCGCGAAACCATCAGATCTCATCTGCTATATACTCTCTCTCTCTCTCTGCGCGCTGAAGAGAAACGGAAGGAGAGAGAACTGGCGCTCTCATATTCTCTCTGCGCTCTTACTCGTAACGCCTCTGTGTATTCTCACCTGATATCCTCGCTCTCTCTCTCTTTTTTTTCGCTGGCGCCTAATTATATCTTTAGTCCGTCTGAGAGAAATCAAGATCGAGAGCTGGAATTATTATTGTACCTTTGTATATTATTTTGGTTTTATCGTCGTATCAGCTATATGTATTTTCGTATTAGAGTTTCTAAATTAATCGTATGTATGTACAAACACAGAATGATCGCATACAAAATACGTAAAGAAAAATGAGTCAATTGAAAGTAATTTATTCACGATAAATGCAGTTGTGAATATCGCGAATGTAGTACATGAAAAGTTTGACTGTAATAAAAATATTTATTTCACATATATACACACGCGCACAATTGCATCTTATTCGAGTTAATATATTGGCCGAAATCGCCATCGACTTTTCATTCGGCCGATATTCAGCTGCGCTGCTCCTCGAATTTTAAAGCCGGCAGATAAATCAGAGTTGATTTTTTTTTCGTCGTTGTTGTTTGCGCTCTTATAAAGAATATAGCCTATTAATTCACACGACGGATTATTCGAGATGATAATATGCGCAGCTTAAATTGGAGCCGAGAGGCTTGCGCGCGCATGCAAGTGAATAACGAGGCGCGAGAGATTGGACGAGCGGATCCGTTTTTATTGGTAGGGGATTTGTTGGATTTGAAGCCTCGCGCGCGTGTGATATCGTAAAATCAAGTTTGAACGTTAATGGAGTCGTTAGGCGCGGCGTTACGAGCTCATGCCTCGAGCAGCTCTATGATTACATTGTGCTGATAAACATCGCCTCGAGGGCAGCTTTTGATGGAAAAATACCTCTTTTTTTCCGCGTTTAGCCGCAGCTTTTTATTCTTAAATCTTCATCATCGAGCTGTATACTCTTTTTGGATGTAATTAATTGAGTTCTGGGGCATGAACGGTCGAACCGGTTGTCGTACACCGATGACTTTCAATCGTTAAAGAGCTCTATATACGTGACAACGAATACACTGAAAAGTTCGCAAACTTGTATAAATATTACAAGCGGAAATTCTACAGCAAAATCCTTTTAACAAAGACACGAGAAAACTTCCAACTTCCTTTGGCTGTCCCAGAAAGTCGCGAAGTATAATATATACAAAAGTTTCCGAAAACTTCAGTTAACTTTTTTCCATTATTCGAAAAATATTCGAAAAATGCATCGAATCGATGGATTTTATTACTCACCAGATGCACTTCACGAGTATCTAAAGTAATCGAAGTATGCAATTATCGTCGCAACTATTTAAACGTATAAGTTATAGTGGCGTATCTCAGCTAATAAACACACGCGGCGAACGCAACATATAAGATCGTTCATATAAAACAGCAGTTTAATTCCAGTTGAAAATTACAGACTCGGCAGTGGCAGTATAATAATCAACAAATCAAGCGGCCACATTAAAAACACCTCGTCGAGAAAAGGAGATAGGTACGCGCGCAGAGTAAATATCAACATCTCTAATTGAAAAGAATGGAAATAGCATGGAAAAAAAAGAAAAAGGGGTAAGAGATTAATCCTTGGAATCTCATATCTGTAGACACGCGTGCAAATTGATAGTTGCCGAGTGTGCAAAGTTATATCGCGCCGTCGGGCCTCGGCCGACACACTCACACACACATATACACGTATACACACACGTTAACAAATCAAGCGCGCGACAAAACAGCTCGCGCACGTGTACGCACTCGAGTACTTACAGGGCGCGAAGCGGCGACAAGCAAAAAAAAAAAAGAAGAAAAAAGGACACGCAGGTATACGAAACGAAAAGGAGAAAGAAAGAGTAAGAGAGTTATAATTACTCGGCTTATAAATTACGAATCCACCTCGGGCAGATGGCAGATAAGCTAGGGCTCGTTTGGCCCTTTTCGCGCAGAGAGCAGCTCGGATGGATATATAATGCCAGCCGATAAATTCCGAGCAATTAAATTTTCCCGCTAAATATTGCCATTGCCACATATATAACGTCGTGTATGCACCGCCAATGCCGTATTATAACGCGAGCGAGCGGGAATCATATCCGCGACCGCGTCGTCGTCTTATATTTGCCTTAACGTCTAAGTGAGTGTGACTAATTGGCGGATGATATTTATTGTAAGGAGGTTGCGCGAGTGCGGGAGTTATTACGCGTAGGATATCGGAAGATTTTTCTCGTGCGATTACGGATTAACGATGTAAATTCGATATTTGCTGTGGAATCCTATTGGAGTATTATGTACTTTGCTGCGTGGCTGTTATAAAGAATGATTCGCTATAGATAATATGAGCAATTTATACTATTGGTGATATTTATTGGATATTTATATAGACTATGCGTCAATCTGATGATACTCCTTAAAGTCAAAAACAACAATTTATTGGAAAAGAAAATAGTAATAACTGATTGTTTCGTACAGCTTTTTCTTAGTTACATATACGGAAACTATCATCAACAATCCATCCAGCGGAGAAATGGCTGCGTTATATAAAAATATTTCACTGTTGAATGTATATCAATCGGGCTTTCTGATTTATGATTGAATGAATGCTTATAGTGACTTGGTGTAATTATTAGTTCTACTATAGAAACTGCTATAAGGCAAAAATATTCCTTTTTATCAGGTTGTAAATCAACTTACGATGGCTTTGATGGCAATCATTATCTTTTATAAAGATGCTTGTTTTACATCGGAAATCAGAACATCTTTGAAGCTTATTGATTTTTAATCCAACAACATATACTTTTTCGGATCATTAGCGCTACTGTGTATAGCTTATATAATTTTTACACTACTATAGAACTAGACTTCTCTTCATTTTAATGTTTCATTTATAAATTATTGGACAGAAACGTTGAGAAACGTTTTGATAAAAGATACTGGGAGAAATAACATTTCTCCATATTCCTAACTTGGATGAATTGAATTTTGAAAAAATGTAGTCGCCTTCAGCAAGTGCTTAGCAGAAAATTGTGCTATTAATTAGTTTTCTAAGCAACACTTTCATGGAAAAATTTTAATTTTTCTATAAATAAAACTTTTTCTATGACAAAGCTCGATGTACAAATATTTAAAAAAAACCTTGATTATTACGAAAAATAACGATTATCTCAATTTAAACTTTGAAATGAAACAAGAAAACGAATATTTAGATCCTACAGTTATACTCAATCTCAACTCTTGCTGTGACATTTCAATTATTACCGTATCCGACAACTCCTTTGCCTGATGTTGAAAAAAAAAAAACGATTTTTCACCTATTCAGATACGTATCTCAGAATAACATACACATATATCCATATCTGTATATCTGTTGAGAAATGCGACTATAGGAAACACGATAATACCAGCGGCAGGACCAGCGGCTCATGCGAAGGCAACAAATAACGAAATTAAAAGGTCTCATTAAAAATTACTGACAGGTTAGGCAGGTCGGGCAGTCAGACATCAGGGCAGGCAGGCATAGCAGGCGCGAGAGTATACAAATAGTTTCGCCGACAGCGATATACGCACATTAAGAGGCGATCCCGCGACTAGACTCCCATTAAAGAAAATTAGA
This sequence comes from Galeopsomyia nigrocyanea, assembly GCA_035047105.1. NCBI lineage: Eukaryota > Metazoa > Arthropoda > Insecta > Hymenoptera > Eulophidae > Galeopsomyia > Galeopsomyia nigrocyanea. The sequence goes on from JAWWMK010000040.1 coordinate 13,046,264, forward strand.
TGCTCATCCGGAGATTTATACCCACACCTGAGCCTGCTCTGCCTCGCTATATGCATTTAAGAATGCGAGAAAGAAGCACGATGAGAGGCAACCATAATATCCTCTATACGGATTTTGGGAGTCGACACATATCACCGAGCAAAGAGTGGGAGCTACCTATTATAGCGGTTTATATCTCGAGGAGACGCACACACTCACACACGATATAAAAAAAAATAAACGCAACACACATCTCTTTGGGATGATGCACGAGGTGTGTTTAGGCTCGCGATAGTGACGCGCATATTCCCTCTCTCACTCTCGCTTTGACTCCACGGGAGCCGTTTTCAATCCTTTAACTGGCCTCCTCTCTCTCTCTCTTGCTCGGCACCACAATCTTATAACAAGCTCTCTCGCTCTTCACGGCGAAAGAAGAGGAAGAGAGAAAGAGAGGATAGAGCCGTCAAAACCACAGGAGGCCGGACCGCGACTCGACCCCCCGCCGATCGCCACGGCCATTGCGCGTAGCTTTTATATTATAAACCCCGCAGCAGCAGCAACGCAGAGAGAGAGAGAGAGAGAGAGCGCTCTACCGAAATTCCCTTCTCAGCTTTGTCTAGCTCATCTCTCTTCTCTTTTCTCTCTCTTCTCTCGAAAAATTCATTAAAGGATTCCTCGGCTAATGATTCGCCTGCGCCGACACCTCCTCTTCAAATAACAGGTTTGCCTATATACTCGCGCATAGCCATTTGGCTCTCGCCAACAATCGCTTCTCTTCGTCTATTAATTAGGCGCCATTAAACTCCAGTTATTTATCGTGGCCCGGCCTTAGTTGCTCAAAACTCTTCAACGCAAAAGAATCCCAACTCGTGTGCGTCTCTCCGTAATTAGTGTAAATATATAACGTAAGTAATTGCGAAAGGAAGCAGCAGCAGAGTCCCATATAGTAATCTAGTTATACATTTCAAGGGAGAGAGAGAGAGCAGGTAAGGGAACGACGTTTCGAACCATAATTACCAGCTATTCATAAATCTTCCTCAGGGAGTCCACCACAACGAGGATTCCAGGTATTTGGTAATCGATGCCCACTCTTCTTTTTTTTTCCCTTGTCTATCTCGCCCATAAATATATCGATTATCTTCATTAACACTCGAAAGAACAACCTCGCGGGATAGATTTCTATCTCCGTATACTGCGGACTTGCTTCTAAACGACGCGATTCTCTCTCTCGACAGAGAGATGATTATTTGACGATTGTATTTCGGATTTCATTGGATAGTGTGTGACGCAAGCCGCGTGTTTATCTATCACGGGCCAATTAAGCGGCACATTATTTAACGTCGCGCCTCCTATGTTTTAACGCAGCAATGATTTTCTCACGCGAGCTCGAATAAACTTGGCTTGTTTACGAACCGGCCGTTAATTAGATCCCATTAGACTTCATTAATCCGCGTCAAAAAAAAAAGAAGTTTTTTCTCTCTCCTTTTTTTATAACGAGAAACGAAGACTATAAAAAGAATTTCTCGTATAGTATACGTCCTTTCAAGTATCCGCGCACATAGGTGTATATAGGCTTTGACGAAAGGTACTCGCTCGTTCGTTCGTTCGCGAGTGAGCGTAGGCGTCGAGCGAGAGCCGAGGCGTTACTTAAACGTTCCGCATAAATTTTGCGCGCGCGCGGCTAAAAAAGAGAGGCCCCTTCTCCAATTTCCACGCAGTAAATGTCGGACTACGACGCTTGCGAATGTGTGTGTGTGTGTGTGTGTGTGTGTGTGTGTGTATGTGTGTGCAGTACAGGCATAAGGATCTCTCTTTGGCCGCGCAGAAATCTTCGAGCTTGTAAAACCTTAGCGATTGAATCGCTATGCCCAAGCTGAAATATTTCGCGCGATTCAGCTTAAGATGTGCCATCCCCTCTTCCTCTCTTTGCAATGACCGGTGATAAACTTTAAATTTATATATTAACGAAAATATAACCGTATAAGCGCGAGCAGATGCTTGCGGATGCTGATGCTGCTGACTACAGCGGTATTGTATAAATCTCACCTTGTTAGCCCGCCAGAGATTCTCCCTTCCCTATATGTACTACCATCTCTCGCTCTCTCTCTCTCTCTCTCTCTCTCTCTCTTCGCACTCTGTGATACACGCGTGAGCATACACCGTATTTCTATACCGTCCTCGCCGATTGGTTCTGCAAAACTGTTTCTTCAACATCGACGTCACTGTTCTTCCTTTTTTTCTAATTGATTTCTTCGACTTGCGCGCTATCTTTTTTCCTCTGTATAGATATATATGATAAAAAAATTTACGTGCTTTCGACTATCAACTTCACCGACTATACTCAATTTAGATCACAAGATGATTGATTAAAATCTAGCGAGCTCTCAAAAGCAAGAGAAAAAAGAACTTGCTTGGAAAACTGTGACGAGTCAATTTAAAAAATGAACCACGTAGTCGTCCCCTAATAATCTACGCTTACAAGTAAATATACAATAATCATTAAAGGACTTCTACGAAAGGCGCCCATAAATCGACGATACACACCCAAACAACCGAGAGAGGGCAGGTACCTATATACCTATACGAATGTCAAAGGAAAAAAAAGGTCGTGAGGCCCGGGGGAGAGAAAGAAAAGAAAAAAAAGGTATATTATAGAGAAGAAGAAAAACAGCGCCAGTAGGTGAGAAAGCTCTCGTCTCTCTCTCTCTCTCTCTCTCTCTCTCTCTCTCTCTGGAAAAAAATGAAAAGGTAATCTAGTCGCCAAACACGTTTTTAAGCGAAGCTACAATTCCTCGGGCGACTTGACGGCTCCCCGCAATGGGACCGCAAGATCTCCCCGCGGGATAGTGTGTGCCCGTGCCGCACACACTCGAAAATTTAGAATATTTCCTCGCTCGACAACGACGACGACGACGACGACGATGCGTATATATAGGGAATGGAGACACCAATTCAAGGAAACTTATATCTACATCTCTCTCAACTCGACTGTGTCTGTGTCTCTGTGTTTGGGTGCCACGTGACCTATTCCACGATGGCTTCCTGCAGAGATCTCTCTGCAGTCAAAAGTGACCTGTCACTCGGCTCCCTCGTACAAAAGAAGAACAAAAAAATAGAAAAACTGCTGCTGCTGCTTCGGTTGCATCCTTAGGATTTAATTATGGAGCTTTAGGAGGCGAGCTGTTGAAAAATGTCATATTGTATTAAGACGTTCCTGGCAATCGAGACCTGGCATCTCTTTCTCTTGTGTCTATCCCATTGTGATTTTGATCTTTTCATTTACCAACGTTTTTTTGTCTCTTTTAATTCATCCACCTCTGCTTGCCTACTACTATAAAACTGATGTCGCTCGCGCGAGATTATTATTGTATATATACTCGGGAGGCACGTACTTGTCATTTCCGAGGCTAATCTCAATGACAATGGGCATTTTACGATATTTCGTTTAAGGCTTCTCTTTCAACAAAGCTTTTGATTTAATAATTTAATCAATCGCTCGAATCTCATCACGTAGTTATGACTCAACGAATCTCATTATTTAAACTCAAAATTATCCCGCGACTAAAAGTCTATTAATATTTTTCAACCTACGACTTCATATAAAAATGTAACACGAAAAAAAAGTATAATCTCGCTCTTATACGAAGCGATCTTTTTTTTTTCAAAGGAGGGATAATTAATTAAAGCGAAACGGATCGGACGATCGCTTAGTCATAAAGCGAAGACTTCCAGAAACAAAAGAGAAAGATTAATACACGAGAGAAGGGTCGCCTCTTTTTTTCTTCAAGAAGTCGAGGTTTCGCTCTTTCTAAAACGCACGACCCCGCGCGCGACAAATGGTTCTACTTTCGCGCGCAGATTTTTATCTTGTCGCGCCACCGTATACACAAAATGTAGAACGTAATGTCGCGCATCAACTCGGGTCTTTTGTTTGGTGTATATAGCAACTTGACTTCTTACAGTAGCCTCGCTACCTTATTTCTGAACTAATTGACTCGATTTTTTATAACTCGAAGAAAGAGAGACGCGGACTCGCAGACGGTGCTTATACGGTCTGTCGTACATGATAATTTTCTTTTAATTGAGGTAATTTTATTATGCACAAAACTACTCAAACTTTTGAAAAATCTTCAGAAAATATAGCAGAATTAATATATTAGAAAAATTCTAATGAGATTTTCTGTTAAACAAGAATATTGATTTAGTTTGATGAGCCCAAAGTGGGTTTTAATGAACTGTGGACCAGATGGTGTATAAGGGTATGACTCGCATGACATATTTACACACAGTAGTGCCCTTTTGCTATACGTACGAGGCTACATAGCAACAGAACTGATTGATAAATTCATTTTGTATTAAAAATTGTTACCGCCTATTTATAAATAATATGTGTTCGAGAACAATAAGTGTAAAATATACACTGTATGATTATATAAATGCGATCCACATTTGAATTATTTCTGACGAGTTAATAGTACATCAAAATAATATGGACTCTATATATAATATAACAAACTTGCCCTATTGAGATGGGATTCTATAAATTTATCAATATTGGTATATATACAACTTAGTTTCATGAAGTCGTAAGCATTCTTTCAATAATAATCCAGAAAATCTAAATTATATGTTACTTATAAGGAGAGTGCAACATCTTCGGATCACCAATTTACTTGTAACTTTGGAAACTCTTCCTATACGTAAAAATTTGTGAGAAGCCACGTCCATTTGGTCTAATACTAATTTTTTCCATATTTATGAGCTATTTTCATAAAATTGGACAAAATATAATGTTCTCCTGTAATGGAAATATCTTGTAATCTAAGCATTGTAGAGTTTTTATAATATTGCCAAACGAAAGCTGAGATCAAATCCTTTCGATAAAAAAAACATTTGTTGAAAAAGATTTCCCCGTTCAAAAGTTATACCGAGATAAAATTTGTCAATAAAATTTCAAATAATATCCCTTTTTCCGAAAAAATGGATTATTAGCTTATGAAATTTTATCACGTTATAACTTTTGAACTGGTAAACCTTTTTCAATATACATTTTTCTAGCGAAAGGATTTGATCTCAGTTTTCATTTGGTAATGGCATAAAAACGCTACAATGCTTAGATTACAAGATATTTTCATTACAAGAGAACTATATCGATAGCTCCTAACGTTAAAATGTCAACTCGCGCGACAGGTCAGTGTGATGCTTAATCAAAAATTTGAGCAAAAAAATGTCAACTCAGAAGTTAGCGCTAGAAAATGCTTACGTTTAGCCGAAACTAAGAAGATGCTAACTCGAGTCGGAGAGCAAGAGAATGTTAAGCCGCGCTCTTTTTGGGACTTGATTTATACTAGTTTTCCACTGTAAATCATTATAAAACGAATAAAAAAGGCATTACGTATTTGAAAACTAAATCATAATGAACATCAATAGTTAAAATAGTTTTATTGCTCAAATTTTTGGTTAAGCATCATACTAACCTATCGCGCGAGTTGTCATTTTACCGTTAGGAGATATCTATATATTTTGTCCAATTTTATGAAAATAGCCCATAAATATGGAAAAAATGAGTATTAGACCGAATGGACGCGGCTTCTTACATATTTGTACATATAGAAAGAGTTCCCAAAGTTACAAGTAAATCGGTGACCCGAAGATGTTGCACTCTCCTTGTTAGTATAGTGAAATATTTTTATAACAACAATTTCTCCGCTAGATAGACTACCAGTGGAAGTTTCCAAATGCATTAAAAAAAGGCTTTACGAAAAAATCAGCTATTACGATTTTCTTATACATTATATTAAAATCTTTCAGTTATTAGAGGGATAGTCTGTTCTGCGATATATCGTGTAGGTATTTCCGAAGAAAATAAACATACGGCATCCTCTGTTACCATGACCTGAGGTGGATTATATGTACTTTACCAAAAAAAAAATAAAAAATAAAAAATAAATTTGGCATCACTTTCCGCGATGCGACTTGAAGCAATCATCATATTAAGGTATTGTGGATATAAGTACGCGATCGCAGACACTTTTCGAAACTGAGACGAAGAAAAAAACACGTTTTACGGCGATACATTAACGGCACAAGCGTATAATACAGTCAGCAATTAACCCACGAAAAACCCACAGCATATACCAAGAGCGATCGAGAGCCAAATCGGCGCATGCATGATGCAGGCAACAACAAACCACCCCGAGGCAAAAGCTCGGCCATTCGTCTGCGCGTCCGCCCTTGGACTCGTTCCACCTCCTCTCTGCCTCAACCCACGAAAAAACCACCGCGTCATTAATTCACTTTGCACCGGCGCACGAGAAGAGTAGAGAGAGAGAGAGAAAGATGCGCTTCTCGAGAAAGAAAGAACAAGACAGAGAGTGAGAGAGAGAGAAAGGTCAATGTAAGAAGGCAAAAGGGAGTAACAAGAGTATATTATACGAGACGTCTCACTCAAGCACTCGAGTGTTGCATGAGCAGCAGAAGCAGCAGCAGCAGACTCGGGCGCGAGAGTACAGCTCGCAGCCAAAGAGGGAGTACGTTTATTAACCGGCCACTCGCCAGTAATCTTTTGTACACGAGGGGAGGAGAGAGAGTGAACGAACGAGAGTCTGTTTCGCCTCGAAGGTGCGTTAAATGGATGGCGTTAACTCAAACTGCCATGCGATTAATGCCCCTCTCGCTCCGTGTTTGTTTTCTCTCGTGCTTATTCGAAAAAAAAAGTAACTATCTTTGAGCAATTATCGCGTTCTTTATTATACACGCAGCACAACAACCCCCTAAAATTGAGAGAGAGTGAAAAAAAAATGAGAAAACGAGTATTGGGTGCACTCGCGTATATGAAAAGAAGTTTTTCGTTATAATGCGCATTGGAATCCGCAAAAGGGAGAGAGAGAGAGAGAGAGAGAGAGAGAGAGAGTGGTATAATCGTGATAAGCGGGTGATAGATGCGCCCGAGGCGGCCGTGCGCTGCAGTTGAGCCACAGACAATGGCTATTTGTTTCTGCAGCCCAGAGAGAGCCGTTGGCGCTCTCTCTCTCGCCACAGTCGTGTGCACCCGCCCATCCTTTCTCTCTCTCTCCCTCTCTCTCACTCTTCTTCTGCTGCTGGCTGCTGCTGCTATATTATTGTTAAAGTGGCATTGTGCAGCGCCAGACATCGGCTAAATCACATCGACAGATAATCACAACTTAATTTACCCCCCGTAGCACCAATGAAGATATCACGCGCACTCGCGAGAGCTGTATCCACTCCTCCATCATTGATAGAAAAATTATCTTGATTTAAAGCTGCCTTACACACACACGCACGCACAAACACCGTTTATTAAAATCTTTTTATGTGTACTTATGTTTATAACCATAGGCCAATATTTTACTTTGAAAATACGCGCTCGCGAGCTCTTTCCGGAGGCTTTAAAGAATTAGGTATGGGTTGCCATGCGAGCTTTATTGTTGCTGTTTTGCTTTATACGTTATATTCAATTGGGAAGATCCAACGCCGAGTTTTGATTTCTATCTCAAAGTTCGATACTCATCGATGATTGAAATACCTACGAATTAAATTATTCGCTTAAATTTTTTTTTCGTTGCTCGCAAGAGACTTATTCCGAGAAGTAAAAGCTGTATAAGTGAATGGATGATAGAGAGAGAAAAAAAAATAGGAAGACTAATAAGACATCATCATAGCATACAAGTGCTCTCGCAGTTGTGTCTATAGAGTTGACGATGTGCACGAGCAAGCGCCATACCTTGTATGCAGATGCGATGGGGATGCCGGGGGACGACATAGAGGCAAACATGTATCGCGACTCGAATTAATTTCATCTGCTGTACATCGCTCTCTCACATCACTGTGTATATACGTGTGTACTGTTGCAAGTGTGTGTGTGTATACGAGCGAGTTTGATTAATGAGTCTCGCGAGATTTTCTTCTCTCTTTCTCTCCTCCCATACTTAACGTTTGACGGGCCGTCGTATCGGAATATCAGATACGGATGATTTCTGGTATTAGATCGTCAACAATGCTGCCTCGTTTGTCTTCTCTCTCTCTCTCTCTCTCTCTCTCTCTCTCTCTCTCTCTCTCTGCACTCGTATACGTTGGTTCGTTTGTACGTATATGATCGCTTATTAATAAGCACGGAAATATTATAAGAGCCCGAGCTCATATATGGATTGCACTGATTAACGCAGACACTTTATCGAGATACGTATCTCTCTCTCTCTCTCTCTCTCTCTCTCTCTCTCTCTTTCGTTCGAGCAGCATATTGCCGAGCGCAAGCGCACAGTTTCTTCGCTTCATTAATAAACTTAATTGAAACGGTAATTCTCGCTGGCAAGCCAAGCGTATATATGTACGCGCTTTTAATGTGAGAGAGAGAAAGTCATTGGGAAATAATGAATGGAACTACTAAAGCATGCAGATACGCTATCCTGATATATAAAAGGCGTTTGGTAAGTGAGATTTGTTATACAATCGATGCAATTATAAAGTAATAACAACCATGATTGATTGTAGCCTGTAATTATATCGCATGCAGCGATTTGTAGGCAGTATGATGCAATTTTTGTAGATTTGATACCAAAAAAATTTTAGGTTGTGATAATTAATGAAAAATTAGTGAATATTTTTCTGAGTAAATATAATATGTGGAACTTTTTATACAATGATTTTTAAAACGCATAAGTTCAGTTGCAATAAAATGCATTATCGTACAAAAATATTTAAAAAATCGCAAAGGACTCCGAAGGATCTGTTTACGACGAAAAATAAGATTAAAAAGTGCTGCTGCTAAATACGATGTTAACGAGATATCAATCAAATGTGCACTGTTATAAAGGTAGCGCTCAACGAAAGAATCACGGATGCACTCGCTGTGACTTTAGCTGGCGAAGAAGCATCGCAAAAGGCATAGAATTAACACAATTAGGAGCTTATATACACATACACACACACATACACACTATGAATGTGGTAGGGAGAGAGGAGTGTGGTACAAGTCAGGTCCGAAGGGCCAATTAGCAAAATAGCCGAGTCAGCGTGCTGGAACAGCTCGTTAATCATCTACCGCGATAGGGCCCATTGTGATGGGACGTTCGATTCGAATCTAAAGGGCCATCCATGATCGAGAAGCGCGCGCCTTGCGAGTCAACTGAATCGCCGGCAAATGAATTTTAATGATGCTGCGGCTGCCTCTCGCTCTCTTCTCTTGACTTCCTATACGCGGTGAGTATATGACGACACTGACCGAGAACTTACCTTACAAATCTTTCACCAATGCACTTGTGCTTCATTCCAAAAGCCTTTTATGCGTGGCTCTTATTAAGGAGAAATACTTTGAATTTTTTTTTTTACTCAATAGCATGATACGTGTTATTAGAATGATGTATGGATTTTAATTAAATTTAATAAAATGTCAAATTAAAGTTTATCTATTATGTATTATTCATGCAATCGATGAATTATATTTGAATTACATTATAAGAGACGTCATTTACATTACTCAAGGTATGAAGAAACAGGTCGTAATGTTTTTGCTAAGCAATGTTTTATTCAGAGAATCACCAAAATAATTTGATTTATAGATTTTAGTATTGTTTCAGTCATTGTAAAAAGAAACTAGCTTTACGTTACATTATAAGTCTCATTAGTGGAAAAAATGATCTATAAACTACTTTTTTAAAGTAATATTTTTTTATGAAATAAATTATTTTTCTCGAATTTTTGTCGAACATCCCATATAGTAAGTATACACCCACTGGCGAGTAGAGGTTTGGCAGCAACTCTTGGCAACCCCCGATGGCAAACTAGCAATTCTCTTGAGAAGCTTACATTGGTGATGACAGGTCTGCTGGTAATAGCACTTTGGTTGACCGAGTTTTCACGAGCGCGCGTGCGGGAGAGAGAGAGAGAAGGAGAACGTGGCACGCTCGGCAGTAATTGAGAGGCCCCAATCACGCGCTGCCATGCACGGCGCATCGCATGACGGCTCTATCGGCCAACCAAACAGCCCATAGAATTTCGCGAAATCAAATGCTCACCTGCCGTATATATAGCCTATATATACTCTTTTCTTCCTATATGGTCGTGCAAAACCACACCGAGGCAAAAAGAATACGCGACGAAAGAAAAAGATAAAAAAAAAAACCAGCGGCTTCTTTATGTACTTTAGCGGTTAATTGGGCCCCGTTGAAAATTGCCTCGACGATGTAATTACGCTTATGAAAGTGTGCACCGCCCTGACTGTACGCTGGCGCTCTTTCTCTCGTGCAATTTTAAGGTAGGTGGACGAACGCGCACGCCGTCGCCGTCGCCGCCGTGTTGACGGATAAATTACTTAATTAGCCCTTGCCCGCGCCCGCGCGCGCGCCTCGTTTTTGCATTGTAAATCTTGTCATTTTTCGCCATATTATATATACATACACATTAACATCCCCACGGCCAATTCTTTGTATAAGCATCTTATTATGCAAGATGTATCTCTCTTGCTCTCGTCGCTTATTTAGATTTAATTTCGCAAACTGCCTTCGCGCGATCAATCAATGCTAATTTTAATTATTATGCAAATTGCTCGTTTTTTTTTTTTTTGCAAATATCCTCGAAGGAATTTTCGCTGTATTGAAATTTCGAACAAGAGGTCGTTTTCGTATTAACAGTAGTGCTGCTGATTATTTATATCTATAGAATCTAAATAGCTTCTTTTTTTTTCTTCAAAATGATCCATTCAATGTTTTTTCAGCATAAATTAAACGTGAATTATTGGAGTTTCGATTTGCACTTTTTAACGCTGTCAGATAACAATTTATACGAGTATAATGTACGTCATTTTCAAAGAGTCGTGGACAATTGAAAGTTTAATGAAAATTTTTTATAACAAACAGTTTTCAATTGTTTTCTAATTCCTCATTTACAATCAAATTTTCAAAGCACATTTTCTACGTATTCTTCGTCTTTATATTTATTACATCAATTCGATCTTTTATTAACTTCAAATTGGCATACCTATTCTATAACGTCAATTTGAAATTTTAATATCTTTAGTGTTATGCAATTTATGACCATTTCGTAAATTGCGCAATCGCAAATAATGTGAAATTGAAAAAGAGCGAAATCGAAATATATATACATGCAACTCTCAGAATTATTCGCTTAATCAACGATCTTTATTGCGCCATAAACATTTTACAAGCTTGGCATTTAAACTATATAACGATTATGCTCACGAACTCATTGTTTCGATAATAACTCAATCTGAATTTCGTGCCAGCCAATCAAGGGCTGAAACAATTCCTCGTGGCATCTAATACAAATTAATTGAGCGCCGCAACAACGCTTGCACGCATATAATACAGCTTGCATGATCTATATATAATACAGGAAAGTATCGACAAACCGAGGTGAAAAATTTGGAATTAGAGCTGTAAAGTTTCTGTAAAAAAAAGGGATGGAGATGCAGTATCAATCTTGGATCTTGTTACGGCTTGCCTTTGGCGCTCGCCGAAGGGGCCCAAGTTTCGCCGATAGCATCGTCGCTGGCCAAATTGTTTCGGACTGTTGGTTAATTGGGAGAGCGAGAGCGATGCTGCAACACATTCAAGAGAGGCAGCCCACGGACTCAATCTTCTCTATTCTCCGACGGACGCGTTGAATGTGCACCTTTAACATTCGTTGGGTAGTATAATCTTTATTTGCTCTTCAAATCTTTTATTACAGAATATTGTCGAATAACGCTTGGCTATATGGACGATTTATTTCGACGCTTTGTTAAGCTTGTCCTTATTTCAATTTACTGCCTTGCCGATTGTCTCTTTAACTGCTTACGATAAACTGTTTTATCTGTCGCAATACAAATTTATGACTCAATTTACATTATACCCTTGTGGATGTAATTGTTATTGTGTAACGATTAATTTCATAAAGCTCATTTACAGAAAAAATGAAAACTTATATCTTTATGTGGATATAATGTCAAGAATTATGCACGAAATTATAATCGTGCAACATCATTTTGAGTGGAAAAAATATGATAAAACGGAAATTCCAAATCATAACATACGCGATATCAATCGTATAAATTCTTCTTCATTAAAGATGAATGAAAGCTCTGACTCCATTCCAAAACATTTAACTTTTGGATACCCTACAACTACTAATTTGTGTCGTAGAAAAAGCTTAAACAATTCAATAGTTGAACAATATACGGGTAGTAAAAGTTTCTATATACCAAGCGGCTTTATTTATGGAACCAATAAATATTTTATCTTACTACACGCTTTACATTGTAATCAATTCATATGATAGGAATACCGACAGGTATGCATCGATCATTAACGCGCGAGGAATAACAATTTAGTGTCAATTCCGCAAGTAAACAACGTGCGTTACTGTCAGTTTCTCGTCGCAAAGCTGAACTGGTAAATAGTCTTTGTCTGAAAGTTCAAAAAGAAATCGACAGAGCGAGTTGGTGTGCCATAAAAGTTTGAGTTGCGCGTTGCCGTACAGCAACGGCAAAGTGATATTGAGAGAGAGAGAGGACGAAAGAATAGAGGATGCAGCTTTGGCTGCATAGTGGCTTTTGTCCTTGGCGTTGCGAGCGAGAGAGAGAGAGAGAGAGAGAGAGAGCAATTCGCGCGAGCAAACACATTTTTGTACTCTTCTCCTAGGGCTGTGCACGCACGGTCGTTACGACTTTCTTACGCCTCTGCAGGTTTGCCCCACCATACACACAGTTTCGAGCGAGAGAGAGAGAGAACAGCTCGCGAATGCAAAAGGAATAAAGTGCGCGTTAGAAGAAGGAGGTAGAAGAGGAGGAGGTGGAGGAAGAAGGACGGATGTCGAGTTGAGACCGCCTCCGCTAGTCGAGAGAGCAAGAAAGAGAGGTACGGAGCCATTACCTCCTTACTGCCTAGTTATCTCGTTGCTCGTTACTCACTCGCGCACCTTGTTCTCGCGGGCCAATCACCGACTCTTTTCCCCTCTCTCTCTCTCTCTCTCTCTCTCTCTTTCTCTCTCTCAGTCGCTATTTACATAGTGGGACTTCGCGCTTGCGGACGAGAAATGCGCTTCTGCAGATCGTGCCACGGGAATTCTCCTTTACGAGCATAGCCACTACGACTCTACTATAGCCACGCTATACATATATATGCCCGCGCGCGCTTTAAGGAAACGACCGACGCGCACTTTGTTGCACTTTGTTCCGCTTCTCCTGCTGCTGCTACTTCTGTTTTATCTGTATATTCGACGCGCTGATTGTTACACTGCTGCCGCGAGTAATGTTGCTTGTGCCCGCCGGGATAACGACATCTGGCACCGTCAACTATAACGTTTCTACCGGGATGAACATTTATATAT
>JAWWMK010000040.1:13059686-13074204 GCA_035047105.1 Galeopsomyia nigrocyanea
TAAAATTATATATAAATTTCAAACTCGGCTGATAACCCTATACTTTCAGAGATCGGTGAAATTTAGAAATTACATTTTAGTCCGCGGTGAAGAGGTTTTAATTAAGCTTTTCCGCACTTTCACGTTAGCCAACTGACTAGTCGTTTTTTTTTACAACCAGCAGCAGGTCTTTTAACAACTTCCGTACGACTTGCAGTATCGTTTGGCGAAGTATATACGTACATATACGAGTATGAAAACTGGCTTCTGTTAATGATACTAAGTAACACTGCCGCTCGCGCTCGCGCAATGTGTGTACGTATATGGTAAAATGTAATGGAATGCAATGCACTGTATATACTCGCATGATCGCGAGCTTGCTGCAGCGCGCGCGCGCGCGCGCTTTCTTTTGCCGCTGCCGCCGCCGCAGTGCATGAGTGTAAAAACATTTGTGTGTAAGGCACCTGAACACCGCGGAGAATCATAAATATCCATCTCTCTCTCTCTCTAGTGCGAGAGCAACAAAAACATAGCGACGATAGTTTTCGAAAGTATATAGCTGCGTTTATCGCTGATTGAAATAAATATCGTTGTAAAGTAGTCATTCTTTTATCAATCGCTCTGGTTGTAATAACACGTCGCTCTCGCCGCGACGCGGCAACAATAGCCTGCTATATACACTTGGAAGTTGAAAAATGGCCTACAAAATTGTTTGCATAAGCGGAGGGGGGAGAGAAACAATTTTTCGTATATACACAAGATGATAAACGAGTTTTGACGAGCGATCGATAATCCTCGCGGAAGAAAAGCGTGCAATTAAAAGAAAATAAAGCACTCGCGAGTGAGCGAGCGGGGTGAAAGCTATATATACAGCCGGAAGTGGATCGGTATCGTTCCGACAGATTTTCACTGTAATCAACCCCTAAAGACGTACACGCTACATGCACTTAGGCGCACGCTCTCTTTCTCTTTCTCTTTCGTGCTGCTGCTGCTGCAAGCCGAGTAAACTCTCCACCTGCGCTCCATTCGCTTGCTTCTTCTTGAAGAGAGAAGAGTTGGAGGTGAGGTAAGGTGAAGCGCGAGAAGGGAGAGAGAGAGAGCTCTCGTGTAACGCACATGGCGGGGCAGTGAGCGATCGGTTTTCTCTCCACCCACCTCGGCGCCCCTTGACAACATAATCGTCGGTTTAACTTGCGCTAAACTATAGTTAACCACGCATTGCGCCTCGAGTGTGTGCAGTGTGGCAGTGTGCGCAGGACTATATATACCTCGAGCCGAGAGCCGCGGAATATGCCCCTCTCGAGCTCGAACTCATTCATGCAACTTCGTTACTTTCGCGAGAGGCGCTGATTGACCAATATTACTTCTTCTCTCTCGCCTGCTCGCACGCCCCAATCCATGCAACAGCTCTTCGCAGATTCATCTTTTATTATCCTTGAAATATTACTCCTCTTGCGCACTTCTTCTTCTTCTTCTTCGTTCTTTCAGGCGCGCGATCGCGAAAATAGGCGTTGATTAAAGAGCAGCCACGCGGACTAATTATATAGATATTACCCCTCTACGAATCAATGCGTTATTTATGAAAGCTCACTCTCTCTCTTTCTTTCTCTCTAGCGCCATTTATTAGCGAGAAACAACAAGAAAAAGAGATATAACCGCGCGCGAAAGGTTGTCGAAAGGTTGGCGAGAGGTGAAAATTGTTGTTGCAGCTTTTCACTGAGAATGTGTACTCTCGCCACCATCGCCGCAGACTTGTTATTACAAGCCCGAGATAAAAGTTACAAATTGCATTTTCGAGCACTCTCGTACTACTGACAAACACTCAATTTTCTCTCCGTTGTGTTATATAGCCACATAAAATTTCTTCAAACTCGATATTTCTCCGAAATCGTTATTCACTGCGCCGCGCATACGACGCGAGCTCGAAGATATATAATGGATAAAGAAGTGCTAATTAATTTATAATTGAAATAAATGGCGCGATCGATTGATATATATATCGATCATTGTTTCGATCACGCAATTTTAAATTCATATAACACCATTGACTGTTACAATAGCGATAATAAAGACATACATATATAAAAACGTATTGAATAACTTTCAATCGACAATTGATACTCCAGTGTACGGCCTTGGGTTATAATACGTTGCCTCACAATAGCGCCTGTAAATGATTCTAAGGTTCCATGCCTGCACGCGTTATAACGATTAAACAAATAATTGGTATTAGGCGATGGCGGCTTAATTGTCAATATAAATCAGACGCACGTACGTTCGTATGATAAAGGAGAGCGCAAACGGTCGGGCAACATTAATTATTCATAAACGTCGGCACATCGTTACAACATACACACACACAGCACCAGGATAACATTTTTTTTTTCTCCTCGCGGGATATATTATAGTGGCGCACATTGACGTATTTTCGACATGTTGGCTTACGGTACAGGTGAGTGTGTGTATGTGTGAGTGTGTGTATGAGAGCAATTGTAATTCAGAGAGCAACGTTGCCCGCGTGCGGCGAGCGGCAATTTCGTCAGGGGCGCGCGAGAGCTTGTACGGCAACTGATAATGATTCCTGATGCGAACGCTCACTCCTACATATTAATGGCTCGATTAGCGAGCGCCCGAGAGCGCCGTATATCCATTTTAGAATCGAACGCGCGCGCTTACCAATGATGATTAATGCACCGTCGCATTCTGTGCTGCTGCTAGTTTTAGTTATACATTATATATATGTAGGCTCTGTGGCGCCTTTTTTTTTCTTTTTATGGTTGGTGTGTGAGTTTCGTAAGACACCTCATTTTCTTTTTCTTTTTTTTTGGTTCTATTGATTACTGGCGTGATCGGTTAATGGTTTTGACTTTTCGTGCTGTGGAGATTCAACGTCTGCTTTGGAGAACTTTATTCCGATACATATAATTATATGTACAGTCAATTACCTGTAATTTATGTCTTTTTTATCATCTTGGAGTTTCTGTTATTTCCTGTGCAACTATACATTTACATTCGAATCTGATGTACTTACAATGTCCGAAATCAAGTTTTCGAGTGTAGAAAGTTGCCTAGGTAATCGTAACGTTATGTACTTATTTCATTAAAATTTTATAGTTATTTTAAGCAAAAAAAAAAAAGAATAAAATATTTCTCATTCAAAAGCCGTTCTTCATTGGCTCTTGCATTCGCAATCGCGCCAGCAGCAGCAGCAGTGCGCGCGCACATAAGAAATCGCGACACGCTTACAAATCGCATGATATTTTTAACATTATTCATGTTCAGAATTAAGCTTCGCTTAACCAGGCCCATTATTACGATGCTTTTTCATTAAATGTTTCCGTCTTACGAATTTCGAGACCTCGACGACGATATGCTTTTTTTTTTTTGAAAATTCATCGCGACACGAGCGAAATACGTAATGTCGAAAATTTAGAATATGTACCACAATTTGCGGCACGCGCCAAAGACGAATTACCTGTTCGACCTGAAAAATATAGAAGTACATATAGTCTTTATATTGCACGTAGAACAGAAGCAGTTTTTTTTTTCTACGAGATTATTACCTTCGCGGCACGTGACTATCCTGTTTAAGCTTTCTTCATTTGAAATATATACGATATACCGAGCGAGCATTAAAATGGGCTTGACGCAATTATACTTTTCTCCTCGCGTGCTTATATTATTTTTGAATTAAAAAATCAAAAAAACTGGTCGTTCGTAGGCAAATCCATTCTACTTTCATTGATGATATTTCAAGTGCGGCTCAATATGAAAAGAACGAAAAATAACGAAAATTTCTCTCGTAAAGGATGCGTGTAAAAAAAAATACCCATGATTATCATCGTGCATTTGAATATAAGACAAGGAGATATCGTTGGCACAATTCGTTGCATCATCGCAGCGCCGCAGCCCGTTAAAGCCTATAATAATATCTTCAACTGCCGTGAAAAGGCATCAAAAGGATATATATTATAATACGTACGTGCGAATAAACGATATTCACATATTGCAATTAGTTGAAATTGATCTAAAGTGCCTGGTAATACGCCTCAAATAAGTTATATTTTCCTTTCGAAACTCGAGTCGTTCACTTAATGAATGACAGCTGGATATGAAATACCCGCGCTAAATAGTAGTACACACGTGTGCTTCGAACGATCGAACGACGCGGCGGCGCGCGGATCAAGGTAGTTAACCACACGCGAACACACTGGCGCTCTTTAAATCTAAAATATTCCCACATTCTGCTGCAACCGCTGCGCGGCTCTGGCAAATTACTCGCATCAGTTCTCCGAGTATTTGCGTATGTCTATTGCGAATGGCAAAAAAAAAAAAATTAATCGTTGGAAAGAAGTAAGAAGATAAAGAAGAAGCTGGAACATCCTGTTTTGCTTTTCTTATGCATCCTGCACAATTTTCTTTTCTTTTCTGCCGTCGTTGTTTCGACCGTTCTAATGACCTGCATTAACCATCTTCGAATTTAATTATACAAAATAAAGAAAATTGAAGAACTGAAACACACACACACACACACACACACACACACACACACATGAGAAGAAGAACACATTCGATTCTCTAATTTGCAAAAAAATGAGAAACACACAATTCGCAACCGCGCGATTGCTTCAATTACTTTAAATGGCATTTAATTATATGGCTTTCAAAATCATTCGGAATAAAGTGGTATGTCAATTCGCTCGGATTATTATTATGATAAGTGGCGGGTGCTTTCAAGGGTATTTCACAATTAAGTAAATGGTCGAATCAGTTTACTTTCAAATTACATGTTTTTTTTTTAAATCGTTTAAAGGTTGAAAAATTCGTCGGCAGAATTCATTTGGCAACGCGAATTAATGAACGAATCGGTAAACATTTTCATCAATATATCTTGCGCACTTTCTTTTATATACGTACAGAGAGAAATCTTATACAACTTTGTAATTAATACATCGCGTGAGTTAATAACGTTTGATAGCTGAAAATTGAAGGAGATTACCATAAAGTCGCGATTCCCAATGATTGAATTGGATCCGACAGGTTGCACTCAAGATATCCCGATATTATAGCAAAAGAAAAAGAAAAAGAAGTGTTCACATACGCGTAAACTATAATATCAGTATACATGCGAAGAGATATACAGTTAAACTGCAGCAGCAGCAGTATCGATACATACTCACAGCTAATAGCAGACATCGTCGAATTGGGAGGAGAAAAAAAAAATGTTGAAACAGATGTTGCAATAAGTAGTGCATGCTGGATGTGCTTGCGGGGAAAAAGTGTAATTGCTCTCGGTGAGTTTGAGAGTAAAAGAGGAAAGAAGACGAAGAAAGAAGACGAAGCAGATAGGTATATAAGCAGGCAGGCGCAGGTAGGCAGCTGCCTGCCTTGTGCACAGGCAGGAAGAAAAGAAGTTTAAGATGAGGCTAAAGTATAGCCTGAAGCCAAAGATTCCCGTTTATCTTGTGTGTAAGTGTGCAACGTATATATACGTATACACTGCATGCGCGCAAGTATAATACGGCTGCAGCGTGCGCAGTTGTTACTCGCGAAAGCTCAGCTGTGTATGCTATGTATCAGAGATATCCTCGTGGGGATCCTCTTTAAAACACGTGTACACGCACGGTAAGAGAGAGAGAGAGAGCACTCTCTTTTTCTCTTTCGCTCTCGATGCGTTCGAGAAGGAGAGATTCTTTGCACGCTTATTAGCCTAATGCCAGTACTTAACACACTGTTGGCCGCGTACATTCGTCGTTTATTTGCCCTGCACTCAAGACTTGCGTATCTGTCTTAGCCTTCGATCGGATGCTTATCGCTATATAAGTACAACCACCTCGTGCCCTCGTGGATTGACTGTAACTTCCAATTGAAGGATATTATCTATTTTTCGTGTAACGAGTTATAAAAAGTCTAGTTATTTGCTTGCTACATCAAAGTAAAGTTGAACAATTCGATAACTATGTGTGATGTTCGCACGAATCATTGCCATAACGTACACTACAAGAGAAGTTCTTATTTTAAGTATGCAGCAAATTTAAGAACTTTTTTATTTTTCGTTTTTATCTTGCTTAATTATAATTATAAGGCTCAATCATTTTTTTCCGAACACTTGTTGACCTATAGGTGCTTATAAGTGACGAAACCTATTAATTTTCAGATCATTTTTGCAGCTCCTTAGTTGAAAACGAGCGAGTTCTTAAAAGTGCTGCATACTTCTTTTAAGAACAAACCTACTTAATTTAAGAACTTTTTTTTGTAGTGTATAGACATTGCATCGACTTGGAAATACTGCTATAAGAATGGTTTTGAGAGACTGAACCATTACGTATATGAAACTCCAAAAATGCTAGTAAGACGGGGTGGCGCGACGAGACTGGCGTGTACGAATATATAGATGGTAGCGCTTGATATCGCTTGAATGGCGTGGCGCGCGCTCTGCCGGCAGATAATTATCACTAACCATCAGCTATTTGCGAGGAATGGCTGATAATTGCTAGGTTGTCGAGGCGATAACCCGCAGCGGGACGAGTGAAACAGTGAGAGAGAGAGAGGGACAGGCAAAAACCTCTCTTTCTCTCTCTCTCTCTCTCTCTTTCTAGAGGAAGAGCTCCCGCGGCGACGACGTCGACGACGACCGACCCAACCCCCCCGAGCTATGCTTTATCGTCTCTCTCGTACGCGCAAATGCATAATTGGGCAAAAAAAATTAACTTCTCTCTTTTTTTGCTCGACGCAGACAATGAGCGAAGAATGCTAATAGACAATTGCGTAGCTACTGAGTTTACTACCTTCGAATGCTTGCGATAATGAGGTAGCGTTGGTCAAGAGATGGATTTGTTGCTAATTAGAGAGGATGAGAACAAAACATGAGGAAAATTTTGAAACCATGAAGTTTTTTCGTGCTTGCTAGTAGCTTCTCCAAGATTTAATGGGGTTATGAGAGGTGATAAAATTTATTTTGACTGTTTGGTTTGATAACTGACACACGTATACTTCTAAAGTTTAATGTCTCGTGCGACATAACGACAAAATATAAAATTGCAATTTCAAACATGTGGATTATAACGTTAGTTACTCCCATGAAATAAGAATCAGCAGTTTAACTCGTTAATAAATTAGTTGAATTCATGAACCGTTTTATAAACATTTTTAAAACTATGTTAACATATACGTTGGTCGAGGTAAAAATGTGAAGCAATCTTACTAATTTTCAAGTATGTCATGCACGACTCGTCATAAATATTAATTTTATGATAGGAGTTTCGTTCAAAATAGCTACGAAAGTTACCAAGTCATACGTGTTCTATTGTCTCAACGAGCAAAGCATTCGCCAAATGAGTGATCAACAACGTTACACCAACGCTTATTCCATGATGTTTTATTTTGTCATTTTGATATCATATTACGTATAGCTTTCAGTCGGTGAGGGTCATTCGGTCGTCAATGGTACAGATGGTAAGGAGAACGAGTTCCCGTACATTAATTGGTATCCCTCAGAGACAGGGATAACGAACATTTTTGCGGAGGAGGAATAATATTTCCGAAGAGTACATTCCCTGTGCTCATCATTGTCTCGCTGGCGATCATTTGAAAAATATTCGAGTGGTTGCAGGGACGAGTAGTCTAGCAAAAACCGATCCAAAGTGCACTTTTGGAATAGAGAGGGTATATCGATTCAACAATAAAAAATGGCTTCGGGTCAATGGCCAAGCACACGATGATTGGTGCGATCTGATGATATTGAAGGTTAATAAAATATTATGAGATTTTTATGTATTGCCAATGAAGGTGTTGAATTACAAACGATATAATAAAAATTTTCAGTTAAATAGAAAAATATCTGCATCGGATGAAGCTAAAATCGTCAAACCGAAAACCTCCTTCTGCTGACACACTAGTTACTTTTGCAATTTGGAGAGATACAAATAATAGTACAAAAATACCTGATCTTACACAAAGCTTGCAGCTGCAATTCAACCTTTAAAAAGTGCGAAGATTACGCTATTGACGGTGAATTCTTTGCACGAAATGTGTACTCTTGCAAAAAGGAGAATAAGGATTATGCGACGTAAGTTCACAATTATTTGTAAATTTTTATTGATACTGTGCAAATTTCGTAGTTTGATATAGCTGTGTTATTGCGATAGTCCTCTTGTAAAAATGGAGTGCTAATGGGTGTTGCATTATGGGTTGATAAAATGTGTGGTAGCGGCTTATCTTATTACTTTGCAAATGTTTATTACTACAAAGACTTCATTCAAAAACATTTGGAGGAGTATTAGGCCATTTATAATACTTCTAGTTCACCTAAATATGTAGAGATTCCAGATTTCTTTGAAAAGTTAAAACAATGTAATTATTTATCTTGTCCAATACTGCATTCTTCATCAAAATTGAAAAATTACAGTTCTGATGCTTCACTATGTAATGAAAATGCTCAAGTTGACTTTCGAATTTTGACTCATCAAAATCATTTATATTGAAAATGTAAAAAATTTATGCCATTTACATCCGTAAATGTGTGATGTTCACTGTAGTTTTCATTTATTCAATTACTTATTCCACATAACGCCTCAATTTCAATTTAGGTGAATGGATTATCAGAAGTGATTTTTTCATTTTGTTTGGATTAACGAAGTTGATTTCTCGTACGGTAGTATATAGTTACTTATTCTCGATGATTTCAAAACAATCGTTAACGTTTTTGAGAGCACGCATCAAAATTATTGATACAACGCGCCAAATATTGAAAAAAAAAATCTTGTTCAATATTTTCGAAATTTATGCAACAAACACTGTATTTTGAGTTTCATTTTACATGGAATATCAGATTCCTCGCAGGTATTCGAAAAAAAAAACGTTGAGTATACACATTAGGGCCTTCTTTAAATCGATAATCAGCTGCGAGTCGTCGAGCGCTGGCGAAACGAAAATCGGCGCGCCTAGCCCGGGGGGCGGCATTTAAGCCTTCTTCGTCTTCGTTTTTTTTTTTTTACCTCAACCTTCTCTCTCTTTCTCTCTCGCTCGAAGCATTATATACATATAAGAGCAACCACGCTAAAATATACATATATAATGTTCAGGTCGCGCTTGTATACGCATATGGCGCCAAAAGGATTTTCTATGCGCGCGAGAGTACTCATAGCCATCGATACACATCGTCGTCGCTCTCTCGATGGGAATCGCTTTTATTCAATAGCCGATATATCGCCCGAACCGCTTTTCTCTCTTGCACTTACCAGGCCATTTACTTAGGCCTCGGCAAACATGACATTTGCGTAATCGCGCCAAATTACATGCTCCTTGTTCGCTCTCTCCCCCTCGTGTATCCGATGAGAGGCAAAAATTACGGGATTTCAAAGAGCCTGCTGCTGCCTGCTTATAACCCGCGCGCAACATTTTTTTTCTTTTTCTTCTTCTCGGCTCGTTCGTTCGCTGTAATGTTGCCTATTGAGCAGCGTCGATTTTTTTTTTGCTCGTCGTTGCCGCCGCTGCTGCTGCTTTAAGCCGTCTGCTTCTTTTTTTTCCTTTTTTCCACGCTTATTTTTTAATTGACTAGTATTTTACCTTGAGTGAGTTTTTCCTGCGCTCTTAGGAGGAAATGCTTCGCCGCGAATGGCTTAATTAAATGTTGCGGGCAAAACGTTGGAAAAAAAAGGTGTGACGGAATGCCGTGAAAAAGAAAAAAAAAGAAAATTTAAACTTATACGTGTATAGCATTGTAATTTTTAAATATCTCCCTCGCGAGAGAGAGAAACTCGCGACTTTTGTATAACTTAACGATGTTAATTTTTTAGCAAATAAAAAAAAAGATGCACAAATTCATTACGAGAGAGCTATTGAAAATTAAACTCAACCGCTCGTCCGCTATATACACGATAATTATTCATCGGCTATGGATTGCCATATCATCGCTCATGCACAATTTCGCAGCAATTTTTCCCACACAAACTCTTGCCTCTCGATAAATACATCGTTAACTGTGCCGATATCGCGAGTTTTCTATCCTACTATAAAGCAGGCAGAAAAGATAGGCCCCCTCGAAGGATAAAGCAATTTAAGAGTTGTTTCGAAAGCCAATGCAGCAGCAGCAGTACAGAGTTCAAGTTGAAAGTCTGTATATAGCTATATATAAGACAAAGAGCCGCAGAGTAAACCAGTGGAACTGAGGCTTCTCATCTTGAGTACTACATAGGAAGCTTCGCATGCAAGTTGAGAGAGCGAGAGAGGTGTAATCTTGCTCTAATGAATAGTCACTCGGCCTAATTACGGCTCGAGCGCGCTCCGGTGCATGCTCGCGATTTTCTTCTCGCGGCTATATATATCGTATATATAAGACTCCCTCGTTTTTAGTCTTCGTGCGATGGATTATAGCCATTTTCTGTCGATTTCACAATCCACGTTACAGAGAGAAGAAACGATTAGCAAGACACACACACACACACATTTCCGTCGTCGGTTGATGAATATTAACCCGTGCGACCAATGTATACGGGGAACGTTTATATGCTCTTTAATAATTGTGGCTTGTGTAACGTCGCGCGCTCGTATAGTCGTTTTTTTTTCTTCCTTTACGTTTATCCGTCCGAATGGATTATACACGCTAATGATATTGTAAATCTTAGCCGTGTGTGGCGAGTGTCCTTTATTACTCTCGAACCTGATATTTCCTCGCATGTAAGTGATGTGTATTTCACTTTTGACTCATTCACTCGTATCAATATAATTATTTTTTTTTATTTCTTCACAGATATACGAAACGAAACCGAAAGAAAGATCGAGGTAGTAATTTCGGTGTATGTGTATCCAGCGATTGAATTTCAGATTGGCGCGAGAAACGAGGAAAATTCGTGACTTCATTTGTGGCGCGCGGACAATTTGCATAATTAGACACGCACGCGTTGTGATCGCGTACATCTGCTTGACCAATTTACAATGCACCAAAATGAGGCCGTTTCGTTCGCTTTTATAATCACTCGTTTTACCATCGAATTATGTGTTCCTCGTTAGAATATAGCTTTCTATTATAGCCTCGGCGTATATAGAAGAAATGTTCGCGAATCACGGAATCGAGTTATTTTTATTTGAATATCTCGCTCGTTGGATCTCGCTCTTTCTCTCTCTCGGCTTACAGTCATATATAATTTACCTTTCGAAAGAATATACTCGAACGAAGAATACCGAGCCGATTTCAGAGCACGTCTTTGTGCAATACACAAAGCTTATAGGTAATTGAATAATTATTATGACTGGTGGCAGAGAAAGAGAGAAGAAAAAAAAAGTTTGCGTTATAAAAACAACGAAATTCCTTCGGAACAATCTTCACTGCCTCTCGCGAGCATTTTATTATATTTTCAATACCACCGTAAAAAATGTAATCGTCAGCTGTGAAGCTGCAGTAGCAGCAGCAGCAGCAGCAGCAGCCCGAAGCAGTAGTTTGGTATGCCCATCCGTCTATACATCGGTTGATGAAACGTGAGCATAGCCGATCACGTTTTCCAGTTAACTACACTTGTATAGAACGCGTAGTAGCAAATCGTTGGGGTGGTGAATTCCGCGCTGCTGCAGCTCGTGGCGCTTTTTATCGGTAGTTCGACGGGCGCCACAAGCTTCTCTATGGCTACTGCACAACTCGATAGTCTCTCAAACTCTTAGCTATACACAACTACTGCAACGAGTGTCCCGTAATTTTCTTCTATTTGCGAGAAACGGAGAGCAGCAAGCTGCCAGTAAACTCACATCCGCGTTTTTCTCTTTCTCTCTCTTCGCTGTTCGAGCCAGACTGCCGATTAGATAAATCGCGCGAGTAGTCTTGCTCGATCATCAAGGATACGAGCAAACTCTGCTCGCTTTTCGAACGATCGCCTAACTGCGCTGTGTACGCGCGCGAGATATATCCATTTTAACGTTTTGACGACGACGCGATCGTAAAATTATTCGCGTGCGTATACCGTCCTCCCAAAGTTGTTGGGTATACCTCTTTCTTCTACCGTCGTTATGTTGTATGCTACGACCAATAATTAAAATTTTCAATTCTCCAGCCCTTGTTACGGCTATAAATTTTATTACTTTGGATGACGCTCGTATTTATCATTATATTTTTTTTTAAGAACTATCTTCTCGAAACACACGCAGTTTGTCCTTGAATAATGAGCGATCGATTCCCATAAGCTCGGAAGATACAAACGCTCGCAGTCCTGAAAAGAGTTTTAAGTGGCACGCTAAGCTTGCAAACTCGCATAAAAAGGTATATAAGAAATCATTGGCTGCATGCGCGCGGCGATCAATTGAAAATTGAACTGCGCACCACGGCTCGTTTTCTCATGGCATGATCTATCAATCAGCAGAGCTGAACAAGCGAAAATGAGGCATAAACTCGAGAAGCACTGTAAGGATATACTCGAGCGAATCATCCTCTCTCTCTCTCTCTCTCTCTAATAAGCGTGCACATATTCGAACGAGAAATATCCGCGATAACCCAGTAGTGCAAGAGCGCTCCTACGCTTGCTGATAATGCTCCCGAGCCACGCGAGCCAATAATAACGTGAGACACACACACAACGTTCGCCTTTTGCTCATATTATTCGTTTCAACTCGCAGTAGATATATAAACACATGTTTGCCGTAGAAAGCGATTTGTGCGCCTCTTTCGAGCTGCATTTGCATCTGTAAGAAAAATTGCAATTGCGATATATATTGTGTATATGTATAAGTGAATATGGATAGTAACAAACAAAAACGGCGACGTGAGAAACACGTTTGAATAATCCCCACTTGACGCTCGCTGCATCGTTTCTTTTGACCGATGATGCCTTTTGAAATTTCGTCGGACTTTCGTGCGCGATGAGCTCTCGCTCTCCGCGCTAAATAGCCGACGATTCTTTTTACCCCCATTTCTGTCGACGACGATTATGCCAAATTACAGGCTTTTAAGGAAGCTGACTCTTTGAAAGACGCTGACTCGCTCTTGCTTTCGCGATGATTGAGGAATTAGACTGCAGCCACGGCTAAATATGTTGGTTTTTGTGGCCTCGCAGGGATGTGGCTTTGCTTTCAACAAAAAACAAAAATTTTTGTGTTCGTGCACGAGGCGAGGCGCTATGTCATTACAACATACGTGTCTCATTGTATTATACATCGACATTATGCGCTTTCTCTCGAGGGGCTTCTGTTGAAAAGCTTTGTTCCACGTGTTTTCAAAGGGGTTGTTGCTGCATGCAGCACGTTTTACGTTATGGGTAATCACATGTAACCACTGTCTATGAGAGGATGTCATTTGACCATTTCTTCTTTGACTTTTTCGAAAAAAAAAAGTATACCACCGCGTAGTATTCATTCATCCATCTTCACAAAACTTTTTTTTTCAGCAGATATATAATAACGAAAAGAAGTACGATTGTACAAGTGCGATAAAATATATAGAAGCATACAAACAATTCTCGTTGCCTACGAGCAATTTTGAAAAAATAATTGATAGCCGAGTGTCGGAGGAGCGTGGCGCGCGAGAATTACAACATCAAGAAAAAAAAATCTTACAAATCGCGCGCACTTAATTCGCGCTGTTGCACTTTAATTCGCCTCGTTTATTCCACTCTCTCGTGCGAGCGCGAATGCATCTCTGTATCTTTTTTTTTTGTTTTGTTTTTTTATTTCTCTCAGTTTGCTCCCAATCCGGCAATCTCTCTCTCTCTCTCGCTGCTTAAGAGTCAAGGGACCTACGGAATCAAGACACGCCTGCGCGCGATATTGTAAACAAAATGGTACCAGTATTTCATTGGTAACCCGAGACCGAACCCACACGCGTCGCGCGAATCTTTTTTTTTTTCTTTTCGCGAAACATCGCGCGCGCCTTTTCCTTCCTTCTCGCTCTTTCTTTTGCATCTTGTGGGCTCTGACCCTCTTTCCGCAAGCGCTAATCTCAACCCTTTGCGGTACATCAGTGACACTTCTCTCTCTCTCTCTCTCTCTCTCTCTCTCTCTCTCTCTCTTTCTCTTGGGCCGCGTTTATTTATGTCTTTCGCCGATTCAATTTATTCGCCTTAATTAATAGACACCGAGATCGCAGCGCATTCAGAAAATACAGATGCAGGCGCGCGCGCACGCACACGCAAAATCTTTTCATTTATTTTGAGCAATCAATTATTACGCTTCTTACATTCTCAACGGTAATTTACATGTATACTTTTTTCATAATTTTTTATTTTCCATCTTACACTCGGCAGATGGGAAATCTTCGATAAACATTTTTCTTCCAAACGTGTATACAAAAAAAAAGAAGAAGAAGAAGATAAAAAGGTAAAAATTCGAGTGGAAACGTGAGGCTTCACGAAATTTCCTCATAAAGTAGAGATGAAACGATAGCTATCAAGCCTAACAGCATCTTTTAACGTAATAAGAATTTAAATTCCTGCTCTCATAGCGGTTAGGCGAGGCTCCAATCAGTTTCGTGATTCGTCGCGTCTCTGGTAATAAAAGCAGCGCCTCGTATCACGTACAGCGTATATACGTGTATACATGAATTCACGTATATGTATATATA
>JAWWMK010000040.1:13074304-13085494 GCA_035047105.1 Galeopsomyia nigrocyanea
ATCGTGCGCGCCTCTTCTCGACCTGCGCCTACCTTGTTATATTTAAATGCAACACCAAAGACCGTATACTTCAACGGCTGCTTCCTTTTTTCTCACTCTCGCTCTTTTTCTTCTTCTTTCATTGACTTTTTTTTATTACCTCCTGTTTACATAAATCTTCGAAGTTTGTACGCGAATTTTTTTTTTTTTAGACTTGATGGCCTTGTTTTTCGGCAAAATTACAATTGATCTAGGATTGATATTATTCGTACATGTTGGGAATTTCATCAACGGTAATAAATAAAATTTTTACTGTACACAGCATTGCGCCAATAGTGGATCTAACGTTTTCAATATAATCGACAGGTAAAAACATTCTCAAAAGTGATATTCAGCGATAATGAATTATTACATCTGAGCCATAATTAAAAACTAGTTTTGAAGTCATAAAGCGTGCGCATATATAAATGTAACCGATTTTACGATCAGAAAATACGAGAATAAGAAAAAATCGTATACTTTTATTAGCAAGTTTTTTTTCGAAAACATGTATACAAGTGAGAAAGCTTGTCAGTTTAAACAGGTTAACGTGTGCAACGAAAAAAAAACAAATCATCAAAAATAATCAGGTAAGAGGTGTTGGGAAAGGTGGGATTCGAAACTTAACGCCTAATTAGATTGGAACACGAATAAAAATATCCTGTCTGCCCTTTCCCGTATATCCCCGTGTGCCATTTATCCGAATCTCCTTTTAGCCGAGGCGTTAATGAGACAAGTTGAATATCCGCAACAAAGAGCCGAAGAAGAGGAAGAAGAAGGAACAAAAAAAAAAGAACGAAGAAGACATCGTGTGTTCAGGCGAGAGAAGTCGAAATAAAATCAAGCCGAAGGAATCAACGAGCGCGTGGGTATAAATATATTATGCGTACACGAACCGGCAGATCGAAATCAATTGGAAACCCGATACGATTTCTAATTACAACGCGCTTAGAACACGACGACGAGGGATGCGAGAAAGAGAGAGAGAAAAAAGGGTCTCTTCGGAATTAAACGTGTATAGCAATGGCGTGGACGTTATCGCGCACGCGTCGACGACCGATAAACTACGCCTACGTTTAACACTCCTTTAGTCGGCGAAAGGAAAATGAGGTGGTTTATGAAACAAACAGTCCAATTTCAGACTGAAGCTATTGAGATTAAGATGACTGTAAATTATCTTTTGAGCAATTAATAGTGTAATTATTATAAATTTTCAATAAATTTTCAACCATCTACGATAGAAATAAGAGAATTATCAAAACTTTATTTGAAAGTAGCCACGATCATTGCGACTTTGATATGATTGACTGCCGCCGTTTGATTTGATTATGCTATATGTACTTATAACTAATTATTACAAAAAGAGTATATAATTAAAAAGGGTATTATATCCATGCATTTTTCTTATTTTACAGTTGCGTAAAAAACAATAAAAAAAACAATTTGAAAAATTAAGATTAAAAACAAAAAAATTATAAAATTTGCTCACGTTGAATTTTCTTTTTTACTGCTTTTTAGGCGAAGCTTTATTTCTTTTTCCTTCCTATATCTCAGATGTAAATATCCACGAACAGCACATAAAACAACCAAACTAAACTTTTTCCCCAGAAATCTCGCATTTTTCATTAGAAATTCATTTTTCGTGTCTTTTATATTTATAGGGATCTCAACAATAGGAAAGATAAGCAAGATGTAAAGATTGTCGTTTGTGATGTGTCGAGGAGGGTTTTCTGCCGCGTCTGTATACCTGCCTACAGTTTATTTACGAGTCCTTACGGGATACTAGAGTCAACGACAGGCATAGAGCGTGAATAGGCCCTTTGCGGGAAAGAACAAATGAGGGTAGAAAGGCAGAAAGATGGGAAGATGGGCAAGGACGTATACGTGCGAGGTGATTATACGTACCGAGCAAACATCATACATCTGCTTGTCGCAATGTAAACTGCAAACACGTACCTATGCAATTCGTTCGAAATAAAAATTGTTTTTTTTTACATTCTCCACACATGTATATGACCAATTCCACAAAAAAAGTGCCTTAATTCGGTAACGTTTTTTGAAATATTCAAAATGCGGGTACGCTCTCAATTTTAGGGATACGCGGTTCTACGGGGCATCAAAAGTTTCGTAATGCTCTTGCCCGTCCTCTTCTTTCATGTGACACCCCCTTTTTTGCTTGTGACTGTGTTAAAATCACGTGAGAGTTCTGGCATCGATAAAAACGAAAATCTGAGCTTTTCTGGTTTCTTCTGGTTTTTTGGATTTTAATAAGGAACGCTAAACGATAGCGTTAATCGGACTTCAGAATCGAATTTCCCGGCTCAAAATACGCCGGAAACCATATTTTATTTTTTTCTACTCGAAATTTCGACCCATGTAGAGCTTTGAAAACACACAAAATTGATCGAACGTGCCAGATTTACCATTTTATTAGTTTTTTTTATACTTTTTATGCATTGTTATAATTTAAAAAGCTCTACAAGCGTCAGAATTTCGAGTAGAAAAAAAACAAAATATGGCTTTCGATGTATTTTGAGGCGTAGGATTCGATTCTGACGTCAGATTAACGCTATTTTTTTTTCATTTTTTGTCAAATTCCAAAAAACTATGGAATTTAGTGTATTATTTTTTGACCGTTTCAAGACTTCCAAGTTCAAAAAAAGGGTGTCACAAGATTACGCGGCGTGGGGCACTAGTGTTTGTAGGTTCTATTGTTGTAGATTGAGAAAATATAATAATGTCGAGCGTACCCCCGAGTTTTTAATTTGCCAAAACCCGAACGAAGTTATGACAGTTTTTTTTGTGTGGAATTGGCCATATAGTTATTTCATTTCATTCCATCTCGTGCATTTCAGGTATGTACACGTGTTATATGGGTGGGCTATAATTAAGAAACGTACATTATCGTAAGTTCATCAAGGTTGCTCCATCCACGTCTAATCATTCACTCCTGTAATTGCAGTAAAACTTAGCACAACAATGCCACTTTACGTCATCGTACATCAAAGCTTCATCAACGTCATTTTACTTAATAACACATTTCGTTTTCAGCTCATACATCTGCGTGTGGCTAAGCGTCTCTCGAGAGCGAAAAGTCGAAGGGGATGCTGTATAATATACACCGAAAAGCGATGCGGCGCGCGAGAGAAGAGGATTCCGCTTCCGAGAAGTGGCCTCGCGCGTGTAAAACATTGCTTAAAATCATGTACTTTCCAACGGCCTCTCTCACTTCTCTTCTTCTTCTGCAGGACCAGAACAATGCTCTCCCCAAGCGACTGATGGCTTCCTCCTTCCCTCCTTCTCGCAGTTCATTGCCTCTCGATATTCGTTTTTTTTTTTTGTGTTCTACAGCTGGACCCCTGCCTTTCGGGTAGCTGTGACTTGAGGGATTTTGATCCGCTTGTTTGACGCCCGTTGTTATCGATTCCGTCGCTGCCCGTCCAATTCGTTTAATTGCCTGATCGAAAGAAGTTTTTTTTTTCATTGTTTCAGAGTTTTTATTTGTGAAGTCGTTAATTAACTTTCACACTTTTTTCTTTCGTTCTGATTTAAAAGTGTGAAATATATTTAAGTTTTAAATTGTCTGACATTAATAGACATAATATTTGACATTACTTACTTGCGCTCATTAATTTGGTGGCGTGATAGAATTATTTTCATTAATTTTTTTTCAAGACATTTGCAAAGCTTTTATTACTGCAAAAAGACATTTTGATTGGCGAATGACTATCCATTATGATTTTAAAATTCAACCTGTGATGCTGTAAATATATAATATCATTAAAAGTAGTTTCCCAATCACAAAAAATTTCTCTCACGACTTTTAAGCTCGTCATAACGCATTAAAATTTTGCTCGGAAAAACGTTCCTCTCGTGAAAGTCTCATAAATAAATCAATAGGATATATAATACTCACGAATAGTTATTTGAAGTTCGAATAGTTTGCATCCGCGAATGTTGATCGAGGAAGCTGATTTTACATATACACGCGGGATTCATAAACCCATTGCTAAATACGGAATAGCTGCGCGTGGCGCATAAAACTCTAAACTTTCCTTTTACCATAAATCTGCATCGTTTACTCGCTTCATTTCTTCGTAAAATGCCTTTTGGCATTCTTCAAATAAACGGCCAAACTGCCATTTTCATTAAGCCAGCGCTTATATACTAGTGCTAGCCTATGCAAATATAAAACGTGCGTAAGTATCGAAGGGAAAACTCGCGTCGTAAAATTATTATGCAAACAATAAACGATTTCCGCGGAAGTCGAACTGTATGGGGTATAAAAGAAAAAAGAAGCTTTGCATGTACGGAGTATAAGAGTTCAGAGAAGAAGAGTGCGCAGCAAATTGGATCAATTGAAAAACTGAAATACTTGTATTTCAAACCCTAACAGCAAGCGCATGAATAATAAAATTGAACGATACAAGCTCGAGCAAAATAGTTGCAGCGTAGGATATTCTCAGGCATAATATAATTCGATATAGAAATTAGGATAATGGAGAGCGTTTGGTCACGCCTACGTAAGCTCGGGGCGCAGTTTTGCTGCGAGTGTTTGCCAAGGCAGTGCACAGACTATATATACAGCGCGCAGACGTAAAATCAATGACTGGAAAGGAAAGGTCTGCTGCTGCTGCTGCTACTGCTGGCGGCGCTTATATACGCCTAGTTAAAAGCAAATGAATGAAGCTTCGCCCCGTACGTAATGTAGCGCGAAAGTCAGAGGCTTGAATGATGGACTGGACGCGCGCGAGAGAATGAGAGCGCGAGTTAACGAGCTAATGCTGTCTTTGGATTATTAAGTGCCTCGCCTCGTTAATTTTAACGCCCCTGTTTGCTTATTACTCAATTAAAAGGGGAATTCCGCATCTTCCCTATACTCGCTGACTTGGATGTTCAATTGCTACCTATACGAAAAGTTGTTGAACATTAATTTATACATACTCCACTCAGTGGCTATACGATAACACACACGTAACGAGTTAATTAATCATTTTCGATGAAAAGTATCAGAGATCGATGTGATCGTAGGAGTGCAGTTTCCCCCCGAGACAAGAAAATGGAAAGAAAGCAAACTATCAGATAAAACAATAAGGAGGGATGCCGGAATGATATCACCTATACCAAAAGGAAATAGCAATATAAAGTCGAGAGGAGGTGCGCGCAAACGGTATAGGACGGGTGAAAAAAGCCAAAGCGAAGCAGGAGATATCGAGTGAAAGAGAGAGAGAGAGAGAGAGAGAGAGAGAGAGAGAAGAAAAGAGAAGCTCTAGAACGGGCGCAGATAAACACGAGGAGAGACAAAGTGAGAGGATAGCTTGGGGGCCGCCGCCGTAGCCGCCGCCAGTTGAGAACTGCTAATTATGTAAATTGCCGGTGTAGCAAATTACCCTCACAGTTTGCGTTCATTCTGCACACAATCCCCGCGCGCGCAAGAGAGAGAGAGTGTGTGCATGCGCCCGGGATTCCATCCACCTCCTCCGGATACTGTTACGCTCCCTCTCTCTCTCTACTGCCAAACCAGCCTCTCTCTCTCTCTCTCTCTCGTATATGTATAGAGCCCTAGGCTGACTCCAATCTCTTTCCTCCTCTTAGCCTGTGCGAGTTTTGGCATTTTCGCTCAATATATAGAACAATTTTCGATACACTCATACTTATATATACGTCGACTTATTCGTAAGGTATATATACATCCATGTTTCATTCATCATCAGTTCTCGCATGCGCATTCCGTTCGAGTGATTGTTCGATTTTTTATTTTCAACGCGATAAATCACCGAGCGCCGCGGCCAAACGGTACTTTTTAATTACATCAACACATTGGGATTCGCGTTTCAAAAGATGTATAAATATTACATTACGAGCACATACGCGCGTGTATATATATGCTCCACATGTGTCAAAAAGTAAAAGTCTCGCGATAATTGCCGTGTATATTGCAATTGAAATCTGTAATGAATATTGGACGTTGATGTAAGTATTGCCTCTGGTATATACTATAGTCGACTGCGACGAATTTATGACTTTTGCGAATTTCAGTTATTATACAGACCGAATGTAACGTATTCCGTGTATTTTGATCAAGGGTCTGCTTACGTATATGTAGATGATTGATTGTTTTTTTCATTTTTGTTTCAGGAAATTAAAAGAAAAGAAAACAAAATCAATGGAATGTGAAAATCCAAAGAACGATTCATTAAAACCTCTCGAGCCAAGCTCTCGCGCGAGATCGAGAATGAAAGGCAAGCCTGATTAACATTTCAAAAGGCCTCTTATGAGCGCTGCCAAATAATCGGATAATCACGTCGGCGGGGCGCTGGCAGAAAAAAGAGAAGAAGAAAAAAAAGAAGAAGAATCAAGAGCGGATAGGTGAGACAAGCCAGCAAAAAGAAGACGAAAGAAGCGGGGATGAGAGAGAAAGAGGGAGAAGAGGAAACGGTCCAATTAGCCGATGCGATGCCAAGCCGCACTCTCTCGCAATAACAATTAGCCCTCGCGGCTACTGAATATTAATCGACGCTGCTGCTGCTTCTGAGACTCAACGTCATTTCACACACACTCACATACACACACACACAGGATTCGACCTCTCACCCAAACGTCATACCTATATACCTCGCGTAACGCCTCGGCTGTGCCATTAATTAATTTGCGCGCTCCGGCAACTGCAAACCCATTTTATAATCGTTTGTCGGAGTGGGGGCACTCTGCGTTTTACTGGCGCTCTTCGAAATTGGCAATTCGACACTGCTGTGAGAGCGAGAACACGGATTTTCTAATTGTGTCGGTGATGAATGAGAGAGGGCTTATATAGCATTGCCTGCCGCGCGAAATTACTTGCGGCGACGGACTCTGACGTGTATAATAGCTTGCCCGACGCGCTTATAACGAGCGCGAATGCTGATTGATTTTATCGCGATAATTGATGGCCGATAAAAAAAAAAAAAAACAAGGCGATTTTCGTTATTTCATTAATTGAACGCGAGGAGCCAGCTCCTTTATCATTCTTTTATTCTTTTCTCGATGCTGTACAAAGAAGGGGATTCTAATGAAAACCTTTGTCTAAATATTACAAAACACTCGATGCAACGTTCGAAATATAGCGAGCATTCGATACCGATATTTATAAGCAGCGAGAAAGAGAGATTAACAGTGACCTTTGCGAGAAGCGTGAAAAGTTGAGAAAAGAAAAAGGCTGCTGCTGCTGCTGCTGCTGCGCGCATGCAGTTTCGCGTTTGCGAAACGTCGGCTCTGCGAATCACGAATCGCTCGCTCTTTCTCAGCTTAATTGCAGAGAAATCAAAGGGGCATCTCTTTTCGTTTTTCGCCGCGCCCGCGGTTCTCTTGCAGCTCCGAAGTAATTGGCCTTTATGTATATGTACCTCGCGAGCAAAGCTTGTGTGCATCACGACGATTATCCCTCGCGTTGTAATTGCTGAACGCGCGCGAGCTGCAACTGCTTCGGCAAGGTAGTAGCCTAATTTTTTTTTTTCTTTCGTCGACGATGATGGTTTCTTCCCGCGCGTGATTGCCCAGCTGAGAGTATGAATTGTTGGTTCCTTCCTCGAATTTATATATACGATAAGTGCATACGATCGTTTGGGCTTTTGTGTTAAGTGCAACGTGTCGCTCGATAACATCTCGACAATGTTTCAATCATTGCTTTCGGTAGCTCGTATATATTGTTTTGTGCGTATATCCATTTCACTTTCTCCCTCAGTAATTATTAATTTTAATAACCAGCTGAGAATCGAACGTGTTATTGTCATGTTGTGAGTACTTTCAAAATTTAATTTATCTTCGTACATTTGTACATTGATGGGAGAATAAAGGATAGGATTGGAAGAAAAAATTAATCGTAAACACAAGATAGTTTAATGGAGATGAGATATAATTTATTTGTTTCGCTATAATGTCGCTAGAACACGAACTAAAATCTTTTGTTGATCGTCTTACAGATCTATACGCTCTCGAGTACGTCGAGTAGAATCACATTTTTATATTTACACAACTATTTACACGCAATTGGAATATATAGCTTCGATGGTATTGCTCGCGGGGGGGAGGAGTCGCGCCGCGACGCGAAACCGAGATATCGCATAATACATTATAATCGTGACAATAATAATCATTATTATTATTATTATTCCAAAATGTCGATTTCGCGCCGAGCATCGAAATGCTATACACGTAATAATAATAATAATAATATATATATATAATATAGACTTGGTTCTAAATAATTTAAGTAACTCGCGCACAAATCGCGTTATTGTTGACATCGAAGTTTGTTTGTTTGTTTTTTTAAAGAAATACTGCTGCACCTCGCTGAGCAACAACAACGACGAGAGCTTACAAAGGTAAATACAGATTTATTTTTTTTTTAGTATACAACACTGGGCTCTTCGAAGACGAAAAAAAAAAAGAATTACAACAATAATAATAAAATGTTTGGCACTGTGCTCGCGCGCGCTTTCGTTCGCTATTAATATGGCAGTCTGAATTTCGTGCGGGATTTAAGCGCAGTGTTTCGCGAGCGTTTCACCGTCGGCTCCGCTCTGCTGCGGTTTTCATATATATATGTACAAATTGAATTAGCCGTCCTCTCTCGCTTGTATATAATTATGGCTGGCACAGTTAATATGTATATCGATCGCTCTTCACTCGCAAAATGCGTGATACATCATCACGTATACGTCGAAGAGAGGCGAGAGAGAGAGGATTTGAATTTTGTACATCACGGCTATCGTCGTCGATTCCGAAGGAACTTAGCGGCAAATACTCTGCGCTTTGCCGCTTTGAAGAGAAACACACAAAAAAAAGTAAATCGACGCGAAGCTTCCGCTGCTGCAAGTAGATACGTTGATCAGCGTCGTCGTATCCGCCGAAGAATCGTAGAAGTAGAAGAAGAAGTAGATTGAGGGTGCCCGGGAATAAAAGTCTAGTCCAGGCACAGGACGTCCAGCTACGCCTCCGAGCCGCTCGAGCAATCCTCCGGGTCGATTGGCTCGTCGTCCTCGTCGTGCTCGTGATAATCGGCCGTCTCCTGCTGCCACTTGCTCACGTGATGGGTGTTCTTGTTGCTCGCCCCGTTGCCGTTGTTGTTGGCGTTCGAGTTGCCACCGCTGCCGCTATCTCGACCGCCACCTCCGCCACCACCGCCGCCGCCGCCGCCGCTCGAATGTTGTTGGGCTTTCGCCTCTTCCTCCTGCTGCATCCGCTTGTGCTTCGTCCGTCGGTTTTGGAACCAGACTTTCACCTGTAACATACAATGACAAATCTTTCTTTAGTCTTACAGTTATTTCGTTACGACGTAAAGTATATTTTTCAATAAATTAACAACGAGAGAAGGCTACTGAATCAATTCGTGATTCGCTCAATTACGCAATATCTCAAGAGACAAACGAGGAGAATAGAGTCGTTGCAGCAGCAACAGACAAAGCGACGACAATAAACGACTATATTTCACGTCACGCAGGAAAAAAAAAAAGAGAAAAAAGAAACGTATATATACACGGGGTCACTTGTCGAGAAATTGATGGAAGCTCTCGGGGCAGATGGGAAAGAGAGAGAGAGAGAGAGGCGTTTTATTTTTCTCTGTGTCATCCCCCCGCAGATGTGTCATCGATCGCAGTGCGAGCACGCGCACCGAATTAGGGCTCTCGGCAAATTAAGTGGCAACTAGTTTTCGTTCCCCTCCCCTCTCTCTCACTTTGCCGGTTAAAAGGAGCAACTCGAGTTATCCATTAAAAAAAAACGTTTTGAAAGGAGCGAGCGAAAGAGAGAGGGAGAATAAAAGTCGCCAAGCGTATAGCAGGCTTCGAAATTAGCATAATCGCGGCCCCCCGAGCGAGCATTATCGTATCATAGGCAGACAGTGAGAGAGAGAGAAGGGGGACGTTGTAGATGTGTGTGCCAGCCAATCGCGCCACTTAGCCGGCGATTAGCTCGAGCAAATAGAACCGACTACTTGCTCTCTCTTTCTCTCCCCCTTGCGCCATTTGGTAATCGCACCCTTGACGCAGCGGCAGCAGCGAGAGGAAGGGAGAGACGATAGCATTCGCTCTCTCTCTCTCTCTCTCGTTGCCATGGTAACGCGCTTGGGATTGGCGCGCGGATTCTGCGATCGAATTGCCACCCCAGAGACACCCCCCGCCGCCGCGGACACACCCCAACACACCATGGCTCTTTTGGCACCGACGACGATGATACTCGAATATTTTTCTCTTTTCGCCAACGATATTGTACAGGCTCGAGCGGATTTTTAGCTCGTGTCAGCTGTGTTCTCGAGTGGAATTACATTTTTCTTCCATTCTCAACGATAACACATAGCTAAACAGAGGGATGTTTAAACGCGACACGCACTTTTAAAACTCATCTTTTAAAAGCGATCGAACGAGAAACAGGGGGATACGTGTTAAAAGCGCGAGCGATAAACTTTGTTTCTTTTTTTTTTTTTTTCGTTGCGACGAAGTTTATCGCTTGGGCGCGCGAGAGAGATACAATTACGAATAATAATTTGCGGTAGGCATAATTGGCGGAAAAAGAATGTATAACGATTGCTATCGACGTAATAACAGATTAATAAATAATTACACGAAAAAGATCGCCATGGAAAGATGCTGCGAGAGACTTTCGCAAAGTAACAGCAGCAGCCAGATCAAATACTTTAAAGGAGCAGCTCGAACCCATCATCAACACCGTCATCGCGTATATTATATCTGCTGCTGCTGCGAGCACGCTCCTCTTAATTGAATACCGCGAACAAACAGAGGTATAACGAGAATTCTCTCGCACGGGGCGAGCTCGCGTATAAAAATCCATTAAACGCGTATATCTTCTTCCCATGGACCAATACGTTATATATAGTTCGTTGAACCGCGCAATTTTCCGTAGGCTATATACAGCAACGACAAAAAAAAAGAAGAAGAAGAAGAGGCGCCTTATTACCGGGTAATTTCGTACGATCCGCGTGTATAGCTATAACACTCTCGCGCGCGCGCGGCTCAGTTTTTTTGTTGCGTTGGGAGGGGGCCATTAACGCGGCGAGGAAAAGCGCGCGAGAAAACCTTTATACCACACTTATATCGAGCGGCAAATAAAAGCTTCGACGCCTCGAGGGCAGATATATAATCGTGCTTCATTTCTTCGCTCAGAGTTTTCTATATATAT
>JAWWMK010000040.1:13085594-13128618 GCA_035047105.1 Galeopsomyia nigrocyanea
ATATATATACTTCTAGCCGATATTATCTCGCGCGGGAGAATCACCTCGCCGGAGAAACAAACAATTTTTTAACATATATCCCTTCGGAAGAAGTAGCGAAGAGGGGAGAATAATCCACTTTTGAATGCAAAGTGTGTGTGTGTGTGTATAACGTCGCGCTTCATATCGTAAAAGGCAAGTGGCTGTCAGCAGCAGCAGCAGCGTCGTCGCTTTGCGCGCCGTTCAATTATCATACATGTACGTGGTGCAGTCAGCAGCTATACGTGCTTGCGGGCAGTCGTCCGCTCTTATATATCGAGAGTCGATCTCGTCGTCTTTCGCCGTGAGAGTTTTGTGCTGGTTGTTAGCGCAATACGCGCGCACAGCTGATATGCAGTTGCCGATATATTGGTATATATATCCACGTGTTGTGACACCCGGAAACGAGCTCCGTCTCTCTCTCTTTCTTTCTTCTTCACCCACCCTAATCAATAATGTCGAGCGACCATTACACGCCGCGACTAATTAATAATCCAATTAGCTCGACATGTCGGCGTCGTCGAGTCGCCAGTGCCATCGCGAGCGCGCGCACGCCTTTTCTGCTGATTAATCGCGGACGCCAACGGATGGCACGTATTATAACTTATCGAGCAACTCCATTTTCACACCTGCCCGCTGTACTAATACGCGACTATGTTGAAATATCCCTTTCGATATATAGACGCGACTTCGCCAGACGAGACCGTTTAATTTTTCCGGACGAAGGGGAGGTAGGAAAAAAAAAGACGATAATTACCGGTCGACCCGGCGATTGCAGCGATTAGACGGATATAAAGACTCATTATCAATCTCCGCGCATGCTGCTATACATTTTCATCGTGTACGGCTCATTGACGCGAAACTCGTTCTGAAAGTTCTCTCTCGGCTATTGAAATGTATGTGTGTGTGTGTGTGTGTCTCTCTCTCTCGCTGTGCGCGTAAATCTAATAAAATTAAATTACATATGCCCCGCGCGTTTATTTTATACGAAGTTTGATGAAATTGCGAGCGATCGTCGAGCTGGAAGTAAAAAAAATTGCAATTGACCGAAATTTAATATATATTTAAGAGCTCGAACGAGTTTTTTAAAGAGAAAAATCGATTTAATGAAACTATTTTCGTGGTTTTTTTTTTCTTCTATACGTATTAAAGACCTGTAATCAAGCTGTCTATAGATTGTCTATTACAGGAAACTGCACCATTTTGTAGTTAAGGATTTTCTCATTAAGCCCTTACTCAATCACGAGTAATAAGATAGATTATATTTTTCTTTTTCATATATACATATAAGCTGTCAGTGTTGATATAACAACGTCGTTGAAAACTGATAAACTATATATGCACGTCGAAATGGAATCATGGAAACTTTGTACAGCCCGTTCGTTATAAAAACAAATTCTCTATCGATGATCCAACCGGAACAATTGTCCGACGTGATGAAAAAAAAAATTTATATATCGAGCTGCGTATAAAAAGCAAACAGGCTGGAAAAATAAAAAAAAGAAAAATGTGATCCGCGCATGGGCGCGTTATTTTTGCCGGGGTAGTTATATGTCGCATACACACATATCCCCTGCCACGGAAAATCCGTATAGCTTAATCCTCTCGTTGCGCGCCGGTCACGCTCGATACATTATATTTTTAATCCCTTTCGCGATCGAAGCCCGTGCGCCTCGCGCGCGCGCTAAATAAACCGGCACTGTATTATTTTTCGATCCCTTCGGCGTGCGTGCCTCTCTCTCGCACGTAGCCCCCGCGCGCGCCTCAATTTCGTCCTCCTGTTGGTCCTACTGTGTACACGCTTTTCTCTGTTTCTTTCTCTCTCTCTCTTTTTTTTTTTTGATCATGCTTGTCAGGTGTTCGATCGGTTTTCTAGCACGAATTTTCACGCGGATCTCTTGTTTTACTTGGAAAGACAGTTTGAAAATTTAGAACTAGCAGCTAAATGCAGAAAATTACAATAAAATTCAATCTAAAAATTGTTTGATTCTTTTTGATAGAAATGATGCCGAGTATAATGATATATAGACTTTATAAACATCGATTCACACGACGGATGGTAAATATGTTATTTTAGGATATAAAGGCACTCACGAGATCAAACGAGACGTATAAGATAATACTTTTTTATTTTCCTAAGAAAATCGTTTGGAGAAGAAACATTTAAAATTTTACGCTCAGTTTAAAGTCGCAAAGACACAAATTCTTTTCTCCGTATTTACGAATCACAATTTCAACGATGCAAATTTAATATATTCCAGATAAAATTAGAAAACTAGTGGGTTTTAACCAATAAGGAAGAAGTTGAAAAAGTTAGCGCGCGGTGACAAAGTTAGCATACGCACGTGTCGGTTCGAAGGCGAACGTGAAAGGAAAATCCAATCGTGATTACGTGTCGTTTAAACTCTGACGTTCTGCCACAGACGTAATTCGATTACCAAAAGTTGCTTTGTGTCAAACGCACACACACACACATCGTGACTTACAAGAAAAACTCCTCACGTATATAATTTACGTTCTAAAATCGATGCTCGTAAATATAAAGAAGAAAAAAAACTGACGTTAAACTAACGTATGGAATAACGAACAATTAAAATAGAATCACTGTGACAAACGTCAGCAAGCGACACTATACCCACACCGCGACTTATTACGCAGAGAAAGAGCCTTAATGGACGAGGAGTAAGTTTGCATATTATGCAGACCGCGCGCGCGATTCTCTATATGCATAATGAGGCGCGTCGTCGTCGTCGTCGTTGTCGTCGACGCGGGCAGCGAATAAAGCATGTACAGTGCAGACCTTCCTGAAGAACGCTGCTCCAGAGTGCAAAAAAAAAATTCGCCGCACTGCATTTGCATAATTGTTGCAACAACACACTGACGTGTATAATATAACTGATTGATTTGCCATTTCTCATATTATACGCTGACCCGATGACTTGTTTATTCACGCGCGGACGCTAATAACTGCGTTTTTCGCAAAACGAATGGCTCTTATTATAAATATACATATACCGTGAAATGTCGAAACGCGGTTATGAACAGTCGAATA
This sequence comes from Galeopsomyia nigrocyanea, assembly GCA_035047105.1. NCBI lineage: Eukaryota > Metazoa > Arthropoda > Insecta > Hymenoptera > Eulophidae > Galeopsomyia > Galeopsomyia nigrocyanea. The sequence goes on from JAWWMK010000040.1 coordinate 13,088,665, forward strand.
AAACCGAAGTTTGTACATTCCAGAAAAAGGTAGACCAGTTTGTTTCTTTTGTTTTCTTTTTCTTTTTTTTTCAGCAGCCGCACTCTTTATATATATCGTTATCATCACTAGCGTATTATATTGTAATCGTTATCGTTTACTGTTATTGCCGGCTCGTTATATTTCCGTTATTATTGCGTCCGGATTTTCTCGCTTTTAACACACTGCGGTCTCGCGCGTTAACCTTAATTCATTGCGATTCGGGCGCGCGGATATATAGTTCTCTCTTACCCACCCACCGCCGCCTGTAAAATAACGATCCCCAGCAGCAGCAGCAGCAGCAGTGAGAGAACTTTATATTGAGCCGTGGATTATCCTTGTCTGAGTGGATATAAGTCTTGTGAAATTACACTCGTATGGAAATCTGTTGAATTAACAATCGCTCGCGATTTCGTTTTGTCTAAAATGTATAACTTCGATTATAAAAGCTATTGAATATTCCAGTCTTATAGCGCTAGCGTATAATAGAGTCATTGAAATTTGAGAACTCTGTTTGTGTGTGTGTACGTAGGAATACGTGATTGTGAAATGACTTTCTCTTTTATACATATATCGAGGAAAAAACCAAGTTGGCTTGTCTGTGTGCTGTAGGTTCTAAGCCAAGTCGAGTCAACGGCGAAGAATTGATGCCTCGTGCGCGCCGTTACGACTGTCAATGTCGGTGCGACAATATTCAACGCGCGATACAATCAACCGCCGCGCGACGACACACAATATTCCGAGGCTTTATTAGATTTTTATGCAAAAATAAATCTGCGGCAATTTTCGAGCGTGATTTCACGTATATATATTTTACAAGCTGACGCTGTCAAACTGTTGTCAACTGCAGCATGCAGCAGCGATATTTACTGTAACAGTCGTAAAGCTCCAAGCTGAATTCATGAATGTTCAAGCAGGAAAGAAGAGATCGAGAGAGAGAAAAAAAACGAATGTTTTATTAAAGAGCCCATAAAAATCTCGGTTATGTCTCAATAAAGCAGTGCTGACTATTTCCAAGATTCTCTCGAGTTCGTACTGCGATCAATTGATTTCTCATCCTTGTTAATAACGTCATTTGTAAGGTAATAGTTAGTCGATGATAATGAGGTGTCGCATAATCAATCAGTCAATTAAGCATGGGAACAATAGCTGTAGAATAGTGAGTTTCGCAATTGGCACACTATATATTTTTCTATATATATACCGATGGGCGCGCGTTGTCAAAGCAAACGAACTGGAGGCTTCTTTCTATGCGGACCGCGAGTAAAAAGAGTGAGAGCGAGATAAGAAAGGATTAAGCGGCTGATTTACACGCGTCTCTCTCACTTACCTACACGCAAGCGTGCGCGCGGCAACCGATCGCGCCGTGGGGATTTAACTGGTCGCACATGCACGCGAGACTTATACTCGTATATATACATCTGATACTTATACGATCGATCGACTCCTCGACTCGAACCAGTCTCGCAGATGTACTAATTAGGGGCGAGCTCGTTTTTACCCGAATGCGAATCGCTAATTATCCAATGAAAGAAAAAGAAAAAAAAAGAGTTTGAAACTGTATACAGATACTCGCTGCAGCTCGTGCACTTTAACTTGATTTACACTCGTCGCGACGGGTAGCTCGCTCATGCCAGAGCTCTCTCGCTTTAGCAGCTCGGAGTCTCTATAACTGTCGTCGAGCGTACATACGCTCCTTTCGACACTTAACATTGTTACATACTAATGTTATGTCGAAGGCGCTTTCCTAACACTCGCGACTGCTTCTTATACTCTCTATTATACGCTCGAGTTCACTGCGACTATACCGGTTGATTATTAATTGATGGATGGAAAGAGTTTTAATCGAGTCAATATAGTTTCCTGCTTTTAGTAAATTTATTGCGAAGAAGTTAATTCGTGTGTAATAAAGTTTATGGCGATTATTCAACAACCTTATTGTTTCGTAACGATCAGCGAGTACAAACAAGTAAACTAAACAATCCCAACGATCTATTCACAAATTGAACAACAACAAAGATCCCAAGCAATAAGTTGTTCCCTTGAATCTCAATCAGGCGCGCACGAAGGTATATATCAGGCTATTAAAAAAGACGTAACTCGGTAATATATTCGCAGTCACTTGTAAGCGCCATTAAATACAAAAAAAAAAATAATAACTTTTTTTTTCACAAAAGAAGAGCACGTGCATTATACTCACCCACGATCGAGCACACACTCTAAATTAACAAAGTTTCTCGCGCGTGTAAACTCGTTAAACGCTCATAAAAACGTTATGTTGTTGTTGTTTTTATTTTTGTTTTATTCTTCGCGCGGCAGATTTATCACCCAACCGACGCATGCATTATAGCAGACCTCGCGCGCGCTCGCGAATACTGCGAGAAACCAAGGAAATCGGTAAATTTTATGCGCTTGGGCTTTTGTGTGTGTGAGCGCGCGCGGAGCATTTAAATCACAAAAGTCAATTTTTACGAGAGAGAGAAAGAGAGAAAGAGTAAAGGGACGAAAAAGAAGAGAAAGAGAGAAACAAGAGTAAGCGAAGCTCTCACATGCAAAGTGGAGAGAGAAAGAGGCCTCGTTACACGCCCTTCGGACATGAGGATCACTACTCTTTTGAGCATATAGCAAGCTTATCTTATCGTGCGACTACCATTCCGAACGATCGCCCATCTATTTTCGTTTGCGCGGCCTTTCTTTTCGGTATCGCATGCTCTCGCGCTTCCTTGTTTTTACAGCTTCTGTCCCCCGCAACAAATACACACGCACGTCAGATAGACAAATTATCTTAATCCCCTTATATGCCGACCGGCCCTCTTTCTCTCTCTCTCTCCGTTCGCGTGACAAGTTCTTTGGAAACGTTTTAATCGCGATAATTTGTTGATGCTTCCTCGTTTTTCTACAAGATAATCGTCGCATTGTGTATATCGAACAGACAAAAAAAAACCCAGACACTTTTTTTTTCGGAACAATCGTGTCGCGCGCAAGTTGCGCAAAAGAGGAAGCCATAAAACGCTCGCAGTTGGAAAAACGGAGTGTAAACGACGCATAAAAATTAAAAATCGCACACGGAGTAAAAAAAATCTCTACTCTGTGTATAATATTTAAACGTTCGCGTTTAGCATATAGAGGTGGTGTTTTTTTTTAGAGTTAGCTATATGTACCTTCGGCGAGAACAATTAATAAAGCGCTCGCGCTGCGGCGCGACACCGCGCAAACTCTATATTGTGTGCTGTGTATAGTATATATAGTTGCAAAAAAAAAAAAAAGCAGCAGCATACACACAAAGCCTCGTTAAGCCACGTATTACGCATACACACGCGGAGAGACCCCCGAGGCTAATTACCCGACGATTAGCCGCGCGTAATTACAAAGCCAGTCGCGCGCGCTTGTGTGCTGCATGTGTGTGTGTGTGTGTGTTACGTTATATAGGTGTATCGAGAAGCCGAATCTCGCGAGATGACGTTGCGTGTTCTTTTTCTCCGTGATGCAAAGTAAGTTGTAAAATAAAGTTGCGCGCGCATTTTTTACTCTGATCAATGCAATGTTGTAGTTGCTGTTGCTGTTGCTCGATCAAAAACCACGCACGCGCTCATGATTTACGCTGTTAAAACAATTAGCCAATTTTTTCCCCGAGCTTGTACACATACATGTATACATAAGTGTCCCGTTGATGATAGATCACGTAATAAATTTCAGCGAGAGAATAATTTAAATGAGAAAATTCAAGACGAGAAGCCGCGGGAGGAAGCTTATATATATTATATTTATATATGCGATCGCGTGCCGCGCACCACGAGCGAAATTGTTATTATATACTAATTATGCAATGTATAATAAGTAGCATAAGTGGCTACAATAAGACGCCGCTTCTTGACATTTTTCATAAACTGCGTATACAGATTGTTTTACCACGATAAACTTAGAATTTTCAAAGAGACGCTAATTTTCGATTTATTATTCGGTGGATAATAATCCATCGCAGAATGAAATAATTATGATTTTTTTTTGTTATCTACAAGCGAAACGAGTTTTCCTTTCCCGATAAAAATTATTATTTAGCCGTAGACTAGTTCGTTTTAACAATGGAAAAGGCAAGAGGCGGAGAGGTGAGCTGTGAAAAAAAAAAGAAAAATGCTAAACGAGCTTATAGCATACGTGCGAAATATTGCGAAAACCCGACATATAGCTATATAACACAGCAGCAGGAGCAGCCGAGAGTGTTAACGCACGAAAAATTATAACGTTCCGCGAGTGAGCGCGAGGCAGGTTCCACTATATAGTATATAAGCACAGCGCACACGGAGATTTTTTGCTCCTTAAGCGCAGTCTTATTAGGTGTTTACGAGCATTTTGTCGTCGTCGTCCGTTTGGGGGCTATACACGCTGCGGCAAAAATTCTCTCGGATGAAGAAATTAAGTCTTTACGCAAAAGCTGTGCCGCTGCAGCGATTATTCATAATCGTCGTGAGAGAGAGAGAGATATTTTAACATCCCGAGGGCGACTTTTGTTTAATGGATTTTTAATGACACGGCATCTTTTTTAATTGTTCGAACGATCGCACGAATCGTTTTACATGTACTTTCCGAAAAAACGCACGCAACCGGCATTGATAAGTGGGGTAAATACGCCAAGTACATAAATTATATACGCAGCGTGCGACGATCGTCGAGTTGACGACGAGCGAGTTGAAAATTGGAATTTGATTAAAGCGCAATGAAGATTAATTTTGGCAGAGTGAACGCGTATATTATACATAAACGATCAAACCGTTATCTCGGCAAACAACAAGTTTGTGATCCGGTGTGTGATGGAAGTCTCATGCATATTATATATGCACACTCCAAGTGTCTAATATAAGCATGGCCTCGCGGGTCAAAGCGGACATAGATAGCAATTACATATAGTATATGTATACACTAGTTGGCCAATTAAAGAGCTAGCCAGCAGCGACAAAACATAGCTATGTGTACAGTTCGAGGGCAGCTGCTCTCGTTTTGCAAGTTTCGTTCTAATGGCCGACGCCTATCGCCGCTTAATCGGGACACACCGGCGGCGGCGGCGCGCGGCTCGCTCCCTCCGACCGCATCGCCTTATCTAGGCGCAGCTGCTACTGCAACTGCGCGAATATGTGTATGTGTGTGTATACTTTCTACCTATTTCTCCGACATTGTTCGAGCTAATCTTTGGCAAACAATCGAATCGCGCGTGAAGATTTTTTTTTGTCTCTCCCGATGATGATCAGTAGCCCCCCTCGACGAAATATTCACGCAGAGATAATAATAATTCGTGTAAAAGATTTCTCACCTGAGTTTCGGATAGCGAGAGAGCCTGTGCCAATTGCTTCCTCTCCGCCCCGATGACATAGTGATTCTTCTCGAAGGCGTGCTCGAGCTTCAACAGCTGCGACGGGCTGAACGCCGTTCTTATTCTCTTTGGCTTGCGGAAGGGCTGTAGCAGGAAGCCCGGTATGTCTGGTCCTGAAAGACAAGTAAATAATAGAGATAAAAATTAATCGTTTTTTTAACGCATTGCAGATGTAAAATAATTGTTTATCCTATAATTATCGAGAAATGCATTCTTCAAACGACGAATTCCCTGTCGGACCAGGTTTTTTTTTTCAAAAAGTGTGACGAGTTGAATGATCACGCAGTGAGATCGAGCGAGAAAACCGAGACACCTGCGTGATGTATATACGTATCGTATTTATCGACAAAGTTCATCAATCTTTTTTTATAATTCTAGCGCGGCGCAGACTAATGATCTCGAAAATATATTGAATAATACTGCATCATCAAGCGGCTCGTTAATTATATCAGTAGCTTTGTTATAACTTTCGAAACTCCAAGAAAGATCCGATGGTTATATACAGATATAGATTTACATAAGTAATATAATATAGATATATTATATAGATGAAAGTCGTCAAGCTTATACGATTCCGTATAATTTACGATCAGTTTTCAAGTCTCCACTTCTTCAAACTAATCGTTCGAAACTTAATTAATATCCCCGCGTGCGTGTGCTCTCGTTTCCCAACGCGTGAGAGTAAGTTTCGAAAAGAAAAAAATAAAAAAAATTTATGCACCTTTCGAAAGCTCGAGCGCGGTAGCTTAAATTCCAAAGTGCGCGCTCAATTACAAGGTACACACACGGCGCATCGCAGCGGCGCTCAAAGTGCAAAAGATAAGCCCCTCGCAGGGGCGAGAGGAGGGTTTTAAGTTCAAAGGATAATTACGTATTCAGCTGCGCGCGCCGCCACGGCTCATGTGGCGAGAAAGCTCGCGCGAGAGATTAGCAGCACTGAGTACGGCGCACGCGCGGCAACAACCAACGGAAGTCGTTTGGGCTGCCGGAAAGACGTAAAAACTGCGCCGATAAAAGTCGTAGTACTATACTTGTGTTCCCAAAACTGCACCTTTTGCGAATCGATAATGAAGGAGAAAAAAAAAGAGGGAGACGAAGCTCGATCGTCGAGATTTATGATAATTGTTGCGAGAGAGTAATACAGTGATATACACACGCTTTATTTGCTATGAGACTGACCTCGCTGCTTATATATATATATACGAGATTCACTAGCTTTGGAGCACACGCAAGAGAGAGAGAGAGAGAGAGAGAGAGAGAGAACAAGTGATGAAGATTTATTTCTTGGCTAGACTCGCGCGCAGGAAAAGCCATTTGTTCTCCTTTGCACACTTTGATCACTATTTTTAAAACACGTTGTTTACTCGACAATTTACGAATCGCGGTCGAATTTATACATAATTTTTATTTTTTTTTTCACACACAACTTTATTCTCACTTATTATATTTTCAAGTATAAAGATAATCTGTATTAGTGTTACTTTTTCATCGCGCGCAAATTTTCATTAGAAAATTTTTTTCGAATTACCTATCCTCAAGTTATATAGTTGCGCACGCAAGATCGCGAGCTTTCGATAAAAACGACGCCGCGAAATTACGAATTAACGCGCGCGCAACGCAAACCATGTGATTATACCCGATATCGATAATAAAATCGTCCATAATATTAATAACCTTATCGCGCGGTCGGATCGCGAAATTGTATCTTTCATCGCGAGCTGCGCGTTCTCGCCGTCAAAAAAAAAAAGAAAAAAAGGAAAAAAGAAAAAAAAAGAAGCTCAGGTGAAAACTTACACTTACACACTACAGCCACTTGTACAAAAGCAAAAGAGAAGAGTTTAAGGATGATAAATCAAAGCGTGCGTGCGCGCGCAAATTGCGAATAATTGGCAACGTATTAGATGGATTTCGAAGCTTGTGAAGAGTCGTTAGAGATATACACAGAGCCCCGAAGAGAAGTTTTCTCGTTTAGCCTTTATTTTTTGCGCTCTCGAAAGAGAGAGAGAGAGAGAGAGAGAGAGAAGAAGCGAGCAAGCAAGAAGAGGAGGAAGCCCGAGGCGTGCTCTCGCGCGCATGTAATTACGTATATATAGCCAAGCTGCATCATCCCTGCATGCGTATACGTGTATGTGTGTAAGTGACGGCCTCGTTTCGCGAACGCGTCGGATGCGATTGAAATTGTTGGTTTATTTTTATTTTTTTTTTTGGAAAGAGAGAGTAAGAGAGCTTATATTGAATTCTCTATTATTGCTGGAGAGAGATGGAGAGAAAGACGACCCTCGCGGCACCAAACCTCATTTGTATCGCTGATGAATTTGTCCAGTCATTAACTCTTCATATGTATGTACAGGATGCTAACGGTTTTTCACGCACACACACACACATCAGCGGCTAATTTGATTGCGGCTGTTGCTTGCTGCCTTGCTGCTGCTGCTGCGTTTAAAATATTTCAGCACCGATTATCGCTATACGCGCATCCTCGCGCTCGATTGCTGAGCAAACATGATTTTACGCGCGCGCGTGGAACGAAAAGCAAAAAAAAAAAAAAAAACAACACCGGCAAATTATTTTCTGCTTGGGCTGCCTGCGCTTTTTTTTTACGAGCATGAAAAGAACTGTTTTGAAATGATGCAAATTACGCGCGAGCGCGCTGCCGAAATATGCAAAAATCTATATATTCAAAGTTATTCGCGTGCAGGCAGGCAGGCAGCGAAAGGCACTGCAAGAAAAATTGTTATTGGCATTGTTTTCGAAGCAAAGCTTGACGACTCGTGAAAAGAGAGGGCATATGCACACAAACGAAGGCAGCACTGCCTGCACACACCAAGTGTTTATCTCCACGAGGGAATCTCTTAATGACTTACTCTTGTATTCCAAACGAGCGTTTAAGTTTCTTCTCTCTCTCTCTCTCGCTCGCTAGACACAGTGCAGGTTTTAAAACCGCGCGCACGGTGCGCCGAGTAGCCGATTTGCGCGCAAATGCGCTACCGTTTTACGAGTGAACACACCATATATATATATAAATATAGCATGTATATAAGCGGCAGGTAAATTCCGAAATTATTTTCCGAAGGGGTCGATCGACAATGTTCAAGCGCGCAAATATTCTTCTCGGCTAAAAACGATCGCTTGTAAAATTGTATTCTACGCGAGATCGGGGTTATATAGAGAGAGAGAGAGAGAGAGAGAGAGAGAAAATGCACGTCGAGGAGATCCACAGCGTGTGGAATGCACCGGTGATGCGCCCGTGGAGATTTCGCCGCTTTTATTGGCCAAAGCTCGTAAAAGTTGCTCGACAAAAATGCGCCTCTCGCCTAATTAGCCGCACGCCAAATTCTTCCGACCGAAGCTTTTTCTTTTTTTTTTCGCTTTTAAAGACGATGGCTTAAATTTTTCTGTCAATTACCGTGCTGGTTATTACCAAGCGACTTGCTATATATACAGTGTATCAACGTGTTTTACACATTCGCGTTGGTTATAATATACTTGTGAGAGCGTGTGGCAACCGTGTGTACATTAGTATAATGCGGAATATAACGAATGAAATGCTGCATGCGAGATTTATCCGTTCTTGCCGCTGGTGTGTGTCTCATATTTATCATATGCACCAATCATAATAGCAATTACAAGCGCATTAATTTACAAATGCGCGCAATAATCAAGTATTAAATTGCCGCCTAATGAATGATTTGTCCATTAATAACTCACGATTCATTATTTTTTTTCGAATCTCATTAGAATCGAGACAGAGAGAAACTCTCGTCATTATTATACGATGATCGTCGTTGAGAAAAAAGAACATTGTAACATTGCATCGAGGATAAAACTCGTGTAAAAACGTCACACACACACACACACACACACACACACACACATACTGACACGAGAGAAAAATAGAGAGTCTAACCTTTTGAAGCGCGACACATTAAATGCAGTTTATCCAGCGATTTGCATAATTATATTAATTTGCAGTTTGCATTAATAGCGGCTGTAAATTGTCGGAGCTTGGGTTTCGAAATGTATATATGCAGCGTTCGCCGATTTATGCGTGTCATCGTCATCAATATTCGCGCGCCTATATAACGGTTAGAATTAATAAATAAATCTTGGTTCCTTTTTTTTCGAAAACAATATCTAATAAATAACAAATCCCGTCTATCAATCAAATTCGCGAGAATTGAGAATTTTTTTTTTTTCAATTCAAATTATGTTTACCCGAAACAATCAAATCAATCAATCTGCGGCATATATTATGAAAACTGCATTTCCCAATTACAATCTAGAATCTCGAGTACGTTAGTTGGAATCCGCAGATCAATTACGCGCGTTATCGGACGCAACGCGTTTTTTTTTTCTCGCTCCAATATCCATAAAAATGTTACGCTATTATCGCGCAAGCCTTAATCTAATAAACAGAAATGCCACGCATTCCGTGTACAATTATGTGTTTCCGCGTTAAAAAAAAAACTTTGCACGTCATAAAAGCGATACAAACTCGCGTAAATGAGGCCTTGACTAAAACTGAAAGAAGAAGAAGAAGAAAAAGAACAAGGCGAGGGCCAAGAGAGAAGCACGTTTCGTCATTGTTCGTCTGACGCGCATTCGATTTAATCTTCTGCGTAGAGACTGATTTGGTTTTTATCTCAATCGGTTGCGTTGTACTGCGTACACACGCTGTTTGTGATATATATCTCATTAATAAATCGCATCTCTATATACAATCGTCGAATGAATAAACGCCGATACATATAGATTTTCCAATTTTGGAGCACTAAAGATCTAAATTTTCAATTTCAAACGCACGTAAACAAACAATTTGGTGGCGCAAGTGCACAGAAGGGGCCGCGCGTTGCGCAAGCTTTCGTAATCAGAAATTTTGTAAGAGCCGCGCCGCTATAGCCCGTATTTTATCGCGACAGCGCGAGCACGCGGAGCCTTTATACATTATATATATATACAACACACACACACACACACACACACTCTTGCGAGAGGAAGTGATATTATAATTGAATATATCCCTGTCTCGCGTTTGCTATTTTCCCAATCGCCGTACCGATCCGCAAGTATATATCTCGCCTTCGACTGCTGACTGCGACACGTCATAGAGAAGGCCGTCTTGGCAAGTGTGTGAGTGCATCAGCCGATGATCTCCACTGACGCCGCTGAAGCGCAAGATTTATCGCTCGCCGCTTTATTGGCGACGGATGTGGGTTATTATTTTCGTAAATCACTTTAACGAGTTCGCTGCTCAATGCAAAACTATTATACATAAGCATTATACCGCGAGCGCATAGATATGTATAAACGCCTTTTATTTATTCTTTGTTTTATGAAGCTCGAAGTAGTTTTGTATAGCCAGAGAGCGAGCCTTGCAAACGCCTAATGAGTTATTTAATGGAAGTGTGGTAAAGGCAAATATTTTGAATTATTGCTCGGCAGTGAATCATTCTAATGCTGCTCCTTATTGGCTGCTTTCGCGGATTTTTCCTAATTCGTCGTTTAAGTTGCGCACACTTGACCTCGTTTCGTGTATACTCGCGATGTTTATATAGTCTCGCGAGTTGAAGCTGTAATTGCCCACCTCGGTGATTTAAACAAAAGTACGTGCAATTTGCTCTGCCGCGGCAATTGGAAAAGAAGAAAAAATAATTCTTCTCTGCTGTGCGCAAGTGTTTGTGTGTGCATGTATATGTATATAGTTATTATAGAAGAGGCGTGAAAAAAAGATGTACAAAAGGGGGTTGACTTGTTAAAGCGAATCGTAAATTGTTCAACGTCGTAAATAAAGACATTAAAGTAATGACAATTGATAGTTTCGCGTTTACAACCGCGTGCTCTTGAAACACACGCGGCGTAGAACGTTATAATTACTTGCGCGCTCGCGAGAGAGCTGCCTAAGTTAAAATAACTTTTGCGAAAATGAGAGTACGAGTTATTTATCGCCGTGAAATAGAGTATTCATGCATTATTAATTTTAACATTTTTCAAAAACGTGTATAATAGGTGTACCGCGCGAATTACATAAGGTGGTTTTTCTTCGACCTTCGTATGGGTGATACTATAGAGACCGTGAAACTGAAATTCCCACATATTTAAAAGATTATTTGAGGAGAAAAGGCGAGCATGAGGGCACTTGAACACAAAAAAAAATAGAGAGAGCGAGACACTTTGCCGATTGTCAACGCGCAAAATAGAGACGTGCCACAATGCGGAGCAGAAAAAAAAAAGAGACACCGAAACCAATCCCCCATACAACTCTGACTTTCTCACTCCCCGGCAGTTTTCTATTTCGGAGGCTGCTGCAGCTGACAGTGGCTATGCGCGAAGCTGGGTTGTATCGAGTGTCTTGCCCGAGGAAGAAGAAGAATAAGACGAAGAAAAAAAAGGAATACGCCTCGCAGAGTCTTCGCACGCGGGCACGCGGGAAAAGACGTCCCGCGGCGATGCTCCGCCGGACACAAGCGGCACCTTAATAATGCAGCCGATTAAAGGATCTTTTGCTCTCTACTATATCCCGATTTTTCGGGGGCCTTTGCCTTCCTTTTTTTTTTTGTATTTTTATAGCCCTCATTCCGACGCCTCTCGAGTGCCGCTCCAATTCAACTTTGAAATTCGATATTTGTTAGCCCCGCATTTTGACTTTTCATCTCACTTCTTCGCGTGTCTCTGTTTTTTTTTCCAAAAACTCACATAATGATTCAAAGAACTTTTACGAACGATTCAAAAGCCAACGTGCGATTGAATAAAATTTGATCGAACAGAACGAAACGCGGAGCATTGTTTTAGTTAAATGAAAGCCGCGCCAGCCGAAAGAAAAAAAATGTGAAAACAAAGGAAAAGTCCGAAGGGTCTTTGTTTTCATTCAAACGAAACGAATCGGCCGTTTCCGCGCGCTCGCGCGATACTTTATAGCCTCCCCCTGGGACTAAGATGGCGAGCGCTCGATTTTTCCGACGGGACCAGTTCCGTCGCGCTCTCGCACACACATACACGCCCCAATCAACACACGATCGCGTGTGCGAGCACTGTTCCGTCCGGCAGGCAGGTGCACTCTTTACTATGTTTCAAATCATGGTCGACATTGTTTCAATTAATCGCTTCGAAGTATTAGCATGAATTACTCGAAAAACAAAGTAGAATTCATCAAAGTTATTAATTTTTCTCAACAAGCAATTTGTATCAAGGCACTGCGATAAATTAAACTTTTCGCTCTCTAACACTCGTCAATTCGCGCTTTCTCTCTTATATACTTTTACATATGATTATCAATATCGGATATAGATAAGATTTATCGGCGCGTAAGCGTGCTATCGGATAAGGGGCGCTATTGTGACAAGCAAAACAAGAGCAGCGAGCGATTAGCGACTTACCTCCGGGAAATCGTTGTGGAAATATGCGGCCATGCCTGGACAGCAACCACGGATAGAGCGGATAACTGTCCCTCGGCGGCTGATGCGGATGAGGAGGCGGATGAGGCCCACCCGGTCCGCCGGCATGCGGATAAGCTCCATGCGGTGGGCCGTGATGCGCTTGCAGCGCCACCGCGAGGTTCGCCGCCTGGAAGTGCTGAGCCGCGGCGATGTTGGCCGCCAGGGCCAGCTGCTGCGAGTGGTACTCGCTCTGGGCCTGAGGCCCACTGGCCGCGTGGGCAGCGGCCGGCAACCCGTACAAACTCTTCAGCTGCTCGGCGGCGACCGCAGCCGCGGCCGCCGACGCGGCTCCCGGCGGTGGGCCCAGGTAGTTGGGACTGGGCCTCACGACTCCCGGTGGTGGCTGGGGGTGCTGCTGACCCGAGGGGGGCGGCGCCACCGGCGACTCGCTGCCCCGTCGCGGTGGACTCGGCGAGTCGTTCGGTGACGAGCCGCCGCTGTGACTTCGATTCGTCAGCGAGCGCGCACTGTAATCCAAACTCGGCCGCTGCGCCGGCTGGTGATGATGATGGTTTATCCTGTGATGCTGCTGCTGTTGCTGATGATTCTGAGGCTGATGCTGGGGATGATGCGACGAGGGCGTTCGCCGCGAGTTGGGGTAGGACTCGACGGAGGAACTTCGGGAGTGAGGCCTGTCCGACTCCTCGGAGTGGACGCCGGGCGAGCGCGTGCCACCGCTGGTGAGCCTCATGCGAGTCCGCGACGGCGAGGACGAGCCACCCTCGATGTGCTGCTGGTGCTGGTGGTGATGGTGATGATCCGACGGCGGCGAGGAGGCGAGGTCGGTGTCGCGCTCGATGTCCATGCGCTCGGCAAGTCGCGTGGAGGGCGGCGCCGGCTCATTGTCGTCACCGGCGTTGTTGCGACCGCGACCGCCGCCGACGATCGAGTCAATGCTGAAGCCGATCTTCGGCTTGGAGGGCACCGGCACTATTGGCGTCGGAGCGAGCGGCATCATCGTACGCGGCGACTCCACGCCCAAGGATGCAGCTCCGATCTTGAGGATCACTTTGACGGCTTGTTACTCGCAACTTTTGTGATATTTCTCGAACAACAAGCGGACGAATCGATCAAGTCTCTATACGTTTTATCACTCAACAGTTCCGCATTTTTCTTTCTCGCGACTGACTGACACTGATGGAGAGAGAGCACCTATTTTATATCTAGTCAACACTGTCCGGCAATCACTCGCTGTCGTCTCGAGTCTTGAACTGTAACAGCAGCGGGCTCGTCGAGCAAAAATCGACGCCTCTGAGCATCGCTGTGAAGGTCAATTGGCCGCGCGCACTGATAAAGCTTTATAACACTCCCGGTCGGATATCGATCGGCAAAAAAACGACGGCCCCGCCGCGACACTGCGCACTCGCGGCTGCTCTGCTGCGTTCTGTGGCTGAGAACGAGACTCGCTCGCGGAGCACTCGAGCTGCTGCTGCGGCTGCTGCTGCTGGCACGGAGGCTTGCTGGTGTTTGAGAGAGGAAATTACCGGCTAAACGGCGCTGCTCGGCCCGGCGGCTAGCAGCTCTCGCGCCGCGCCGACAGAGTGGGGGAGTCGAGCCTACGCCCCCCACCACCCCGCCGACAACAAACGCGCGCGACCTGCAAGATCACCGAGCACAGTGGTGGGCGTGGCTGGAGGAGGGCGTGGTTAAAGCTGTAGCTAAGGGCGTGGCTAAAATACTCGACGATTGGTGGTCAATCAACGGGGTTGTACGCAGCTCGCGGCAACGATGGAGCGCGAGTGCAGCGATGACTGGCCGATTAAGTCGGCGAGTGGGGGAGGGGGTAGCTGCCCCGTAAATCCAAGCGAGAAGGAGGGGGGATTTGGGGGCAAATGAGCCGGGGAGAGAGCGAGCATTAGCCTGATCATGGGCGTTGGAAGTGATGCTGTGTTTGCCTTTGTTCCCTCTCTCGACTCTCGACTACCTTACTACTGGCTTCTTTTCTCTCTGCTTCTTGTTTTTTTCTTCTTTTTGTCGCCGTGCCATGAAAATGAGCCATTTAATTAATACGTCTGGGAGAAGCGAGAGAACAGAGCCGAATCTGCGTTGGTTCGTCACACGTTACTCGTATTTTTATTTTATATTTTTCATTGTGTATAACGTGCGAGATGGACCGAGCGAGAAGAGGGGCGGAAATCTGCCACTCTCGCTTCTGCGTGCGTGCGTGCGCGCTTATACACTTTTGTTGTATATGTGATATGCGTGCGCGAGAGAATGATTTTTTCAACCACGTCTGCGGCGCGCATATGGCGCGATAATATGTTAATCTTTGCTTTTTGATCGCGGTGAATGTAAATTTTTTCTTTTTTTATTTCGCTTTAGCAGGGCCAGATTGACACCATTATGCTGAATTAATTTGCACACGCGTGTTTATAGTCAAAGCCTCTGTGTTTTTCAATGGAGCTATACCATTTTTCACGAACTTTTTTTTGTATGCTGCTCATTATAATAACGTTGTTTTTGAAGAAAAAAAAAATAAATATTACACGGTATAGGTACATCATTTTATTTGTTTGAGGGAAAAAAGAATAGCGTAAAATCAGTTACTTATCTTGCATTTGTGCCTGGAATATTAGCAAGCTGCAGCAATCTTGCAAAACTGAACATTTTCAGGGTAAGCCGATGTGTATAAGGATATAGAAAGACACTTTAATCACCCCGAAAGGTCACTCGAAAGTTGTATCAATATGTACTCTATATATACAATAACGAACATTTGAGTTTTCTGCGTTTGTAGAAATAAGTTCTAAGTAGTCGCATTTTATTTTGCTTACCTATGATGGTATTGCTACCTATTATGGCATCACAGAATTTTCAAAGTCTAGCTGCACCGCACGTGTCCAGCATATGTTGGACCACGGTGCATACAACCCCGACTTTCCATTTCATTGTTTCCATTTTGTAAGGATGAGAAAAAAAAAGCATTTAGTTAACGAGTGGTCATTTCGACAAGGTCCTGTCGGCAATAAAATTCGAAACCTTTTTTTTTTACCGAACGTCGCTACACGCGGATTTTCCCTTCCGTCTTTTCTTCGTGAAACAAAATAAAGTATTAACAGTTCTCTGGAGATCGGAAAGGAAATAATCCTATAGATCTGTGATGGTAGTTGTACGGGATTTGCTCTTATTTTCTTGATAATTTACATTTTATTATTTCACACATAGAAAGTTAAAATATTTTCTATAATAATCATTGAAAAATTATAAAAGACATTTTACTTTGCATCGGTTGTTATACACAATTGTTAGAGATATTGCAACTACAAATGATTTGTTCCATCAAAATTCGTGCTATTAAAAACAAATTAGTGTTTTACAAATAACGTTTTGATATCTGCCAGAACTTTTTATATCGAAATATGTAATCTGCTGCTGGGATAGCATAAATCAAACATTAATAATACGATAAAACCTTAACAATGATGTAATATTATTAGATCTCGTATAGCCTATAAATTAGAAAAGATATATGAATAAAGTTGCAAAGAAGATGTAGAAGCATATTATCATCTACAGTGCCAACGTGTGGGTGTCGAGGTAAAAAGAGAGTGAGAGACCAAGTGGGATGACTCTAATGTGCAGCATCATGGCGCCTGCTTGTATTTTACTTATATACCTTTATATATAGGTATACGGCCATTATCTCGAAGACTACCGATGCACCGTTCACTTTTCGAAAAGAATATAAAAATATGCATATAATCTACTTGATTCATGGTACAATATATTTAATTAATTCAATGCTTACGCCATGAATATAAAGCTGAAAAGAATGTGAAACGTTTGCTGTATAAGATATGAATAATGACTTTGTCTTTTATTTTTGTAACTGCATCATTTTTAATTTAGATCAAAAATATTCGAATTTTGGTAAAGCTTAATGATTTTTGAAGTCTAATTTATTTAAACTTCATAGCTTTCAGTTTACTTATATAACTTTAGTTATAACTCTTATTATTAAAATCATTTAGAAATTTCGCGATGAATGCTTTATAACGCATAATTGAATTATAAAATATAAATTTTCTTATTTCCAATTTAATAAAATTTAACATATTTTTGAACAACCGAGAAATGATTATTTTTTTTAGGTGCCACCTAATATATAAACATATAGCTGAAAATATTGTATTTTCAAAATATTCTAGACGTAACGTTTTCAGCTATTCGATACTTTTTTTGTTATTTCGCGAGTAATAGAGTTGTGATTCCAATTCTATTGAAACTACCCTCACTGGATTCGATTTCCATACACAATGCTTTCGCACACTCCGCTTATACAATATACGCGGAAAAAGTCTTTCTTTTCGAGGTAAAGAAGAAAAGGCAAAAGAGCACTTGTGAAATTGAATCTTATAAAGTGTGCGCAGTGGAGCTGTTACCAAACAATCTTTTCAGTTATCCAACCCTTTTTTATACGAATAACGGATTTTAGTGTGTCACTCGGTACGTTACATCGGTTGCACAACACGTATTTCAATATAATGGAAGATTGAACTATTTTTCACATGCAGTTTTCCAGAAAATCTGATAAAATAATTTTGCACATTTTAAAACCTATAAGAGGTTGTAATACTTCAAAATTCAAATTGATAGATGTTTTCTTAGAATATTCAAACGTGTATAATAATAAGCAAATTCTTGAAAAGAAGTTTAATTTGGAGCAATCCGTTGTTCCCTTAGTCAATACATTAAAATAATTGTGTTTAAGAAGTTAATTGATTTAGATACAGGTACAGATACTTGTAAAATAAAATACCGTAAAGATATATATCAATTTTCGGGAAAAATGTGATAGTGAAACTATACACAAACTTATATATAATCTATAAGTCTTCTTTAAAAAAAAAACGCAATTGCACAGAAAAATGCTTAGTTTGAAGATTATAAATCACCCAATTATTAAACAAATAATGAGAGGTTTGTTTTCAAAGTTCCTTCGAAATTGCTAAGAGCTCAGTGTCGAATTGGTTTTGAAGAAATGAAAAGCATTTTTTTTTTTTTTGAAAGGAACGATAATGAGTCAAAAGTGGTCGATGAAAAAACGGACCTGAGAGAAGAGAGGAGTGAAAGAAAAAATCGCGAATGTTGCAAGCATCGCGCAGGGTGCACATATGGTATTAAACATTGATTCAACATATTTCATCGCAGTGATTGGGCCCATAGCGTGCTCAGGTGGTTCATTATGGCTCATTACCGTGGCGAGCCTCCGGTTCACATCACATGCACGAGATATATATACCCTGCACTGCTGCTGCTGCAACACGATGAGAGGGAGCGCGCGCGAGGAGAGAGAAAAAGAGAGAAAATAAAATAATTTTCAGATCATAACGTATATACAGCTTGCGCGCGCTCTCTCGGATATATCGCGATGGTCCCTCGTTCGGTTATATATACTTGGCGTGTATATATAGCGTATAGGCCACTTTACCGTGCGCGCAGCTCAAGGGGAGGTGCCAACTCGAACCGGGAATTAGCGGCTATTTAAGCAAATTGATCGGCCCATTTCAGCGCGCGTACAGAGCCGCGAGCGCATGCCTCGCTGCTGCTGCTGCTGCTGCAACGCAAAGCCTTACTTATATTCTTACAATTAGTTGCGTGACTGCCAGCAAGAGAGTCCTGTGCGCTTTTTGCTTGCGCGCGAGACGCAAAAAATTGCGCACCTTCCTTTTTTTTCTTATTACTTTTGCCGCGCGCGTACGCCAAATTTATGCTGATTAAAAACACGATTTACCAGTTTTCTCCTGCGAACTTCTCTTTCTCTCCGCGTGCGCAACGTACTGCACTCCTTTTTTTTTCTTCTTTTCTTATAACTTCTTCGCGGCGCGCCGCGAGAGTTGTTGGCGTTTTTGCACCTTCGAAAACTTCGTATGTCTTCGGCGAAGTATACATGATGACGATGCCACTCGCACCACGCAGCTGTTGTTAGTTTTATACAATTAATCGTCGGGAATGGTTTTCCACTTAGCGCCTAACGTCGATGCGATCCTATCTGTCGAATTACTGAATAAAATTTATCTCAATTATATAAACAAGGAATTAAAATAATTTATGTAACAATATATATTTTTGTATCAAAATATATTCGCAGTAATTCGAAATTCCTCGCGAAAAATTTCGCATAAAATAATTGCGGTGTCAATTGACAAAAAAAAATGACGAGAAAAAATGGGAGGGAAGCGAATATGAGGCATCCGTGGGCCAGGTGGCGAGACGAATTTAAGAGGAGCACGTGCATTCAGAAGCAAATTTCGGCAAGTTAGTTATTGCCCATGAATATCCATGGACCTGGCGGAGCAAGTTAACTGCGCTTTCGATGATAGCTAACCCGCATGTAATGGAGTGTTAACTGCCGACCACCGAAACGCCAACTTGCACCCCAACTGCTCATTATATTGCATGTTGCATGTTCACTTTAATTGGCCAGTTAACATAATCGTTCTTTTCATTATGACTGATATATTTGTTATTTAAATTGCTATAAAAATCTTTTTTTTTCGAGCATTTCCTTGTTTATTTTATAATTTATGATCTTTATGGTTATTTAATATTTCATCGAAATTTACGTTTTTATAAAGAATTTTTTTAATGAAAGCTTTCTTTTTACATTATATAATAATAAACGAATCCATAAGAAAATGATAAAATAACGCCATAAAACTTATGAATTAACAAAATAACAAATTTTTATAAAGTATCTTTTTTTTAAATATAAACTTCGTGCAATGCAAAATTTCACCATTCCAACTGATTCTCTATAAAGATACCAAGTGTAAAATGCATTTCCACGAGCATACTCCAAACTTCAAATATACGCAAGAATGCATGTAGTATAGCTGCGCAAAGAAGAAGTTGGGAATAAAAAACTAAGAAAGCAAGGTTGCTTTTGGCCTTCGTTGTAATCGAGTTGCGCGCGACTGCAGTGTTCGCGGGGGGAGTGTGCAAGGGCCTTCATCATCCTCATCATCATCATCATCATCATTATTATCATCATCATCTTCTCGGCGTGTACAGTGTGTTTGCTCTTGCAGCGGTCGAACAAACAAAATGAGAGCACTTGCAGCGGAGCCCGTCATTACTTGCGGGTTATTACCTAAGTATCGGCCTGCAGTCGATGCGCTCTATGATGAAAAAGTTCATTCCTCTCGCTGGCTCGAAAGAAAGAGAGAGAGAGAGAGAGAGAGAGAGAGAGAGAGAGAGAGCCACTTTATTATCTCCTCACCTTAGCTCTCGCATTTCTCTATACTTCCACTTTGGCTTCTCTCGCCAGATATAGAGTTTGCTTTTTAAGCGAACCTCGGGCGAGCCTTCTTACTTGCTAAGTGCTAAAGACGTAAAATACGCTAATGTGCCTTGCCTCAATTCCGAAAAGAGAGTAATTTCCGTTGAAAAGTTGCATATTTTTTGCTTACTGTAATACGTCAAGATCTCAAACGAAAATAAAAAAAGAATTGTTCGTTTAGAAAACTTTCAAGATGAATGTTTTCCAATTCATTTTCAAAACTAATAAGTTAAACCCATTAAATCTAAGATGGTTTATTATAAGGTAATTTTTCAACTCGAGCAAAAATGAGGGAAAAAAAATAATTTCGCCTGTTTCTGCCGTAATACTTTATCATTTTCATTGAGAATTCTAACTTGCAGTGGATTTTTATACACAGAAAACGATTTTCAACAGGTGAAAAATTGGTATTAGCAGCCCGCATATATAAAGCAAACTCAATTTCAAAAACTTTAATTGTGATTACTGCTGTCACGAATCGATTTTACGCACTATATAGCACGTATACATACGATATACGAGCTCCTTTTGTTGTGGCACACAGCTCTTTAATTCCGTTGTTTCGCTAGTTAGCCTGTCGATCTGCTCTTTTTCTCGCGCAGGCTTTCTCTCTCTCGCTCGCGCGCACACGATTTATAAAGCAAACACCGCGAGCGGCACCCTGCAATCAGCGAGAGTCTGCGAGGCGTTCGTTCGATCCAGTCGATCGGCCCTCTATAGCCGCTGTATCGAACGACTGATCGCCTGCAAGATCACGCTCTTGCACTGTACATACACGTACAGTCAAACTCTGAGCTACGTTAATTTACCTTGATTTTTGTAGTGCACTTGTACCAGTGAATTTAATTAATAGGTTGCAGCGCGAGTAGGACGTGTGATGCTTATAGTTTTTTTTTTTTTAAACTCAATTTCAATATGCTGTTAAATTACTTATTTCAATTTCAGCACTTGGAGAGCAAATTTTGCCTTGTGATCAAGAGATTTACAAGAAAACGTGTTCAATATTTCACTTCAACTTTATCATTTTATGTGCTATCGTCAAACCGCAACTTTTATTACAATAAAATTATTGAATTTTCAAACATTATCAAACAAGAAATCAAAGTAATATGAAAATATATCATCATGTATATAAGAATGTCAGCATAAAATTTTCAAATACTAAATAACCCGTCCGCAGTAAAAGCGTGTATACGAGATTGAAGCAGTCAAAAAGTTTTGCAAGAGAAGGAGATGTAATAGGTAACGCCCTACGGGGCCTAAACTGTTCGTGGACGTAAAAGCGGTTTGTTTGGATGCCGGTCTAATACGTTCCGCAACCTATAATTATTTTCGATAAATGGGAGGGCGCGCATTCATCATCAAAAGAAATAAGCGAGGTAAAAAAGATGATGAGACATTTTGCGAGATAAAGAATTCCGAACTTTATACTTTATTTTTTTCTTCTTCTAATTCTTCTTCACAGGATTTTGTGATGAAATATTACGAGAAAAGCGATAAAGAGATTGCTCTTGTATATATGGAGTTGGAATACGATGGATATACGAAAAAGGGCAGGACTCGCATTTGAAAAGAGAAGACATAATTTACAGGTGCTAGCTCTTATGAATTATACTTTTCAACTCTTGGTCATTACTGCTGAGATAGATATATACGATGCCATGCCATTGAGAAAAGTTGTTTAGTTGCCAGATCTATAATCACTGCAGGCTCTTAGGCCCAAAATTAGACACTTCTTAAGACAGTGGAAACGAAAAAAAACAATGTAGACAGGCGGATATTTGAAGATCAATTTAAATTAAAAAATGTTTTTCGTTTTTTTCTTCTTTTTTTAAGAAGAATAATGATGATTTAACATGGATAAGAACTTGAAAAAAGATGATCAGTGGGGAATAAATTACTTTGACAATTAACAAATATTTTAATACGGTTTCCGGTAACAAATCAATTGACTCCTCATACGCCCTAATAAAAGCACACCTGCAACGAGTTTGACTTCCGGTATTTATCGTACATGGAAATATAATAACCCTTAATTATATTAAAACGAAATCAATCAGACAAGGTACGATAGGGACATGTTTGTTTTTTGATGTACCATAAACATATCAGTTTGTGATGCATTAAAAAATCAAAAGTAATTGTGCGTAATGAATAAATGGTTTATTAAGCTGTTTCGAATATTGTTTGTTTGAGAAAAATTAAATGAAATTGAAATTACAAAGATTTTATTATATAAGCAAGACCGAATCAATTCTTTATATTCTTTTACATAAATTATAATTTTTTTTAAATAATTTTTTTTGGTTGTTGATGAGCTCTGTTGCCACAATTTGATTATCGTTCTTGATTTGAAATACTATTTATAATATGTATGAGTTTCATTCATAACTTTCTCTTTTGAAGATTGTTCAGATGAGTTAATTATACAGTTTGAATCGCTCCGTTACTGTCAGAGTCTCTCTCTAATTTATAAGATCCGAAAGATATGCTGTTGTCTTGATAATTTAGTTTAATAGCTTTTTAAAATTGCTTAGTTTCGAAGCTAATGTATTATGCAATGGTTATTTTTAAAAAGATCGAAAATAATAAGAAATAAAAATGTCACTTCATTCAATATTTTGCATCCCAATTATATCAGAACGTTAAGTGAAGTAAATGTTTAGTTTTTATTTATTCAGGAACTCAAAATACAGTCAAGATGACGAAGTCATTCAAGAAAATAGTTGAATGATTCTGACCAGTGCTAAATCTACTAGAAAACAAGGTAATCCGTTGAAACTGGCTAGTCGTCAAAGACAATTGAAGGCGTCAGAGTCACACAAGTTAAAAACGGTGGACAACGGAGACAATAGCTCGTTGGTCGCGCGTGTATGCGGCAATCTGATAGCGCAGCTAACAAATGACATCGGCTATACAGCCGAGTGCACTGTCCCTAAAGCCGAAAATCTTGATAGTGCGGGCAGGCAAGCTTTGGAAGGCCCTTGGCGCATGCAGCTCGTTTCCGCGTGCGCTTGGCTGACGTAAAAATTAATGACCAGCTTGTCCAAGCGTGTAAAGCCTCGCTAAACTTCCTTCGAGCCTCGGTGAGTAGCTAAAATCCCGCGAGGCTGCATGCGCCCTCGCTCGTCCTCCTTCGTTTGACTCCCAATCAAGATTAGACAATAATTGGACGATTTTCGAGATGCTATAGAGCCGGCCGAGTGACGCCGTTCGCCATCAAGCTATGACTGGCATCCAAATAATTTTGGTGCTTGTATACGCGGTGTCATCAACTAGTTTCAGCTTCATCGTCGCAAATTCACATGTAAAACTATTGTTATTTGTTAATACGAGCTTCTTACTGTTGCGTCTTCGCTTTTGATTTATTAGAATTCTTTTAGCGCAAAGTACCATATAAAAAAATCGGAATAATGTATATACACTGTATCAGACATGCTGCGAGCAGCGAGGCTTCACCAATCTTGCAAGGAAGTTCTATAATACGCTTTTTCCACTGTACGATTATGATCGTTCTATTCTTTTTCAAGTATACTTATTCCTCAAAAAATTAAATGTATCATCTTCAATATTGAATAAAAAATATTAAAATAAAAATGTTTTCAATTAATAATCTCTTGTTTTCAAAACTAATAATAAACAATTAAATATTTATTCAGCCTTCTGCTACAAATAAACATACATCCATATTTTTATGCCTTACCTTTGTATTTGAATATTTTCAACGATATTTCTTCATCGTTTTGTTCATAAATATAGTTCAAAAAATTCCCTGGAATATTCATAAATAATGATTTTGCGAAGAGTACTCGTTTGCATTTTGACCACAAGCAGTATTCCTCGTAAAGTAAAAATGCTTATCGTGAAATCAATATCTTTTATTTGAAACCAGATGGAAGCATTATTCATTCGATTTTTTAATATCTCGACGCCGTTCACTTCTTTTTAGCATTCAAACAACTTGATTATCGCATCGGTGCGACGCCCATAAAACAAAAGGAAGGTAATTACTTGCACATTTACCATAAGGCGCCAAGTAGCAATTGAACAATCAACGTTGAAATATCTGACAGCGAGTAAAGCTCGATCGAAGCTTACTATACGTATCTGCAATCTGTCGATCGCGAGCTCGGCGTATCGTGCCAGCTCATCCGGATGACCGTAAGAAAGGACGCGCCTATTTATAAGTGTGTACACCGACGCGGAGACAAATATCACCGCAGAGAGAAATAAAAATGAAAGCGAAAAGATGCACGATATGAGTCCCTCAGGTAAACTGGTATAAATGAGCCCCAGTGAGGCCGAATATCGAGTCTGATCATCGATTCAGAAAGAGAGAGAGAGAGAGAGAGAATCCCTCGAGCGGATTCCATCGATCATATTCTTCGCCGTTCCCCCTGCCACGATCTGATTTCTGTTTTTACTATTCATCGATACCTTCGTAATCGTTTATTTGTCAAACTCCAATAAATATATGCTTCGACTATTGATCAACAACGTACAAAACCGTCTCTTCAACGGCATACCTTATAAAATAAAATGCTTTACCTACAGGTAGGTGTACTATGATCATTATATTCATAAAACGTCGATCACAGCCTTCGAGAGAATTTTGAAAATGTATATAATAACGTTCATTCATGCACAGTGGATAACTATTGCATTTTAGTTTATTAGACCTCATATGCAAAAATAAAAAATATTTATCTATAACCATCCTTCAAATCTTACATAGATAAGGTGCATACAATTATTTGATTGTTTTTGGCTTTACGTAATAACAACTACTACGTACAATATAATAAGTATCAAAGTAATCAATAAGTAAAGAAAATACAAAATCATAATTTGCATTTTGTGTATCTGAATGAACGACTTAAAAATACAGTTATTCATACTTTTTTCATAAAAAGTAAACATTTATCCATGACATTTTTTATTTATAATGTTTTTAAAATCATAAGTTCGGAGATTCAATTGAGGAAATTTATGTATTTCTTATTTTATCAACAAGTGTTTCAAAATCTGTCATATTTTTAATAATAAGATAACATAGCACACAAAGTATTGTATCACATGTAGATATAAACTTTAGCGCTAAATGACTATTCTGAGTAGACCTACAAGAATCGTGAAACAGAAGCACAACGTTAGAGCATTCTCCACTTACACATCGGCCGATCGGAACACTCGCACCACCTCACGGAAAAAAACGGTCTGTCAATTAAGAACAGTATGAGCAATCGGTATCATTATATAAAACAAATGCAAGGCACGTAGTCGGTCGACAATTAAAATCTAAACCAAACATCTCACAAAAATTACCAAAATACTGCGCAACATTAGCAGAATCTGCGATTATAATTACATTAGCTGCTCAATTCGTTTATAATTAATAAAAAAAATTCGAAAATCAACCACACAATATTTGGATTTACGCGCGCGTTATGACAAGTTTTGTAAAAGTCTTTTCAATACTGATTAGTAATAAATAAATGAAAGAAACCTCATAAATTTTCTGGTTCTTCAACCGTGTCCTCTGCTAAAATTGACAGTGTTTTTTGTTGAGTTCTGAGAGTACTTGGACTAGGCAGGGGAAGAATGCCTCGCTCTCTCATATATTCATATAAACTATAACTTTTTGCGTATATCACAAGACACTCACTGATCCAATCGTAATCATAGCGGATGCAGTTCTTCTCCAAACCGGCGAATTTCACAAACATACCAACAATTTCTCTTTGAATATTAGGCAATCGTTCCAAAAGTTTATTCCGAGCATTTGCCTCCGCGTTATCAATATCGTTTTCCAACTTTGCAATCGATTCCCTTGCTTCTTTAAGCTAGAAAATAAAATAAGACGAGTGAGTTAATTTAAAAACATTTTTATAAATACGAATTGATGAAGCTTTACCCTTTTTCTGTAATATTCAGACTTTTTCTTCAACAAACCATAGCTTTTTACCAAAGGTTTATGTTTATCCTCTATAGATAGTCTATGTTTTTCAAATTTTAGTTTTTCCTTACAGCAAAATGAACATCTGTCAACCGTGTTGGTAATGGCGCATGTTTCAGATCGTCTGTTGAAATTTTTTTTCAATTAAGTATATAAAATATTTTTTAAATTCTTGATAATTATAGTTGTTCATTTGCAGCGTATAAACATACCCATTTTGAGAAAGGCCAGTCCCCAAACACAACTTCTGATCTTCTAAACGTCGAAGAAGTACAGTAACATCTTCAAAAGATCCGATTAGAGTTATTCCCGTAAAGTTTACTAATTTTTGTTTGTCGCACAGGAAAACCTGTTAAATCAAATTGTTCTATCAATAAGTCATAAATATAACAGGATTATTTTAAAAAGTTTGAAAAAATTGAATAACTCAACTGTTACTGTCATATCAGAATGAACTTGTAGATAACATCGAATTGTCAGTGCATTCAAGTCAAACAGTGAGAAGAAAATATCACCATCTTTTTCTCCCCAAGCCCAATTTTGTCTTAGATGTGATTTTGTTAAGATTTCCACTAAATTGGAGATACCAAAAGCTCTATCAGTAGTGCTCATCTGACCATTAATATTATCAGAGTCACTGTTAATGATATCCTGAAAAGTTTTAATAGTCGATATATCGATTTTTGCAGGTGCAATAATATCTAGAAGAGGCCCGAAGGGTGAAATCATTCGGCTCGCATGCCTTTTTGATTTCCGTCCGCTGTTTAGTCAGTAACATGCTAATGTTTGTGCAGTCATGGCAAAAAATCGTATACGCACCACGGGAGGAAAATAGCAAGCCTGTGGTATGTGTCAATTTACATGCGCTACATTGCCAATATCACATGCATATAAGTACATTACGATACTAGTACGCGAAATATACTTTACATTTACCAAACGAGAGGATAACGAAACGAGTCGAAAACGAGTGTTTTATACTCATTTTATGAAATAAAATCACTTCCGCACATGTTAAAAATAATTTTTTTTTTCTCACGAAATCCGTACTATATAGCAAAAAGTTCGTGATTTTGAACAAAATACATGAAAAGGAATTAATTATTTTATACAACTTACATTACCGATGCTGTACTCAACATCCATTTGAGCATCATCATTATTTCTAGTGCTGGGATCAAAATCCTCAAACTGTTGAGATATAATGCTATTAGAAAATTCAATTCTATCTTGGCTGACATCACTGGATTTCACTTTTTCTGTTGTTGCTTGTGGCAACTTCGTTGAATAATTTCTACTAATTTTGCTCACACAAAACTCACTTTCTCCCTCCTTATTTATTTTAGGATGAAATTTTTTTTATTTGTTAGCGAATTTAATAAGTACATATGAGCAGTTCCACGGAAGAAATCCCCTAATTCGGCACAATTAAAAAAAAAAGACAATTGGGGTGCGCGCTCCTACATTCTACAAGATATCTGAAACTAAAAAACAATCGGGCCCATCATCGAGGATGCCCATGACATCTTTTTTTGTCCTTCGTAGTTCTAAAATCGATCGAAATAAAGAAAACGAATTTTTATAGTTTTATGAATTTAATAAAAAACGAAAAATAATGGCATTAATATAACTTCTAATTTGAATTTTACGGGTCAAAATACGTCGAAAATCGCATAGTTTTAGTTTTTCTACTCCAAATTCCGAACCTTGTAGAGCTTCGAAAACTGTAGCCTTTGCGAGGTTCAAAATTTCGAGCAGAAAATAAAATAAAATATGGTTTTCGACGTATTTTGAGCCGTAGAACCCGAATTTGAAAGCAAATTAACGCTATCGTTGTTTTTTTTTCTATTGAATTACAAGAAACATAACACTTAAATATAAAATATCACTTTTTCAAAACGATTGATAGAATAATATGCACCCGGAAAATTTGATGAGAACGCTATTTAAGCATGCGAAAAAACGGTGCCGAATTATGGCATTTTTTGGTGGAATCGCTCATATTAGAAAAAAAACTCTTGAGCAATCAATAATTATATGACTTAATTATATTGACGTACCGTTTTAACTTCATTTCTTCGAGGTCGAGAATTTTTCTTGAGAATTACCCTTTGTCGAACAGAAACAATTTTCTCACCATTGATAACAATAACATCATCATCCACGTACAAATCTTCACGATTAAAATGCAATTCACAGATTCTATCTGTAATCTTAAACTCTTTTCCAAATTCTTCCGACCAAACTTTTCGTAACTGTACATCCTATAAAAAAAATACATTATCCGTAACTGATGGTTTCTTTTGCAAATTTCGAAAGACCAAATAATGATTATTTTTAGACGCGTGCAAAACAAAGATTTTTATAGGTTATAATACCCAAGTTACAAGTTAAACGGAAAAATTACTATAAACGTAGATTTGATTATAATTAATTTTTTGTTTACCTTAGGCACTTGGAACATGCTACATTTTCGAACCTGATTTATCTGTTTTTGTCTTAGATCTTCTGAAGTGCCGATGTTGCAGCCTGGCACAGCACAAATTTTACCCATTATTATGATGCGTATAACTTACATAAAAGTGTGTTTACAAGTACTTCGAATATAGTAAGCTGTTATAATGAGAAAATATTTTAACTGCAAACGTAACAGACAAAAATGATTTTAATAAATTATCACTTTATGAATTGTTTTGTTGTTTCTTTTCGCTCGACTCTCACTGACTCTCACAGCTCACAGCCCACTGTACCACACTGTGCTGTTTACGTTTAGCGTCCGCTCTGTATTACCCATGGAGACTGTGCTGTTTACGTTTAGCGTCCGCTCTGTATTACCCATGGAGACATAGTCTCCATGGTATTACCACTATTACCAGTAGCATATACCATATACGCAGTGTACTCAATACTGTCTCTAGATTCAGTTTTCCCTGTGAGATGGCGCGAGTGTTTCTATTAACTGGCGGGAAGTTCAAACGTATCAAAAGTAACAATTTCAGTTTCTATTTTCACAGAACCGTTCACCAACTTTGGGCGCTGTCAGGATATAATTCTCCAAAGATATATTAAATTATTATAGGAAACAATTTTGAATAAAACATTTTTTAGTCTCCAATCAAGACACCTATCAATTAATAATAAAATCTTTAAAAACAATTACCGGTAGAAATGTTATGCAAGTTATGTTGGAAGATGTTGTTACGTAATAAGTTAATTAAATTTGATACTTTGTAAACAAAATTTCAGAATAAAAAAATTTGAAAATGAGCTTCAAAAATTGGGCGTATTAATGGTACATATATAGATATACTGAATTGTCAGGAAAACAACGTTATCATCCATTTATTACAGCGCTTAATATTTATTATTATTATGAAAAACAGTATAACATTATTTTATTATTCACAAATTTCATATCTACAATCATTGTCGTATTTGAACAAAATCGTGTGTGTTTTACTATTCGATTATCAAAACTATCGCAAAAAAACATTTTTGTATGCGTAACAAAAAGATTCTGTAAAAGGATAATGACTCATACAATTCATAGCTATACCTTTCTTTCCATCACAAATATAATGGATAATTTATTGGTCAAGACATGGGACTAGATTGTCAAATCATTTTCTGTTTTCCTCGTAAATTAAAAATTTTTAATTTTACAGTTTTCTATCACACCTCAATTTCAGGGTGTTTCTCTTTTAATCTACACATGAAAATATTTATAAAAAGCTTCTTTAATTCTTTTGCATTTTCCGGAGTCAACGCAAGGAAATCGAGAGAGAAAAACAATCTTACAATAAGTCGACTATGAAAGAATCAGGAGCGTATCTCCATTTTGTGTGTATTATTGAACATGTTATTTTTACATTCTCTATCAATAATCATTGCATTTTTATACTTGAATAAAAAATTTTCACACTTTCGTGAATTTCACTTCAATAAAATATCCAGTGAAGCCACCATTGGTATCAAAATAAAGTTCTGTCTACACCTCGTAAGTAAATTTGATTATTCATTTATGCCATACCCATACTCGCTTCGCTTATTTTTTTATCGTACAGTAAAACCTTCGCTATTAATAACTTTTTGTTTTACTTCATAATTCTGTAATAGTAAGGTCCCTGAAAACAGATACGAGTTCAGTACTTTCGTCTTGCTGCCACAAACTTATATAATGTATCCAAGAGCACCTGGAATGTTTACCGTTTCAACTTGAATAAGTCTCGTAACTTAAAAATGAAGTCGATTATTTTTGATCAGCGACTTTTTACCCCTTTGTTACATAATGCTTTTTTCGACGTTACTAATTCAATCCATGAAATATTGTGTACTTACGTATATGTACAATTAAAATACATACAATTTGACAATTTGATATACTATAATATAATGTGATGACTATTGTCAAAAATTCAACTTAAACTTTACGGCATATTTTATATTAGTACGCACGCTTTGGAACTAACACGCATCACTTTCTGTCGACAAAAACGCCAAATAATCGGTTTTCACTTAGACAAAAGCGTACATCTTTAACAAACAATTGCATAATCGCAGTTTTGTAAGTTTTTTCGACTGCTAATATAGCAAATGTTCTGTCTTGTATGTACATTTTTTTTGGTCAAATCTAAGATGCTTTGAATCTTTTAGGATATGGAGTTGGGCCCACATCTGAAATTAAAAGGTATTGAATAACATTCTAAATTCATTATCAGCAGAAACATAACATATTTGCCTACCAGAAAAGTGCACCATTTTTCTCCTGATTTCTTCCCTTCTATGTAGTTGGAATATTAATTCGTCTTTGAAACATACACCGCAATCTGTACACATTCGATTTGTGTGTTTATATTTGGTGTGAGTATTTAATCCTTCCTGAGTGTAAGTTTTAAAAGTACATTTTTCAAACATACAAGGAAAGGTTGGTTTACAAAATTCTTTAACGTGTTTATAAGCCAAATCTCGTCTATTAAAAAGATTAAAGCATCTCAAGCACTGATGACTTAGAGTTATGTTACACCTGTCACACTTTTCTTTAGCTGTGTTAACAGCCTTTCTCGGTCTTCGAAAACACTGCTTACAGTATAAGCTTATCAATTTTTCTAGTTCTGAAATAAAAATATGTTCTATTAATATTTATTACACTGGAAAAATTAATGAAATTACTATCACTTATGTACAAATGTACGTACGTTCTACAGTGTGTGGCCGACCCTCATAACAATCCATAGTTTGATGTATTTTCATTGCTGGAAATCCTTCTACATTGGTAAAACATTCCATACATTTATATATTGTATGTTTAGTTTGAATGTGAGTGACAAGAAGACCTTTTTTTGAGGCATTAAATTTACATAAAGGACACTCAAATGCCACTCTATTTGGACAGCCAAACTTAACGTGATGAAGAATTCTATCATAATTTCCATATAATCTCTCACAGCTCATGCATCGGTAGTCATATTTAAGATTGCATTTTCTACACCATGGCCTATAACGAGCAAACTTTTTGTTTACTTCTCCACCACATTCTAGACATAAATAATCTACTAAAGTTCGCCACTCCTCTGAAAATATCAAGTTGATTCAATGAATTAAAAATTACTAAAATATATAATAAATAGTTGTATGAATATAAGTAGATTGGAAAACTAACTTGTATCTCTTGGTGGTTTACCACTTATACCTTTCACTATAAGTTGAGGATTATATTGAAAAATTATGAAGTTTTCATCTACATCAGTTGGCTCTGAAAAAATGGTTGATTACTTTTTAAATTATTATTCAATTCTGTTGATATAATATGTGAAAAATATGTTAATAATCTAATTTTATACATTTATATACTATATAAAAGAAATAATCTACACATAAGAAAATTCAAGACACAAATAAAAATATAGATGAAATTTACCTTTGGTTGGCAGTTCTAATTTGACAGGATGAACATCATCTTTTTTCACAGTACAATGCTCTAATACATGTTCTCTCAAAGCATCATTATCTTCAAATAATGCGTTGCAGTTTGAACATTGTTGATTCAAGTGTTTCTTTATAATATGATTTTCAAGCTTTGCTTTTGTCTCAGTCTTAAATGTGCAGTCTGCACAGTAAAATTTTTCATTGTCCGTACGATAAGGACATACTGCTTTTACATGGTATCGAACATTTTTCAGTAACTTATACCCAGTACGACAGAGAGTGCATCTGTACAACATTGTTACTTGACATTCTCGACAAATTAATTTGACCAAATCATCATAAACAACTTTCCTGCATATCTTTTGACATTTCTTACACAATAATTCAATGTACATGTCATCATCACAATTAAGCTTAATATCATATTTAGGTTGCCAATGTAATTTCAAAATATGGCTATTCAGAATCTCCTTGTCTTTTGTAGAAAACTCACATTTATAACAATATAAAACTTCTTTTTTAGTTTTAGATATTGAACTAGAGCCATTCACAGATGACATATCAGGCTGATGATTATTTTTCATTATATGATCATCTAGTAACTTTTTTTCAGTAGTTTTAAAGCTGCATTTATAACAAAAAAAATGGTCTTCTTCTTTTACATCTATTTCTTTTTTAATGTTTGTAGAAATACTAGATTGATGTATACTTTTGAGTAGTTTGTATCTTTTATGACACAATCGACATTGTAACTTCAACTGGTTATTACACTTAGAACATTTCTTTACTTCATTAATATGATCCAAAGTCTTATCACATTTATTACAATAATATTCAATATTTTGCATACAATCTGAAAAATATATATATATTTTTACATTTCAAAATCATTTACAGCATACTAAAATATATGACATTAGTTTCAAATGCCTTTTAACAAAGAAATACACCGATCATCAATTCAATCTTAACAGCTTTAATACTTACTGCAAGGTGGTTCTTTTTTTATTTCTACAGTTTTACTAGTGGGACCTACAATATAAAATTTATATATTTTAAATTTTCTTAGAGTTCAAATCGTACTATCATTATTCATCTACCTGAATCCTTTTTTCTAGCTTGAGCTTTTCTTCTAAATGGGAGTATTTTAACAACTTTTTCCTTATTAGTGAGTGGATCATTCACATTTATCACCCTTTGTGCTTCTGTAGATCAATAGAAATAAATCAATCAATAATTTTAGAACATACATTATTTTATAATTTTTTATCAATATGTACCTGAAGGAGTTGAATGATTCACTATATTATTCAAAATATTATCATTGACTTCTTTTTTTATGACAATTTCATTAATATTTCTTAAACTTCCTGCAAATAAATATTCACACATTTAATATATTTTACAGATAAAAAAATCAAACATTTAAAATTTTTTTAATCATTGAAACAAGATTAAGAAAATTACAATTGAATATGACGAGCACAAGTTACCTTCATAATCATCACCTACTTCCTGCTTTATTTGAACGTCTTCATCAAATGCAAGTGGATCTATTAATGCAAAAATGAATTTTAAGAACTAGTCATTTTATTCAATCAGAAGTTGCTGATATCAGTTGCTTTTTAAATTAGTTATTATATATACTTTCACAATTCTCACCTTTTTCTTCTTCCAAAGTTCTCGCTAATGCCATAACAGCTGAAGACATTGCACCAAAGTATTTTCCTAAAGCAAAAAAAGTAGAGTTGACAAGAGAAAATCAGTGACAGATATTAAAAATAATAACACAAATTATGAACAACGAATATAGACGCTTATAAGCGTCTATATTCGTTGCTATGAATATAATCTTTAAAAACATTAAATAATAAATTTGTGATTCTAGTAATTATTTTAGTTTGTAAGAATTTTGGAGAAAATGTATCTTAGACTATATAATTTTTTTCTTAAATAATCTATTTTGTTGTTTACTCTACAATTACGCTATAACCTCTCTTGCTCTTCAATTGTAGGTTAGGTTTCGTTAGTTTCATAAAAATGCAACTAATTACAATTTTATTTGCTACGTCGGCGATCATTCTCACTCTAGATATAATTACGTATCGTGTTTTCAAAGTATTTGATAATTATCTATGCAGATATTCAGAAACATAAGTTTTTTCATGAAACACTTGTCGTTTATAAAAGTGTTGGGCGGCAACATATGCAGTGAAACATTTGCTTACATTACTATACGAAAAGTTACTTACTTAAATCTTGCTCATAAATAATATTCCATGCCAATCACAATATTTATGCGGAGGTAATAAATGCACTGTAAAATAAAATAGTGCGTTGAGTTCTGCGAAAAATATATCTATCCCGTAAAGAGAAAGAAGAAGTAATAGGTGCAAAGAAGCTGTTGCGTCGATAGCAGCTTTTCAAATGATCTACCTTATCAAATGAAGACTATTACATTTTCGAATAGATACCTAACTTACCAACTGCAAATTTGTAAACAAGAACATGTGATTTTTGATAGGGAACAGCTGACTGAGCACTATTTACGCATGCGCATATTGAATACGTTGGCCAAAGTATATACATTATACCTAGTCTCCATGACTCCATGCCAAAAGTCGAGTTATCTTTATCAATAATTGCATTGCATGTAAAGGTACTATTCACCTATTCGATCAAATATTTGTCAATGATTTTGATAGCAGCAGATTTTAAGCTGTTTATTGTAGACACATTTTAGCAATAAGACACGTAGGTAGTCAAATGAAAATGGCCGATGTTGCAAGTAACCTTCAAGTTATCCGCGACAAAATAGTCGCCGCAGCTGCAAAAAGAGCTTCGGTAATTAATTAAAATTTATATTTATTAATTGATCTATTGAATTAGACAGTCGTTTTCGTTCAATTTTCGGTTTCTCCCTGGTGAAGTAAAAACCATCCTCTTTTTTTTTTAAATAAATTCTAGTGATTTTCATTTGTTCAAGGAATACAAATATTTTGAGCCCCAACTTGTTGCTGTTGGAAAATTTCATCCACCCAATGCAATAGTCAAAGCTTATGAAGCTGGGCAAAGAAACTTTGGGGAGAATTATGTTAATGAGTTGTCAGACAAAGCCAACAGTATTGAAATACTAGAAAAATGCAAGGAAATACAGTGGCATTTCATTGGTCATTTACAAAAAAGCAATGTCAACAAATTGTTAAAAGTCCCTAATCTTCATATTATTGAAACAGTTGATTCTGAAAAAATTGCAGCAGCTATTGATAGCTCTTGGCCAAAATTCAGACACAATGATTCTAAGTTGAAAATAATGGTCCAAGTTAATACTAGTAAAGAAGAGGGTAAAATATAATTTTTTTTATTATTTCATGAAATTCAATTTAAAATGTGGAATGTAGATGACTTGATTTTCATACTAATCATGCGTAACAATGTTTTTTAGCCAAAAGTGGATGCCAAATTGAAAATGCAGTTTCATTAGTGAAATATGTCCTGCAAAAATGTCCTAATTTGGAATTTTTGGGATTAATGACCATTGGCCAGTATGGATATGATGTATCCAAAGGAGCAAATCCAGATTTCTTGACATTGAATGAATGTAAAGCAAAAGTTTGTCAAGATTTACAGCTTGATCCCAAAAAGGTTCAGTTGTCAATGGGAATGTCGACAGACTATGAACATGCCGTATGTTGAAATTTTATTAACTAATTACAGTTGCATAAATAAAAATGCACCATTTTGAATGTTGCACTTGATAACCCTATAAATTTCTTATGGCTTGTTTTGTCATTTGCAGATTGAATTGGGTAGTGCATGGGTGAGAGTAGGAACTGCTATATTTGGTGAAAGACCACAAAAGGCGTAGCGGTAAATGTATCATAATATTGTCAAAAGTACAAAAAAAAGACAATAAATTCTTACAAAAGAAATGAAGCAAAACAAAGTGTATTAATCCTGCATGAGAAGCATTTATTTTGGATTCATTTTGGATGACATCAGCCCCAAGAGTGAACACTGAACATATACCTAGGATGTGTTTTGAATATTGTTTTATTGTTTACATACAAACTTTTTATTGTTTTTTGAAATATATTTTTGTTACAAAATAAACCGTTTCATTAATCAAGTTTTATTTACATAAACCAAATTATATTTTGATAAGTTATCAGTTGATAGAAAATTTAACATCACTACAAATAAAATCCCACATAGCACGTCACAGTAACTTGATGTTTGATTTCCGTTCCATACCAGGATATCCTTTATGTATGTATGTACTTCATTTTTAATAATTGGACTTAAAATTTGTGGTTCAAATAAAATTTTTTGGCGCGAAACTAAATTTTCACAAACTTCCAATTCCAATATAATTGGTATATCATTAAAACCATGATATTATGATACAGTATAAAAGTATATGATCGAACGCTTTATTGTTAAATATTAGAACTTGTTGACATTGGAAGTCGGCATATGCAAGTTCGATATTGAAAGATCTATGAAATAATTGCTCAAATTCAGATTGAGAGAGCCAGTCGGATCATTAAACTCTTGTCGCTAGGAAGAAGAGCTGCTGCAAATATTATGAAACTAGCACGTAATCTAAAGCTTGAAACCGCTTGGCAGTCGGCCAAATATTTCGAATCAAGAAATGTTTCTCGGTCTCAAAGTAAGAGAGACCTCGTTCCGTCTTCTCGCCGCTACAAACAGATAATTTTAGTTACCGTTGCGCGTCATTCAAGTTTTAAAATACTCATTTTTCTATCTTTTCAAATATTTCCATTTATTATTTGCTATTTTTAATAGGAAATAATATCTCAATCTCGTTGTATAATATAAAGTGTAGCTAATCACTGAGCTTCATTATTAAACAATACAATGAATACATTAGTTGAATACACATATTAATAACTTCTGGTTGATGATATAATTGTGGCGATATAACTGTAACAATTTCACATACATAATTGATGAAACTTTCTAATGATTAAACTTATGATTTGGTTTGAAAAAAATTTTCGTGACGAATGTTTACCATACTATCAGAGACGGTGCTCTTTTATCTGCGCATAAATGAGGAAAAATGATAAGATTTCATGACTGGCAAATCTTTATATTAATTAATAAAGTATAAGCATGACATTCATTTATGGCTCATGAATTTAAAGCTAATTAATTTTTTTTTTTACATTACTGTGATAAAGATTAAAACGTGAAAACGTTTCATTTTAAAAAATGTTGATAATATTAATTGAAATACCTTAGGAATTATCGAAACGAGATTTATGAAATAAAATCCTTATTGAATTGAATCGAAGAGAAAATTGTATCGAACTTTAGGGCCCGATATACACAGTCAAAAATTTTACTTAAATTGTGTGATAAAAGTTACTTAAAAAAACTTGTCCCCTAAAAAAGTATGTACTCGCATACTCACCCAAATTTTTACCCGAAAATTACTTAAATTGAGTAATAATTATTGCTCAAAATAAGAAATTTCTTGCTTAAAATACAATAAGTAATCGATTGCTCAAAAGAAGTAATCAGTTGCTCAATTTGAGTAATAATTACTCTTTTTGAGAAAGAGTAGACTCAATTCAAGTAAGAATATACTCAATTATGAAAAATTATCGAGCAAAAGAAGTGATGTCCCGAAAATGAGTAAAAATTTTTACCGTGACCTCTATATATAGTATTGTAAAGTCCGTAGGTCCATCATTGACATAATATAGCACACTAAAATAATATCCACTGCATGTATTTGTATAATAAAAATGCTCAAGCTGAATTTAGTTGGTATCGAATTTCGGGTATAGTCTTTGAATTGGATGTCTGGAACAAAATAATCTACACAGAATCTCTGGATGATGGTGAGTTTTTGTATTCCAGAATACAAATCCATCGACACTCGAGAATTGGATGTAAGCTTTTAAAGAATTCTCTGTTTACGATATCTATATTTTTATAAACCGATTTTATTACTTGAAATTGATAAACATTTTTTTTCCAACTGCTGTATAATTTTTTTTTTTGTTAATTCATATAGGTATTATTGAAATAATAATAAAAGTAGCTTGTGCACGGGCATTGTCGATCGTTCAATAAACACAAAAAAGGTATTGGCACACAAGAAGAGGTCGAATAAAGACACTGAATTTTCTCAAAATATTTTTATTATATGAACAGTAAAATTATAATGTGTTTTTTTTTTATTTAATGGATTGCTCGAGGAACGCGATAAAGTAGTCCCTCGAAATTGGCGTGCCGGTCACATTGAATTCACAATTATTCTTTCGGTTGCGGCGTGGAAAAGAGTGCAAGAGAGAATCGGTGATCGTGAACCCACCGAGCTTCTCCACTGTTCTCCCGTGGCATTCCGCTCGTTTAAATGTATACGATACGATAATAAATAATAAATTGCTCCTCTAGAGGGAAAATGCAAGTGTATGTTATGAAAGTTATTAGATCGAGATATTGAGCTCGCAGGCTGCTTGCAGGTTCCCCGTCTGATGTGTGTGTGTGTGTAAAATAGTATGTGCATGTAGGTGATTGCTGAATATTATAGAGACGCCTCTGAAGCCCATATGCTGTGCTGTCAGTTGTTGTTGCAGTAGTTTCGAGGCGTGCCACGATGTTACGATTATTATTTAGAGCTAAAGAGCGCGCGCGCGAGTTACGTCTAATCGTCCTCGTCGTCGCCCTTGCCGGTGAGCATGTTCACCAGGGAATCGATGTCGATGAAGCCCTTGTCGTCGATGTAGAAGTGGTCGTACGCCTCGTTCACTTCCTTGGGGGTGAACTTCTCGCCGAAGGTCGTCAGCATTCGCCTCAGCCTGCAATGCACGTGCGCGAGAGGTGAGCGATCGGTCGAATGAAAGTTCACGTGGACGTGGTGTTGGGAAAACGTGCTTACCTGTCGCCGTCGATTTTGCCCAGACCGTTGTCGAAGGTGTGGAAGGCCTTGGCGACGGTCTCGTCGTCGTCGGCACCGCCACCCTGCATACGCGAGGCGAACAGCTGAAGCAGCTGGGTGAAGTTGATGGGTCCCGGTGCCTCGGTGAGCATCTCGTCGAGCTCCTTGTCGGTGACCAGACGGCCCACCTGGTCGAAGATGAAACGCAAGTCCTCGCGGCCGAGGATGCCGTCCTTGTCGTGGTCCATCAGCTGGAAGGCCTCCTTGAACTCGGCCACCTGCTTCTGGGTGAACATGGAGAACACGCTGGAGCCGGTGCGCTTGGCTTTGCGGCTACCGCGGCTGGCCCTCGACGAGCCGGACGGCGATTTCGGTGTCTCCGACTTTGGTGGAGTTGGCTGCTTCTCCGGGGTGGGTTCTGCCTCGGGGGTTGGCGCGGCATCGTCCTTCTTCGCGTCGTCCTTCTTCTTGGGCTTCTTCTTCTTCTCCTTGTCTGCCTGTTTTTTTTCGAAAATTTTCACAATTTTGCCATTATTCGATATTTTTCTCTCAGTAAACGATCGTTTTCGTCTCTTTTTATCCTGCTTACAAACTTTTTTTTCCTCTAGAATGTTAAATGTTTAGGAGCTCAATGTCATTGCGCGTGTATCTGTCAAGATGAGTGGTCACAAATTTTTACATCCAATCGCAATCGCAATTAGGTTGTACTTATAAATCATGGATTATTTCTATACCAGTAAAGTTTAAAATAATAAAAATCTACTCAGATTAAAAATCTTCTTTCAATCCCATTATTTCATTAATTGTTATGACAATGATATGCGATCCAATCTGGTATAATCCGATATCGCCCAACAGCTGTTTCTTACTTGAATTAGTTTTTTTTTTTATAAACTCAGATTTAATAACCAAATGAACTATCATGAAAATCAATTTTATTAGCAAATTTGTGGAAAACAATAATACAATTGAAACAGCTCTGTACACTACAAAAAAAATTTCTTAAATTTGCTGCATACTTAAATCAACTTTTTCTTATTTTAAGAGCAAAAATTTTCG
>JAWWMK010000040.1:13128718-13166005 GCA_035047105.1 Galeopsomyia nigrocyanea
ATAGGCCAACTTGACGATGCCGACGTGAGGGCCTGCCGAGTCGAGTGCTAGACACTTACGATGCTTTGATTAACATGCCCATTGTCGCACTCTAATACACTTTGCATCTGTTCCATCCGTTGGGTTTTCTTAATCATCCGCAGAATATCAAATAAACGCGTTCGAGAGACCTTCTTCAAATATTTTTTTTTCAATATTTCGTGATAGCTTCACGGGTACCAATAAGCATTCGCCTAATATTTATAACCGCGTAACCTTTATCCATTGCAAATCATTGGCTACGCGTTAGAAATAGTATAGACAATAATCAGCGTGGGCGTCGACTGAGACCTTCGTTTCCCAGCTCAGCCCCGGCAGGACATACCGTGCGTTTATCAATTTCAGCATCACAACAGCGGGCATACTTACCGCCTTGATACCGCGCACCATGGTATCCAGGTCCTCTTGGCGCTCGTAGTAGTTGGCCTCAAGGCGCGGCGGCTCGAGAGGATCGGCGCTGCGCAGGCTAACCCGGCCGCGACTTTTGGGCCTCATCAGTATCGGCACAATGCTGAAGGCGTCGCGGCCCCGATAATCGGCAAACACGCTACGCTCGAACTCGTCGCTGAGGCCGAGCAGACTGCGCATGCCGCCCGACAGGTCGCCCGTGAGCGCGCCCACGCCCAGCACCAGCTCGATGTCCGGATAACCGGCGCCGCCCGACGGAGGTGATCGGCCAGCCAGCAGGCTTGTGGTGTCGAGGAAGGCCAGCGCCTCGGCACCCCCCGGC
Organism: Galeopsomyia nigrocyanea; assembly: GCA_035047105.1. Lineage (NCBI taxonomy): Eukaryota > Metazoa > Arthropoda > Insecta > Hymenoptera > Eulophidae > Galeopsomyia > Galeopsomyia nigrocyanea. Next base: position 13,129,488 of record JAWWMK010000040.1, read on the forward strand.
ACCGTGAACGGGCCCCGACCGCGCAGCAGGTAGTCGAAGGCGTGCAGTGGGTTGTTGGCCAGCCGCGACTCCACCAGGCTCAGGCTGTCGTTCACCAGGAAAGTCAGCGCGGCCATGCTCACGTGGTCCTGAAGGTTACGCCCCACCCCGGGCAGGTGCTCCAGCGGCTCGATGCCAAGGGCAGCTAGCTGTTCGCGCGGTCCCACGCCCGACAGCAGCAGCAGGTGCGGCGAGCCCACGGCCCCGGCGCACAGCAGAACCTCGCGACGCGCTCGCGCTATGCGGCTCCGACCGTCGGCGCCGAGGTAGCGAACACCCACGGCCCGCGAAGAGCGTCTGCTTTGCCGTTGCCGCGGCTCGATCAGGATCTTGGTGACGCGCGAGCGCGTCAAAACACGCAGGTTGCGCCGGCGTCGCGAGCCTCCCGTGATCGGCTCGAGGAAGGCCTTGCTGGCGCTGACGCGCCGGCCCCAGCGCAGGTTCGCCTGCACCGGCGAGAAGCCCAGGATGCCGCGGCCGTTGTAGTCACGCACCCGGTAGCCCAACTCGTCGGCTGCTCGCAGGAAGGGCTCTCGGAGTCGCGATGCGTACGGCACGTCGTCCACGTCCAGGTATCCACCGCGCGCGTGGTATCCCTCGTCTTGGCGCTCCAGTCTTCGAAGGAAGAGAAGATAAGTATCTGAACAATACTCTATTCAATTTATCATTTGTCTCATTCTTCTTTTCATTTATCACACTGCTAAAAGATTCGGTCGTTCGACCGTTTTGAAGCGAAAAACAAAAAGCTCAGCAGAAGTCGTCGAGACATCGCTCAACGTGAACGCAAGAAATGGCATAGAACCGCCGTAGTAAGAGATTCAGTTCATTATAGTTGATATTTACTATATTTTGTTGTATTCCTTTATGTAATCGCAGTTGAGCCCGAAAGTTTATAGCAGATAAGAGAAGGGAAGAGAAGAAGCGTATGACCGATGGATCGAGCTGTACCTGCTGTTTTCCGACTTGAGGAAGTAGGGCAGCAGCTGGTCGTAGGCCCAGCCGGGATTGCCGGCGGCTTGCCAGGCGTCGTAGTCGGCGCGCGCGCCCCTCGTGTACAGCATGAAGTTGATGACCGAGGTGCCCCCGAGAGCCTTGCCGCGCGGCCAATTGCACCTGGCGTCGGTCATCGACAGGCAGTAGCTGCCCGTGGCACTCGGCTCGGTGCGGTAGCCCCAGTTGTAGTCGGTGATCTGCATGAAGGGCGCCAACAGGGGCACGTCCGTCAGCCACATCTCCTCCTTGCCGGCCTCCAGCAGCAGCACCTTCCAGTCGGCGATCTCGCTCAGCCGGTTGGCCAGCACCGAGCCGCCCGAGCCCGCGCCCACGATCACGAAGTCGTAGATGCCGGCCTCGATGTCCCCCGACCCGGCCGCGTCGATCGTTAAGTTCGCAGCGAGCCCCGCACGGATTAGCGTTATAGCAACCGCAAGCCCGAACCACGGCGAGCCCGCAACGCCGAGCACTGCCGCCCTCATCGCGTGCCGACAAGCTTCGAAAGCACACTGTCACTGCTCTTGCTTATACTTCGACGGCGTCTCGGCCGATTGCCAGTCACCGATTGACGAACAAAAAGAAAAAAAAACTGCTCGGCCCTGCGATTGCTCTCCTCTTTCTCTCTCTCAGAGTCTCAAGGCCGCACGCAACGCATTAAATCCGCAATTGCATCCCGAAATCACGCCTTATTCGCACTGTTGACGCGCTCGCCCAACTATAAATTAACAAACAACTCGCCAAGTCATAGCGCATTCCATCGAACGTGGAATCCTCTGAATTCAAGGGTAATTCGTTTCCCAACGCCTAAGCGCGATAAAGCTCGTCGACGGAGGGAATCTCTCAGTCGAGCATATAATCAATTCGAAATGCGAAACGCCGCGCTGCTTCAAGCCTAATTTCACATTCAAAGCGTCACTCTCGCTCTCTTTCAATGACAATTCAAATAGCCGTTAATGCGGCTATTATGAGTTTTCAGCGTTTACTCCTCTTGAAAGCATTCGAGCGTTGCGTTGCGCGACGACTCAATACAGCCGTAGTGTTGTTTACACACGAGGATAATGCGCAAATTGCTTGGCGTTTTAATACTCGTTAGCTTAATATACGGCGTTGCGCTAATTGTTCGCCAAGACCGCGGGCAGCTGTGCGGCTGAGTTTATGGTGAACCAACTTTTTAAACCGATTACGAGCTATAACGCGAGCAGCACTCATCATTTTTATTATGAGGCTATTTTCTTTAAACAATGCTCAAAGCCACTTGCGATTGAGGCTTCGGCGCTGTTTTTTTCTGCGCATTCCAACTTTTTTTCTCAATGCGAAAAAGCCATTATATCCGGATGAGATAATAAAACGAGGTATGCTATACTATGTGCGGGATGTCACAACAGAAATCGGCTAAAACTTAATTGTTACGCGGCACTCGTGCGTGGCGTTGGTAAGGTCGAATAACTCCGCCAAAACAGTCCGATCTCCGATTTTCTCCAAATTGTTTCCAGTCCGATGCGAGAAACGATTACACTAATTGACACTTAGATAACGGCGAAAGCCCCGAGCTCAATTTCGTCAAAAAATATCGATTATACTCGATGAAAAAGATTATACGCATCACGAAGAGTCGCCCAACTTTATGTACACATCCCACAGTCGCACGCGTAGTTTGTAAATACGCGCGCCCCGGCCCACATTTCTGATATGATACACTGATCTGATTTATAGATGTGTAAGTGCCGAAAAAAAAAATTCAAATCCTTCATTATGCACGCAAATTTTACTTTATGCACTTTGCGCCTTGTCACCTCTACATTCAGATGTCTTGGGTCGCATTGGTTTACTCAATAAACCTACACTCTAGCTTGTTAATTTTTTTTGAAAATATTTATTTACAAGATTCATCGCGCCTCATGCGCGATCCATTCAAGATGATCGCGTCGACAACTTTAATAAAACTAATGGACTGATCAATACGCGCATCGTTATTTCACAATATTAAACCCGCGCAAGTACTTTCGACTTTACTCGAGAGAAAGTGCGAAGCAAATACATATAACTATCTTCCTCCTAAATACAAACTATTTAGTAATTTCATATTTTAATCGTCGAATAAACGTTAACAAAAGTGTAATTGGAATCGAGCGTGAAACAATCGTATTGATTTGATAAATACGAAAGAGTTCAACGAAAAGAAAAGTTGAAGTTGATGTGAAAAATTGTGCTAGTTGATAAAGAGACGAAGCAAAAGAGGAAAACAACAAAATAGTATACAAATAAATAATCAATGTGAGTTACAGCTGCGTAATGACGTTTTTGTTTATCAACTGGTGGTGCAGAGCTAGCTGCACTCTCAGCTCCACGCACGTGTCTTTTTCCTCGACGATGCTGCGAATCAAGGTAGTCATTTTCTTCTGAAAGGCGCGAAAACAGAGAAACAATGTTAGATAACACGTAAAATTAGAGCGTGAATGTCCATCAGTCGATGCTTATTACCTCCAACAACTGATTCTCACTGACCAGCTGAATCATAGCCGTGATTTCAGCTTCGCTGGGGCTATGAGCTCGGTCGACGACGCTCGGTAGCTTCGAGTTTCCCGAGCTAATACGCTCTGCCAGCAGCTCGTTCAGTCTTTCAATCTCATGGCGCTCCTGAGATATGCGAGTCCTCAGCGACGCTTCCATGTTCAGCAACTCCTCGTGTATGAGACTCTCGCGAAGCCTGTCTATCACGTTCTCGACTACTTCCGGTTCGGCTCTTCCGGGCTCGGACTTTTGCGCTATTCCCGCCGCCGAAACACAAACAGATAATAGGCATGATTTATCGCGTTCCTTGTGTCGACTGCTCGGGTTCAATAAGAGCTATGTAAACGCGCTTACCATCATCCTCTTGGGCAACTTTATCCGACGCCAAATTCAATGGTGCCTCAGTCTTACTATCGGCGCTGTCTAGCGAAATTTTTGCATCAGCCTCCGACGACGATACGTTCGTATCTTTCGGAGCCTCCGACACTTTCGGACGATCGTTGTCGTCTTCGGAGCTGGCTGCTATTTTCGATTGATTGTCGGCGGACGAGTTTGATTTACTTTCTTCGAGTTGTTGTTGTTGCTGTTGCTGCTGCTTGGCCACATCCTCGTCTAAACTCTTCTGCACCGTACCTTCGAGCTTCTGAACTGATTTGAACTTTCTCTAAAAAATGTCCCGTGGTCATGTTAAACTCGAGAGTGCAGATATAAATTTTTAGCGTACCAATTGCTTACCTTCAGTTGCGTAATCATTCGTTGCACCTCCCATAATTGTTCCTCGCGAGATTTATTGACGTAACCCGCGTTCATGAGCATGTGAATCTGCGCCAAAAGAGATTCTTGTTTTGCCAATTCCGCAGCTATGCCCTGCGCCGTATCCGGCAGATTCATGCTACCAGCGGGAAGTGGTGGAATGTACTTTGTCAGACGTACTCCCGGGAACAGAGCTTTACAGTGAAACAGTAAAGCTAACAGAAGCCTATGACTCATCTGTAATGCGGGACTGAGAGTCATCGCAACAGTTTGTGCGTTCATTTTCGTTGTTTTCTCCTGTCGATAAACGACCATCATTATTACTGCCCATGCTTGTTCTCTGATCTATCCAAAATTAAATTCCAAAAGCAAAACTTACACAGGCAGTCACGTGATCTAGATGTAACGTAATCCAAGCTAAAAGTACCCTGTTACATTCAGCCAATTGTTGATTAGCTAATTCTGCAAGTTGGCATTCTCTCTGAGCAAGCTCTTTTGTCGACGCTGCTTGCTCAAATCGTGATGTCAATTCGCTACTTTCCAAGACTGGTTCAGGCAATTCTCTGAAATTGCAAGGACAATTGAAGTTGAATGAATGTTGTACTCGATAAGACTGCAATCTACTCACTTAATGAAAAGTAGTAGTAAACTGGTCGCAACTGTTGGCTCAAACTCTGACAAATTTATGGTTTCTCGTTGATTGTACAGTTTTTTTAAATGCTGCACCTTAGACTTGTTCCCAGGTATCTTGTACAATCCTTCTGTAGACATACCATGTTCTTCCAAGTAATCTATGCAATCTCTAACTACAAGAGGCAATTCTATGCCATCATGACATCCGCTTCTTTCAACGGCTAAATTCAGACTCACTCCAAAAATTGGTTCCTCTTCTGTAATGTAAAAATACCACTTATTAAAAAAACAATGATTCCTAAATGTGCAGTCATATTTACCTCCAATATCAGCAGCATCATCACCGTGCTTGCCTTTTTTACGATCTTTGTGCTTTAGCTTGACTCTGTCCTTTTCTTTACGCTTTTCTTTGTCAACTTCCTTATCTGTCTCCTTGTCCTTCTTCTTTTTATCTTTATCCGAGTCTTTCTCTTTGACATCTTTTTCTCTAGATTTTTCTCTTTTTTCTCTACTTTTACTAGGAAATTTAAAAGCCTTTGTTTTGGATTTGGATTTTGAAGGACTCCTAAGTATGAAAAACAAAGTTTAGTTGAGGCTCATTCATGGGAAAAATTTATACTTACTTTGTTTCCTCTTCATCTGCTGAGCTCTCTCCCTCTAATGTTGCATATCCTCTGTCTTTCTTATCTTTCTTATCTTTTTTCTTGCTGCTACCTAATAGTTCTTTTTTTGAGTGTTTATCATGTACACCATCATCACTAACTGTAAACATAAATATCGATGAAACAATCTTGCCAAAATAGTCACACTGTAATTGGTTAGTAAGCAAGTGAAAAAAGTAATTGCAAAACTCAACTTGAAGACAAGCGAGTCATAATAATTTTAAAAAAATTTACCATGCATTTTGTTAATACAACATATACTGTAAATGATGAGAAATATAGATTGGAAAAGGAAGAAAACATTCTTTTATCGAACCTAACCAAAGTTGTTGAAAGTATTTAAGAAAATGAAAAAAATATTGATCTAAACTAACAGTCACTTTCGCTTTTTTTTCCAGCATCGGACGCATAAAGTCCTGGAAATTCTTTTTCAACGTCAGGGCTTTCAAAATCCATTCTTCTTGTTTGTTTTTCAAGTCTCTTAGCACTTATATCATATATGTCTCCATGACATTTCACTGCATTTGACATGATTTGACATGTACATATATATATATATATATATATATATATGTATATAATAGAAAGAGAAAGAAAGCGAGAAAATGTAAATGAGTAAGAGAGAGAGAGAAGGCGCGTCAAGGCGCGTTTTCATCGAGGGCAACAGCTGCCATTGTGTATCCAATATCCATCCATGAAATCGCGCCCATTTCTCTTCTGACCAAACGCGTAAACATAACCTGATCTCCGCCAAAATGGGTATCAGGGAGAAAAATCGAAGACACGATAATTCTTTATCAGAGGAGGAATACGCCAAAAACAAATCAAAACGAAATCGAGAAATAGATAGTGATGAAGAGGAAGATGATAGGATTAAGAAAAGGTACGTCTAATTTTCTTTTTCATCGCCTACAAACTCATTTAGCTGGGCTTAGAGGTTATCCAGATTGATTTATATTTTACACGTTTACAAACTCGAATAATAATAATTGCTAATTTAAATGGACATTCGATTAAAAACATACTGATATTATTTATTTTTAACTTAGGAGTAAGCCCAGAAAGTCAAGCGAGAGTAGCAGTAGCAGCACCACTAGTAGTACTAGCAGCAGCAGCAGCAGCAGCAGTGAGAGCAGCTCCAGCTCCAGTGATGAAGCCCCTAATAAATCTGACAGTGAGGATGAGCAGCCTCCAAAGAAAGAATCTCGCAAGAGAAAAGTTTCCAGTTCCTCGGAAGAAGGTGAGGTCAGCGATGAGGATGTGAACGACAAGAGCAAGGAGGAGGAAACCAAAGACAAAGATTTCAATGAGTTTGACCTTGGTAATCGCTATGAAGACGAAAAAAAAAGAAAAGACTCTGTAGATGACAGTGATCGTTCAAAGTATAGAGAGAAAAGGGAAACGAGTAGAGACAGAGCTAGGTCAAAGCGTGATAGTAGCAGGAGTAGAGAACGAGAAAGTCGTCGTAATGATAGAGATCGGAGTCGCGAACGTGTCAGGCCCAGAGAAGATCGAAACAGAAGTCGTGAACGCGACAGGCCCAGAGAAGATCGAAACCGGAGTCGTGAACGCGACAGACCCAGGGAAGATCGAAACCGGAGTCGTGAACGCGACAGGCCCAGAGAAGATCGAAACAGGAGTCGTGACCGCGACAGGCACAGAGAAGATCGAGACAGGAGTCGTGAACGTGGAAGACGCAGAGACAATCAGGACAGAAGTCGAGAACGTGACACAGACAAGCGTAGAGAAGACAGAGATAAGAGTAAAGAACGTGACAGATCTCGCAAGAATCGAGACGGGAGTCACGATAGCGAGGGCAAGGTAGAATCCAAGGAGGAGAGGAGAAAAGATCGTGGTAGAGATCGAAGGAAGAGTAAAGAAAGAGACGAGAGTCGAGACCGCGAAGAAAAGACTCGAAGCAGCAGCGAAGAACATGATAAGAGACGCGAGAAAGAAAAAGAAAGCGGTAAGAAGCGCAGTCGTAAAGAACATGATGAAGAGGAAGAGAAAGAGAATAGTCATCGCAAAAAAGATAAAACTGAGGAGAAAAGCATAAATCAAGGTCGTAAACAGCGTGACGTGGACGCTGATATCAATGAAAGTCGTAAAAAACGTCAAGGTGAAATGAAATCCAGCGAAAGCGATAGCAACAAAAAGCAAGATAGCGAGGATGATGAGAAAAGTGACATGCCTAAAAAGCGTGAAGAGAAAGACGAAGAATATAAAAGTAGTCGCAAAAAACGCGAGCAAGCTGAAGACAGAAATAGTCGCAAGAAACGCGAGGAGGATGAAGAACAGAGAAGTAGTCGCAAGAAACGCGAGGATGACGAAGAAGAAAAAAACAGTCGTAAGAAACGCGAGGAAGATGAAAAAGAAAAAAGTTGTCGCAAGAAACATGAGGACGATGAAGAAGAAAGAAACAGTCGTAAGAAACGCGAGGAAGATGAAGAAGAAAGAATTAGTCGCAAGAAACATGAGGACGATGAAGAGGAAAGAAAGAGTCGTAAGAAACGCGAGGAAGATGAAGAAGAAAGAAACAGTCGTAAGAAACGCGAGGAAGATGAAGAAGAAAGAAATAGTCGTAAGAAACGCGAGGATGATGAAGAAGAAAGGAACAGTCGTAAGAAACGCGAGGATGATGAAGAAGAAAGGAACAGTCGTAAGAAACGCGAGGAAGATGAAGAAGAAAGAAGTAGTCGCAAGAAACGCGAGGATGATGAAGAAGAAAGAAACAGTCGTAGGAAACGCGAGGAAGATGAAGAAGAAGGGAACAGTCGTAAGAAACGCAAGGATGATGAAGAAGACAAAAGCAATCGCAAGAAACGCGAGGAAGATGAAGAAGAAAGAAACAGTCGCAAGAAACGCGAGGAAGATGAGAATGATAAAAGTCGAAGTCGCAGGAGGCACGAAGAAAAAAATAGTGATAGTGAGAGTGATCGCGAGCGCGAAGATGGAGAAATCCGAGACAGAAATAGAGACCGGAGGCGTGATGAACGAGAAGATCGAGGTAGAAATCGTGATTATCCTGATAGAAATAGATACAGAGATAGAATTCGAGATCGGAGTAGAGACAGAAGCAGAGACAGAAGTAGGGACTGCGTTAGGTATTGGGATAGTCATAAAGAAGACAGAGGTCGAGGTAGAAACAGAGATGAATATAGACAAAAAAGCGAAGAGAGGCACGGTGAAATCAGCAAGCAGTCTTATTACGGTACAGAATTGAAGAAAAATGCCGACAAGGATGAGAAAAAGGACTCGAAAGAAAATGGTGCTGGCAAAAATGAGAATGAGAATGCTGACAATCCAGAAATCATTCCTCCAAAGCAAAGAAAAACTGTTGACCTGCTGACTTCGAAAACAGGAGGTGCTTATATACCACCTGCCAAGCTACGCATGATGCAAGCTGAAATTCAAGACAAAAGTGGTGCTGCTTTTCAACGTATTGCATGGGAAGCGCTCAAAAAAAGTATTCACGGTTACATCAACAAAGTCAACACGAGTAACATTGGCCCAATCACAAGGGACTTGTTGAAAGAAAATATTGTCAGAGGTAGAGGACTTTTGTGCAGATCTATAATCCAAGCTCAAGCGGCGTCACCCACATTTACTCCGGTCTATGCTGCTCTTGTCGCTGTAATTAATTCTAAATTCCCTAATATTGGAGAAATGTTGCTAAAACGTTTGGCAATTCAGTTTAAAAGAGGCTTTCGCAGAAATGACAAAGTTCTGTGCATTTCATCAGGCACATTCATCGCTCATTTATGTAACCAGTCTATTGCTCATGAAATTTTGCCTCTTGAAATATTGACACTGCTCACAGAGAATGCTACAGAGGATTCTATTGAAGTGGCCATTGCCATTTTAAAGGAGTGTGGCATGAAACTCACACAAATTTGTCAAAAAGGAATTGTTTCTATCTTTGAGATGTTGAGAAATATTTTGCATGAAGGACAATTGGATAAAAGAGTAAGTAATTGAGAACTTTGTTTCTTAAGTTTATTTAATAAAATTATAGCAATCCATTTATGTATAATGTGTATTTAGGTTCAATACATGATTGAAGTCATGTTCCAAGTGCGTAAGGATGGATTCAAGGATCACATATCTGTACCAAAGGAGCTTGACCTCGTTGAAGAAGAAGATCAAATTACACATGTTGTATCAATAGATGAGGAATTGGATGGCCAGGAAATATTGAGTAAGCTATCAAGATATAGATATTTTGTATTTATAAAGGTAGCTTCTCATTCAACAAGCTATATTAATCTAATTTTCATTACAGATGTGTTCAAATTTGATGCTGATTATATCAATACTGAAGAAAAGTACAAGGAGTTGAGTAAAGAAATCTTGAATACAGATAGTGAAGAGTCTGATGGTGAGGAAGGTAGCAGTGAGGAAGATGATTCTGATGAAAATGAGGAAGAAGAAGTTAAGGACGAAGGACTTATCATAGATAATACAGAAACAAATTTGACAGCACTTAGACGCACTATCTACTTGACTATTCACTCTTCCCTTGACTATGAAGAATGTGCTCATAAACTTATGAAAATGCAATTAAAACCTGGTCAAGAACCTGAATTATGCCACATGATTTTGGATTGTTGTGCAGAGATGAGGACCTATGAGAAATTCTTTGGATTACTGGCCGGGGTAAATAAAAATTGAACAATATATAAATTAGTTTCGCGCATTACTTTGAGACAGCGATTTAATGTTCGTTAAATTTCAATTTCTTTCAGCGTTTTTGTGCCATCAACAGGATATACGTTCAACCTTTCCAAGACATTTTTAAGACCTCCTATGATACGATTCACAGATTGGATACCAACAGATTAAGAAATGTAGCCAAATTCTTTGCTCACCTCCTTATGACGGACTCTATTTCATGGGAAGTCTTGTCGACTATAAGACTTAATGAAGACGATACTACTAGCTCGAGTAGAGTTTTCATCAAAATTTTATTTCAGGAGCTCTCTGAATACATGGGTTTGCCCAAATTAAATGACAAACTAAAGAATGCGTACGTGGTTATTTTTTAAATAATAATTTACAAATAGTTTTACGGATATATTTAAATGTGTATTTTTATGTTACAGAGAACTAATCGATGCATTTGCTGGACTGTTTCCTAAGGACGACCCCAGAAATACCCGTTTTGCTATAAACTTTTTCACATCTATTGGTCTTGGTGGTTTAACGTAAGCACTCAAGTTTCAGTGCAATTAAAAATTCTACTTTTTTTCATTTGTATAACAAATTAAACGAAAATTATATTTGCAGGGATGATTTGAGAGAACATCTGAAGAATAGGCCTAAGCCTGTCCCAGAGCCAGTGATTGCAATCAGGCAAGAACCAGCAGCGAGCTCGTCAAGCTCTTCCAGTTCTAGTTCAGAGGATTCATCATCTGACTCATCTTCGTCATCAGATTCAGGTACATAAATATGTAAAATATTTACATCTTTAATTTTATTCGTTGTTAAGACATGGAAATGATGTATGTTATTTTATTTTAATTTTACAGATTCCTCGGAAGACGAAAAGCGAAAAAAGAAGTTGAAGAAACGCAAAAGCAAGAAATCAGAGCGGGAGGAGAAAGAAAATAAAAATAGGAATAAACACGAGAAAAAGAAGAAGGAAGACTCTACCAAGTCTAGAAAACAAAAAAAGAAAGCAATTGAAAAGAAGAAAAAGTAAATGTTAACTTTGTTTAATACTTGTACATACATACAATTTCTTGTAATTATAAGAAATCATGAATTTTTAGATACTATACTAATTGTGTAATTCATTACTCTTCAAGCCCTTTTTCGCATCTAATAGATAATCAAAAAATGTATTTCCGCTTATTAAAAAAAATTATCTAAAATTACATATTTATTTAGCGAAACGAAGTCGTAAATAATTTTTTTTAACGCGGAGTGATAAATTATTTCAATCGATTTTTTAGATCAGGGGTTGTTTTTTTTTTTGGCATTTGCGCATGCGCAAAATCACGTGGCATCATAATGGACGACAACTGACGACAACAAGAGATTCACTGCTGTTCACTGCGATGGCTATTGTTTACCTTATTAGTTCTGTGAAAATTATTAATTTTCAATAATTCAGGAAGTCAATTTCGCACGATTAGTATAAGAATGTCGAACATGATGCCAGATCCAACGTTCATGAAACCAGTCATCGACGCACAAGACTACAAAAACGAGCCAGGCAACTACACCGCCGGTAAGTGCTTTTCTTGTTCTCTCCGCGTAAATAAAAACAAACGATACGAGAACTTTGCTTTTATTTACACGAAGAAATTCTTTATTTAGAAATTCGGCAAATGATGCACGGTTTCGGCGATCACTCAGAGCCTTCAATTGAAACTGCGAAAATTATTGAGGAAGTTGTGTTGAATCAAATGCGAGCAATTGTCAAAAAGGCATGCGAGGTTGCAGATTTGCGGGAAAGTCATTTCATTTCTGCGGAAGACTTTTTGTTTCTCTTGAGAAAAGACAAAGTGAAACTACAACGATTGGTCAATTATCTCAGTAAGAACATGCATTAACATTTTTCAAACGACGTGATTATTCTAAGATTTTCAGTAATTCTTTTTAATTCATCTGTAAACCTTGACTTTCAGAATTGAAAGAATTCAAAACATCAATGTACAAGACGTTAGACTCAGATTTAGATCCTTTCACAGACATAAGTAAAGGTGATGAGACTTCTAAAGCACCGTTCATGAAGTTTTTGAAACACATTGATAATACTGGAGACTTGCTGAACGATAAAGATTTAGTTGATCATGTCAAGCATAAGAGGTCCACGAGAATAGAATTAATGACCAGAAAGATGGACGAAGCAAGGTACCTGGAATTTAGCAAAGCTAGAGCTGTTTCGTTTGCCAATAAGAATAGGCATAAATTCAGTGACTGGGTTGGCTCAGCAGGTAAATTACTTTTCTTTATAAACATTTGCTACTATTTTTATTTGCAAATTAGCAAGTTTTCAGAATGATGTTATATTTTCAGGTGAATTAACAATAACCAAATCAGGCTACACAGTCTTAGGCTATTTAGCATATGAAACTGTTGCTCAAATCGTTGATCTTGCCTTCTTGGTTCGGCAGGATCAAAATAAAATTTATGGGGATTCTATTGATAGGCTAAGGCTTAGTTATCCAAACCCAATCACATATAAACCATATCAGTATCCAAAGGTAATGTAACAATTCACAATCCTTAAATTAATCATTTGATCATTCACTTACTAATATTTCATAAACACCTTAGCCAATCATGACAAAACCAATAAGTCCAGCTGAAGTCAATGAAGCACTGAGACGATACTGGTCACCTCAACTGGAAATGACAGGACCTTTTCATCGTTGGACATTGAGGAAGCCACACATGAAGTTCCTTTCTTGTTAATTACTAGATTAGGCTTAAGGTAATTCATTTTCTCCTAATCTACTAACACTAACATAAAGTTACTTTTGACAAGGAAGAATAACAAATAAATTTTGTATTTAAATATTTATTTTAAATTAAATATCCATTTCACTATGTGACACATTTGCACGTTACCTAACTGTATTTACAATATCAAGAGTTTCCCCACTTTCCGTTTATACACTAAGAGTTTATACAAATATTGATTTTACTTCTGTATCATGGCGAGAGTAACGTTGAAACTCGCGCTTTTCCCTCGGCCCCACCGGTTATGCATGTGCCAGATTGATTGGCAGTAGACCAGTCGCAGCAAAGAGTCCCTTTGTGTCCACCCAATTCTAAAATCTTTGCTTGTGGACTTGGTGGCATCTGCAAATAACAGAAATAAACGTATGATATTACGTTATGCTTTGAAACATTTTTTTAAAAATATATATAATAAATGTTTACCTTATAAATATTGCCGCCGCTCGGCGTGCAAAGCAGCATGTGCGCGCCATTTTGATCGAAAGTAAAGAGTTTTCCATGCACAGCGTTTTTTTCGATCTTAATCTTTGTTTCCCACACAACTTTGCCGGTCTGGCTGAGGCTTCTCTGGCACAATTTTCCATCTTCTCCCAGCGCACAAATATTCGTAAAATCGTTAGTTAGTTCGATGTCGATCACAGGACTGGAATGACAGCTGAGATTGTCAATGATCTCATTTCTCCTAAGATCGTGAATCAACACGTTGCCATTCGATAGTCCAGTAACAAGGAGCTGACCGTTATGATTGAAACTAGAGCATAGAGCAGTGAGGTTCCTTTCTAGTGGCAATGTCCTCTCGATTCTCTTCGTTTTTATGTTGTACAACAAAAGTTTGCCTTCGCCCGAATCAGAGACAGAACACACGAAACTTGAGTCTGTGGGATTGCACACGAGGGAAACAATTCGCGAGCCCTCGTGCTGGATCTCCCAAATTGTTTTGCAGTCGCGCGTGTCGTGTAGTTGAATAGCTCCGTTGTTGTCACCGTGGATGAAGTAACGTTCGTTCTTTGAAATCCAGTCCAGCGCAGTTACCGCTTTGTTCGAATTTGCCGTTGAGGAAGTGAATGTAGCTACAGTCCTACGAGAATATTCAAAATTATTTAAATGTTCACATTCAAAATAGTCGTGATCTTTTTCTTAACTCACTTTGGCGATGGAATAGGTGTCCAAATTTTTATAACACCATCTGCATCTCCAGTGGCAACATATGACCCACTAGCATTGCTCTTACATTGAATAATGGACGTTTTGTGTTCAGAATATTCTTCCTAAAATCGTCAATCGAATTGAGTATACTATACTTTTTTAATTTTAATCAAAATGGTTGGGGAATTTTTGTTTACTTGGCTCAGAAGAATGTAGCTTCCATCTAATCTATCCTTAGTTTTGGACTCTCTGCTAGCATCAACAGAAGAATCCCTTTTTCTAGTCAGTCTTGAATCACAGCTAGTACTTCTTTTTGCTACAGCCTCAGATTTACTCAATGAAGTAAGCCTGCCTTTGGTATTTGCTCTTTTAGTTATGTTTGCATCTACATCGGAATGTTTCTTTACACTTCCAATGGACTTTCGGCTGAGTATTGGACTTGAACCTCCACCAATGTTCCTTATGAGATTCCTCAGTGTTTTAGGATTATCTACTACTGGAGATTCTCTGCAAACGAAAAGCAAAGTTAGTAATTGAAAAGAATCTATCATTTGATATGAATGTAAAATTAAACAGTGCTCACTGGGCAATTATATAAAAATCATCCATTAAAGGAGGTTGTTGAGGTGTTGGTCCTGCATTTACATCTAAAATTGAATCTATTTTCACAATCTCACTAAGCCTCTGTCGTAGCCTCTCATTTTCCTCTTGCAACCTTCTAATTTTATTTGTATCTTCATCTATCATTAAAAGGGTTGGCATTGGCATACACTGGAAAATCATAATTTTAATGAGTAAATATTATTGATAAAATATTTCTTTGCAATATTATGACAATTATACTTACTTGGAAGATAGTAGCTAAAAAATTGTGTAATGAAACTAACATTGTATCTTGCCATTGTCTACTAAAATATACAGAGAAAGAAGGATTCTCCTCTGGATTCCTTATGTATGGAAGAGCTGAAAGCATAAATCAAATTTTATTACACTGCATTCAAGCTCCCAAACTGATTTATTTGCTCCTTACCAAACCATTCTCTCCATTCGGAATGTCCTTGTAACTCTGGAGTCATTTTTGTAAAAAACTCTTGAACTCTGTCAGGCTTATTATTAATGATGGCATTAACAATGTACATCTTAAGAACTGCATTCTCCAGCTTGCGAATGCCAGGTACAAAATGATTCTCCAATCTTGAAAACAATCTTGTGTCCAAGTGACCCCAAAGCTCCCTCAATGAAGTCAGATCGTATGTGTGTATGTATTGCATAAACTGATCAACAATTTTGTCCACCTGAAAAACCAGAAGTGCAAATGAAAAACTCAAATTCCTTGATCAAATATCGAATGGCTTGTTGGTAGTGATCAAACAGGAGTGGTCTTATCAAGGTGTCACATTTACATCCAGTTGATTTCACTTATCAATTGAGTCATATCATAGCTTGACTGCTCTACTTATTGTGACACATAACAAACACAAAAAATCGAAAAACAAAATACGAAATCAACAATACCGCCCTGCACAACGATTTCCCCAAAACAAAATAATTATTCAAATGAACAATCTCTCAGACAATTTCGTGCAATTGTTAAAATAAAAAAAAAACAATGAATAAACAAGAAGCATCACACTCGCGAAACCAAAACAAACATGCTGTCGTACCCGAAACCCTTTCTCTTTCTCGGCCTTGAGGTCGGCATCAAAAGCTCGTAGTGTTTGTCCAAAGCCCCGGAATAGCAGGTATTCCTTGACGAGCTCGTCCACGTACTGCACGTGCGACATCGCCGACTAATCGGCCCCCGACCGCAGACTCGTTTATTATTTTGACAGTGGGCCGCGCGTGCTGTCATCCGACGGCCATCTTTACACCACTGACGAGCTGGCAACAATGCAATGTCATTCGCGGCAACGTTGCCCTGATGAGGATGACGTCATGCGTTTGATTGTTGGCGGGAAATTTGCGGAATAATTGTTTCGATTGATAATTCCGAATTATCGGTTTGCGCTGAGGATAAACAATTTTTAATATCGTATTAATTTTTCAATCAAATTGCAACTATGAGAAACACCGTTTTGACTGGTTATTCCAAAAATTATTTTGTTTAACTAATCTTGAAAATATTTTTAAAAAGAAAAAAAAAACAGAATGATAGGATTTTTCATTGGGATATTTTATTGGCAAGTAAATTATGGACAATAAATTATCATTTATTACAATTATCGACAATATTACACTTTTTGTGTGCATGTGTGTGTGTGTGTGTGTGTGTGTGTGTGTGTTTATCGGCGCGTTGTGCATTTCGTTCCAATCCTGGATTTATCCTGATCTGAGTATATTTTTAGCAAAAGATTGATGAAATATTATGTGTGTCTATTTTTCGTATCGATAAGGAAAACATCATTCTGTTGCGTTTTTTTTTAAATTCGTTGCAGCGACAATCGTTTTCCAAATACCGTTTATATATTTACAAGAAATGCTGCGCCACAATGTACAAGAGATAATCTTATTCACTAAGCAACTATAATGTTCAAACAAATTATATTTATGTGCGCACGCAATCTTTGGGGACGTGACAACAATTCATTCGAATACATTGCGTAAGACGATCAATGTTTCATTTCGTGTTATACTTGCTCGTTTGGCAAATCTAAAGATATGATATTCAATGGTAAAAAATTTGAAGTATCAATGATAAACAGCAATATTAAATTTTTACAAGATAAACCTTTTTTTTATTTAAAATTCCCAAGCAATAAGCTCGTATATATTCGTAAAACAAATTAATATATACCAAGCCAATCGAAGCTCAATTTTGATATATTTTTTTTATAAATATTGAATAATGAAAGAACGAAGAAAAGCAAAAAATCGAAACGGCAACAGTCCAATTAACTGTGCTAAGCGTACGTATATCGTTATTATGTTAAATATCACATGCAAAAAATTTCTGTGACACGACACGACCTCGATTACTATATGGCTTTCGTTTTTTTTACGACAAAACAAGGCACGAGTATATCATAGTCATTTCCACATTTACTTTATTTTATTCGTGTGCGATAGCGCGGCTGAACTGCGGAATAAGAGGACCACTGCTTGTCTCTCACAATTATTTCAAAATTAGAGCAGCCGCGATTGATTACAGACTTGGCAGAGAGCGTCTACCGTTTTGGCCTTTGGCTCTTTCATCCGATTATAATAGGATTCTCTTGACCCTTCATCGAAAAGACTCTAAAATTTTTTACTTGTTAATAATTCGTTCTTTTTTTTTTATTGAAACAAATTATCAGGGAAAAAACCGATTTTTACTATTTTCATTGTAAAGCCAAATATTTTGTTCGTATCGAAACTTCTGATTTAACAATACATTTCAAAGTTATTTTATGTTTTATTGTATTTTCGGGATCTTACCGTTATTCTTTGTTTACTATAAGAAATACTGTTTATCTTCGATCAATGTGTGTATCGGAAAAAATCCTTTTTCGACACTGAATTTCACAGCGATCAACAAGTAAAACTTTGTATATTGAACAGCTGTTTCTCTCGTTAACTACAGTTTTTTTTTTACATTTTTTACATCTACATTAAATACAGCACTTGTCGAAATGTCGTATAGTTGTCGAAGAAGCTCTTTAGATGGGAGAGATATTACATTACAATTAAAAACACGACATTCTTATGTACAAACTATAAAACAGTTTTAATTGACTAGTATTTTTGCGAGACTTCATTTTTGTTCGTACAGCGCCGTCCTAATATTTTCTAAAGGAGCTAAACTATTCAGAACAAATAAAAGTATTTGAGTTTAGTATCATGAATCAAACGAACGACAATTAAGTACAAAATTATTAGTTAATATCCGATGTAATCATCGCGTTTGTGTCGTTTGATATATAACTTTTCTTTGTTTCTTTAACATCATAAATTCAATCAATCTTACTATTGTCAATATTACTATTAAATAGTTTTACATTATTCTTTTTGTAATCTCTCGTATAAACTATATCTGAACTCATAACTCGCGCACTCAATTCGATAGCATTTTCGTTGTAAAAATATATTATTTTTTTATTTTATCAAATATAAACCATCTGTAATTACAACGCTCTTTTTTTAATATTTGACAGCCGTTGCATTCACGACGATTCGATTTTTCAGAGAGACTTTTCTGAAACGAAATATTTTTCATCGTAGGTTCTTCATTTCAATGAAATAATGATTCCGCTTCAAAAGAATAAATCACTCTGGATATAGACACTTTCAACAACAATAAATTTCAAGGAATTTTTTAATTCTAAAGTTCGTCAACTTCTAGTTTGGCTTTTGGCGCAATTTTTTCTTTTGTTTTTTCGCCATTTTTCGCATTTGAAGTACCATTGTGAACCTCTGCTACCTCCACAGGATCAGGTGGCGATGGTTTCAAAGAGCCATCCTCTTCTGACACTTCAAAACCAATTGTGGCGCCAATTTTTTGACTCGCATGTTTGAATTGATCCGTCAGCATTACCTGCAAACGAACAGAAATGTTATTTTACATTTACGTAGGTTTTTAGTAGAGCTTCATAATATAAAGTTTCTCTTTTTTTATAAAATATGAAACACTACACATCTATAACAAAACAATCACATTTTTTCATTATCTC
This sequence comes from Galeopsomyia nigrocyanea, assembly GCA_035047105.1. NCBI lineage: Eukaryota > Metazoa > Arthropoda > Insecta > Hymenoptera > Eulophidae > Galeopsomyia > Galeopsomyia nigrocyanea. Next base: position 13,148,341 of record JAWWMK010000040.1, read on the forward strand.
CAAGCTATGACTTAAAGCCCTTGAAATTGAAAAATTTCTAATTAAAAATAATTAAACTCTGTGACAATTATTGTTTCAACGTATCAAACTACGGCAATCCACTGCAATCCACTGCAGCTTTAATTAGATTTTATCATGGTTAAGCATAGAAAAATAATTTCAATCAAACTCCTGGTGCAATAATGTGAAAATGAAAAATACTTTCTCTCCAATAAAACAATTTTACGTCTAATTTCAAACAAATAATTCTACAACATTACCTGGACGACGTTGATGCACATAGAAGTCAGCGCAAGACCAAAGATCAAGTACACTATCGACAGCATCATCCACAAAGGTTCCTACGTTGAAAAAACACAATTACACAATCAGAAACGCTACTTAATATTTTTCATTCATCGACTGGGAAACAAAATTTGCAAGCAAACATTCATGTTCGCAGTTAATTTTACAAGCTTACCCTCTTATTGCCAGCGCATGAGAAGCAGAGAAAAATTAAAAATTTAGTAATTTTATTAGTTATTACAAAGCCATTAATTACGTCTACAACTATAGATTAATAATCAATTCCAAAAACTACACGCTCCACAGAAAATTAATCTACTTTAAATATTCATTGTAAATGTCAATCTAAAAAAACACCATAAAAAAAATGAAACTTACAGTCGGCACGAAATCACCAAATCCAATCGTACTCATCGATATGAAAACAAAGTAGAAGCTGTCGAAGAAACCCCAATCCTCGATGATATTGAAAGCCGTAGCACCAATGAAAATGTAAAAAACGAGAATAGTGATGGCAACGGAAATTGGTAGATTGAACTCGTCGTCGATTTCAAAAGTCGACATCGCTGGCGTCGACGGTGATTCCGATGGTATCTGTTGCAAATTGTTATCCACGCTGAGACTTGCCTGTTGTTGCAATTGTTGCTGCTGACGTTGTAACTCGACAATCTCTTCGGGTGTCATTTGCGATGGTCGCCTGAAGGTCGCAAAGTCGTACACCGCTTGCACGCCTTTCATCATTCCCTGTAGCAATTCAAAAGTTCACGTTTGAATGTAATGTAATCAAAAAGTAGAAACTGTAATCGCAACTAACAAAGGACGACAATAATATTTGTCGCTCTGCCAAAAAAAATGTAACATAGAACTCACCTGCATTGGCACGGTTCTTCTCATTTGACGACAACTTCCGGTATAGTAAAGCCGCCGCACGAATGCCCACAGGAACTTGATACCCCTGGTGAACATTTTGCCAAAGTCCGCAAGTACTATGAGGAACATTGGAATGCCGAAGATCGCGTAGACTATCGTCAGTGCTCTGCCTGTCTTTGTGTTGGGATAAATGTGCCCATAACCTGTTAACATCAATTTTTTTTCATAAGGCGAACAATTAAAATCGAGTTTTACATCTAGTTCATTGCATAAACACATTTTCACGTAAGAATAATGACTTTGAAGGACGTGAGGAAAAAAAAGTGGTCGATATTCAAATTGGGAAGGGAATAAAAGCTCTCGTTGGCAATATGTCTCAAGGTTTCGTATAGTCGCGTTGGGTGTAGGATTATAACTACTCTGTTTGGCGCCCAAACTGAAAGCGAGCCATTTTCGCTGGCTGTGTAGTTGTATCGGAGTTTGGTTTACTTCTCTCTCCGGGAAGCTCGTAAATTCGGTTAGATAGAAACGGAGTTTAATGTGAATTAATGGCGATTAAGCTTGGCTCCGCGAGTCTTTTTATTAACGTGCGAGGGAAATTTGCGTCTGTCGACTTCCCTTAGTTAATTGGGAAATTCTATTAAGATAATTTTAATGAGTTTTGATATTTTTTTACGCTGATAATTGGTTTGAATAATAGCAATAAATAACCCCTGATCTTTCGAAATTCGTCCTATAATTACAAAAGTATCTCACCAATACTCGTGATAACGGTGAAACAATAAACGCAAGCATTCAAAAAAGTCCAATTCTTCTGTCCACTGTAAGTCTGCACACCAGCCTCATGAGCTTCATGCAATTGTTCCTCGAACTCCATGAGCTTCCTCCTGGCCATACTTTTCCAATCGTCTTCCTTCATGTTGTGACTGTAATTCCACAAGCTATCCAAAAAATCTCTCTTGACTCTCTTCACGCCGCACTTGTAGAATGTCTCGAAAGCGCCCTCGGTGAATCTGAATGCCAATCCACCGAGGCCAACCAAAACCAGTGTGATGATAGCCTCGACTATGCACAAATTTCGCAATTCAATTAGAATTCTCACTTCTTCGGGATTCTGACGACAAAATTCACGAAATTCGGCTGACAGATCGGTCATCGATGAGAAAAATTGACGGAAACGACCTGGTGGTTGCGGGGGCTCGGCTACCACCGAATTGGATTTTTCTAGTTTTGCTTTTGTCTTTGAAGGTGGAAAGAATACATTAATTATTTTTTGGGGCGCAGGGAATACATATTACGTAGTTTTAATTCACATGCAAAAACATGCAATCAAATATTTGTTCTCTTTCTCTCTCTCATTCCGTTCGAGGCACTGGCAATTTCGAGATTGAAGGATATGTTTTCCCATGCATAATTATGCTTTCTCGCGTACGCGCGTAATTTTGATCGAGATAGAAGAAAAGTTTGATTGCATTTTAATTTATAATAACAATAACTCGGTTAAGATTTGAATTTCGATTTCACCATAACTCCGAGAGAAACTGTTATTATTCATTGTTCCACGTAGGCGAAGAGATAGTAATTTTCGCAAGCGAATCAAAACAAAAAAAAAAGAAAAAGCTCATACTTCCTTCTTCTCGCGATCGTTCTCTTCTATCAACTCGTCGACCTTCTGCTTTTTCGCACCGAAAAACGGAATCCACGAGTACCACGACGATCCACCATTCACGGATTTGCTAATCTCGTCCCTTTCCTCGTCGGTGTGAACAATGCTAGTCTTTCTTTTGCGTATAGTTCGTCTTGGATTCCGACGAACCTCTTCCTCCTCGTACTCCTCGTACTCGTAGTCGTCGCTTGGCTCGCGATGGGAATAAGCACGTTTGGCACGAGCTACATCCTCGTATAGACTGTCGTCGCTCAGAGGAATGATTTGTTTCTTCGCCGGCTGGGATGGTGAACGACGCGGTGCTGCTGCTGGTGCTGATTGTTGCTGCTCGTGCTCGTCATCGTAACGATGACGACTGCTCGAACGACGCTTCAAACGATCGTCGTCCGCGCTCTGAATGTTTTTTTTTCATTTCCTTCGTTAGTTCGCTTTTGACGCGAGAATGCAACATTGAGATGGCTGCGAGTTAAACCTTTGAGGTTGCATGTTCATAGACTCAAATTATTCAAATATTTGCACGTTAACGTCTGTCAAATTTCTAGTCTATCGGGCGCAAAATTAGCCCAAAGGTAGTTTATACGCTGGCGCGTCATCTCAATGCGCGAATCCCATAGTAACTTTGATACAAGCGAATTATATTATACGATATACCGATGAAGGCGACAGGTGTCTCGAGCGTTGACCTTCCGGTGAGCCCATTCTCCGTCTAAGCCCATTGTCATTGTCGTCTCTCTTACTCCTCGCCGGTGCTGCTGCTGTTGCCGTTGCAGCTTCTTCCTGTCGTCGAGGTGACGCCGTATCACGTCTATATATATACATACATACACACACGTACGTTCAGTCGATCGATCGAATGTAGGCCAGTCAAATAAAAGCCAATCCGTGTTTGTTTGATAAATAACAAACCTGCTGACGGCCGGCGAACGAGTTCGCGATCTTCTCTCCTCCAGACGTTCCGTATCTTCCACCATACGCTCCATTCGAGCTCGACGCTCTTCCTCCTCGTCCATACTTGGCGATTCTACTACTTCCTCGTCGTCTGCTACGCTCGTCACCGAATTTGAAGAAACAAAAAATTAGCTTGCTTTATCGCGATTAATTTGACGCGCGACTGCGAGCTCTGCGCGATGTCGAATTTATTTCGAGAGTGAGAAATTTATCGTTTGGCAAACTCGATCAATTCGCGAGAGAGCAAATTACATGGATCGTCGAATATTTAACTATAGCGAAATTTAGAATGTTTCTAGCGTGAATTCGAATTTTATTTAACTTGAGAGTGAAAAATTGATAAGCGATATTCATAATCTCTAAATGTTCGTATGCACGAGTTACTAAAAATAAAAAAGCTTTATTCGGAGCTGCTTGCAATACCTCTAAATAAATGATCGCGTGTCTTTTAAAAAAAAAATGAGTCACTATGTAAAAAAATATATTCACTAAATCACTAAAAAACAAATAAAAAAAAAACAATATTTCTCTTTTCGCAACACTAAAAGGCACTTTCACGACACTAAAATTCCTACGGCACTGAATATAAATTGGGCTTGCTCACTTGACAACTCGCCGAGCGTCACTGAACGATTCGTGTACGCGTGTATGTATTTAGAATTGAAAAAAAAAAAAAAAAGAATTAGTGCTGTGATGTGCACATACATCGACGCTCGTCGCTGGCAGGCGTCTTCTCGCGGCGTCGGCTAGCCGCCGCGGCGGCCTTGCGTCGCCGGTGTACCGCGTAACTGTCCTCCATAATATCTCTATCGCATCCGCGTCGTACGAGCGACGCTCTCGCACTATTATATTCCGCGCAAAACGCGCGTTGCTTAATTTAAACTTCGAGCTTTTCGAAACTTCGGGAGTAGGGAGGCGTATCTGTGTGTGTGTGTGTGTGTGTTTAGGATATTTTTGGAAACTTGCGAAATAGCTGCGATTTTCTTTTCTCACGATCTCTCCGTTCTTTCTTGTTTGCTTTTTTTTTGTTGCAGGTTGAACGACTGCGGTGCGATTGAGCGAGGATGACATGTGGCTGATGCTGGTTTGACAATCTTTTTTTCTTTTATTTTATATTGAATGATTGACTTTTCATTTTATTCTTTGATATTTGGAATGTTTACCCTTCTCTCCTTCATTGTGTATAATTTCACGAAAACAAATTTTGTAATCATGCGCCAAGATTTACTATTATAATAATAGTATGACATATACGAAGTTATTTAAAATCTGTTTTAAGGAACTTTAGTTGTAGTAATTTATTATTTGAACGCATGATGTATAGTATATCATTATTGTGCCCATCTATTTTACTCTTCAATTATAATGATTGAATAATTTTTGTTAATGAACATATGAAAATGTATTATTTTAATATTAAAACGTGTTCACTAGCTATTTTTATTAGATTTGTATGAATATACTGCTGTAAATACAAAATCCAATCAAAATAATGATTATCTGTTCATTAACTCCTCCATTATATGAATTTACTTTGGTAATTTTTTATTTAGATAACCACATTTTCTGTTCTTTTGCGCATTCTTTTAATATGTATACTACACATTTATTTTATTTTTTAGTTACCTAACTGAAGCTATTTTTGTACACTAACCACTTATTACAATTTTTTTTTTGTAAAAAGCATGGTGAGTTGAATTTTTTGTTCCGATTGGAAAATTCCCTTTTTTTCATACATGTGTGAACTATGTATTAACATTTTTGATCAGATTAAACATCACCACTTATTAATATCTGTTGTTTTCAGACGATCCACTGCGATGAGGAAACTTTGAAATTAAAATGCAACTGGCTATGAATTTGTAAGCAGGATTAATTACACTGCCTGAACAGCCAATTAAATGATTTATTACGAGCTATCCTTCAAAATGAAGATCCGCTCTATACGTTGTTTCAGCAGCACAATGTAGTTACCGCTGCATCCGTCGGAGGAAACAAGCTTTAAATAGGTCATTTCACCGGCAAACCAAAATACTACAAAAATTGTTATCGCGCATGTAGATTTTAGCACCGAGGTTTACGCCAGCCTTGAATAGACTGTCACGTTTTTTGTAAAAATAAATAAACCAGATGTGCACTTGAATATATGTAAAAAAATATCGATATTTTTTACGTGTATACACCATTGCCAAATAACTTTTATAAGAAAAATAAAATTCCAAAACACCTCCAATATATCAATAAAAGCTACCATAATAAAATTTTTTCCCGAATCCCCATGTATCTTTTGTGATTTGTCCATGTAAAAATTATTAAATGTTTTTAGTTGAATTTGTACACAGGTTGTGGATTGTATGAAAATTCGTCCAACATGGTGACAGTGCTCATGTTACTTGTCTCGTTACATGAACAACATTAGTCATTATTTCTTTATTGATCATATATTCCTAAAAATTTTTAGATTCGAAAAATGCAAATCAATCAAATGTCTCTGGAACCAGCACCCCGGTTAAATCAAATGTTTCAGGTAATTAATTTATAATTATAAAAATTATTTTATTAAATAACATCGGGATATTGATTTACAGGCATAGAGGATATTTCTCCAGATCATGCTGTCCCTGGTAGAAGTTCAATGGGACAGTTTCCAGCATCTGCAATTAGACATTTGTATTCGGATCCAGGAGCCTCTACTTCATCTGCTGTGGGAATTCAGCCTTTTTATCAAGGTACTAATTTTTAATTCTTAAAATACTATCACAATGTTTTCTTTTTTTTAACTTGCATTGAATTTTGTTTAGTTGCAGCGCTGCCCGAATTCAGTTTGTCTACGGTCAATTCATCTCCCGTCGAGAAATGTTCCACAGATAATTCTACTGCCAATGTCCCAGGTATATATTTATCCTTATCAAAGCTACAATAGTATACATTCGAATCGAATTTATCGTAAACATTATTTTGTCAGGGTTTTACGATGATCTCTTGGTCCCTTGGTGCCAATTTTGTCGTCAATACGCAATTTCCGAGAACGAAAAGAAAAGTGAATGTTGCAAATCATGCTACTTCGGAGTTGTATACTTGTGTTCCAGATGCCATAGTCCACTAAAGACGTATGACCAGGCGGTTTTACATCTCATCAAAATTCACCACGTTCACCAAAAAATGTCTTGTCCAATTTGCGGCCACAAGACCGACGATATGTTTTCAATGTCTAACCACATGGTTCTCCATGATAGGATTAACGATATCTCAGAAGGGGACAATTAATTTTTATGGTTGATTTGATTTTTTTTTCTATAAAAGTTCTTAATAAATTTGACGAGGGATGAATGAGAAAGCTCAGAGTGTGAACTTTAAAATATTATTTTCAAGACTAGAACTTTCAAATTTTTATGTATGTTCCTTCTTTTGACGATATGTATCAATTCTTCTGGTAGAGAATATGACGTTAATTTTTTTTAATAAAGAATTGTAAATAATGTATGTATGATTTTAATCTGGCATAATGTGCCTATGAAAAGTGCCGTTGATCTGAAATAAAGTTTTTCAAATTTCAATAAACTATTACCCTCAAGTTAATTGAAATGTATTAAATTTAATCATTATGTTACGCTAACTATTATTTTTCATACAGGAAATAAAATGGAGAAAAGAGAGGTGCACTCTACTATATAAAAAATTCATCTAACAACCAGGTTAATCTTTTCAATGTCATTTGTTATACTCTTATATTTCCTTATCTTATTGCACTTTCTCCTTCCCCACTACTACTTTCATAATCATTCAATACAAATACTACCAAATATATGATACTTATGTATAATACAATAGGATAATAAAAGGCGATGTTTGATGTTTTTATTGCTTCAAAAATAGTATTAGTGATGTTAAGTGATTTGCATGCATTCTATGTTATTATTTTTTATTACAGTGATAATTTATTGATTTTGAAACAATTTTTAAATTTATTTACTAATCTTGAATGCATTTGTATTTATAGCTGCAGTTCCGACGTTCGAAGAAATAGATATAAAAGCGGAGTACGAAGAAATTGAAGAAATTGAAGAAATTGAAGTTGAAAGTGAGTTTTAGTTTTGAAGATTCTATAAATCCTTTTATGTTTGCAAAACCTGTATTATTTTCTAAGTGCTTACAATTGCATGCTTATTTTATTATTTTTGTTGAAAATGGAACTAATTTATCTATATTTTTAGGTGACGATGAGCCGCAACTGACATTTGAAAAGATAATCCTTCGAAAAAAGAAGAATATAATCACTAAAGTTCCATCTAAGAGATCATCTGTGTACTTTGAAACGGGCAACGTTATATGTCAAACTTGCAATAAAAAATTAAAACGCGCAGATGCAGAAGTGGAAGTAATACCGAATGATATGCGTGCGTTGCCACGTTTCAAATGTAAAGTGTGCCAAACGTATGTCAAATATAAATGTTCGAGATGCAATGCTTTGTATTCGAACCGATTCAAGTTGAGATCGCACAAGCACATTCGTTGTAAACAAGACAATAAGTAGCATCAAATTGTTTATGCTTCGATGTTAATCTAGAAAATCGAAGATTTTAACGTTTAGCCAAAATTATTTGTTTAATGACTTGTCAAAGGATGTGAAAATATAATCGAAGAGCTGCGTAGAATAAAGGTCCAATTTGTATTTTATAATCAATTATACTTGGAACTTCATATTCCACGCTGCTTCTCAAAATTCATTGTAATGATGTAAAACTGCACCATAAACTGTAAGCGTTAGTGTATTAATAGATTGTGAATGTCATATAGTGTCTTATTAGCTTCAATTCCCGTAACAATAAAAATATCAAAAATAGAGTATACATTTTCAATATTAACGACAGTACACCGAAAATTTAAAATAAACTTCATTATTATCAACATGTACTTTTTTGTATATCAGAATGTAGCAAATGTCATCATTAATTTATAAACACGTGTCTATTATTAATATGTTTGTATATTTCAAATATTCAATGATGCTGTACTCAAAACTTTATAAATAAAATCAAGTTTTCTTATATTGGACGTCATTTATATCAAGAACTATTCATCATCATTTATAATTAAATTTCTGTTTATTTTGGTTCATATTATTTTTGTTAATAAACTGTTTTAACACGTAAATGCTCTTTTCGAGTATTTTTTTTTTATTATTGTGTCAGTCTTGCTTTGTTAAACAACAAATACTAATATCTATATAATAACTTAAACATATTTCAACAGGTAGTCAAAATTACGTCGATTATAGGTATAAACATTCTTCGAGCAAATTTTTGGATGATGTAAAAATGTCACGTAGAAAAATGGAAATTTCAGAAAAGCTAAATAGTTCTAACGAAAAATTAATTGAATTTGCAACAGATATTCAATCGCAATCAAATAAACATATCCAAGTCAATGAAATTTACTCATTAGCTCCAGCGACGTCAGAAAATAATCTTAAACTAATTATAAAACGCGAAAAAATCGAAATTTCAGATAATAATGACTTAGAAGAAGAACTAATGATTCATTATGATGGTATACGATGTTATTTAAATGTATTATAAAAGTAATTAGTAAATTATTTTTATTTCATGTTTTTTTTTGCACTCTAGATAAAATACCTGATCCATTGGCTACTAAAATAGAAGTTTGTAAAGATAATTTGCTTCGAGAAAAAATTGAAATTAGATGTCCAGAATGTGAACGAGTCACGAAAAGATCAAATATATTATACTTCCGAAAACAACCTCATAGCTGTAAAATTTGCAAAACTAAACTCATATTTTGTTGCCCAAAATGTAATCTTACGTTTAAAAGTCACCATTACGCACAGAGCCATATTGATAATATTTGCGAAAAATCAAAAGATACATTTGAATGTTCACGATGTGATTACATTACTTATTCCGATCATCATTTACAAATGCATATCCAAAACGAACATAATAGTAATTTGACAGTTGGCGACAAATGTCCTACATGTCAGAGGAATTTCAAGTATTTGCGAGCGCACATGAAGAATTGTTGTGTGAAACAAATTTTCGATTGTTTAGTATGTGGAAAAAATTATAAAAGTGAGCAATATTTTAAGTTACATGTAAAAACATGCGGCAAATTCGAGGCGTAATTGATCAGTTTTTCTTATTTTTCAAAATTTAATTATACTTTTTTAAGTTTGACCTACTAAACTAGTATTGCTCACTCAGCAATGTATAAATTATTTTAAAAAAGGGAGGCTTTTGGTTTTTTTTTATAGTGAAATATGTTTAACATTTTCGTTTAGATATGTATATAAATATTTAATTTATGTAACTATATTGTATTGAAATTATATTTTATAACAGTTAGTGTTATTCATTCATCTATGTATGTATAACTGGAGTTAGAAAATTCATCTCTTTGTAACAACACCTATTTCAGGTTGTTATTTATAATATTTTATTCTTCAGAAAATAAATATTCACTGCATTCATACAGTTTGATAAACTTTTTCCCCTATCCTATTCTTCTTAAATCTATCAATATATTAATCATACGCAGGTTTGCCTAATTATTTCTCCTAATGTTTGGAAGAGGAGAGAGTATTAAGCAATTTTTTCCTTCTTATATTAATACATTTCATTTTTTCCACGATAAACTCCTAATTATTCACTTCAGCGCTTCAGATATTTTACATGCACTTTTTCGAGCTTTTAATCATTGAGTTGGCAAAATTATTCATGTCCAAAACTGGAACTAAAATTTTCTTATGTTCTAGACATCAAGGAGGAAGCAGTTGCTCCTGTAGACTTTGTTGAAATAAAAATGGAAAATATATTTTATAATGACGACACCTATTACATAGATGAAACAAAGATTGATCGTAAGTGTTAGTTAAATTATAATAAAATATTTAATTTATGTATTTTCTAGTTCAAAAGTAATTTAAAATTTCTTAATTTTCCAGATTTTCCAGAGCCATCCAGTGTTTTGAATAACATTTTCTGTCCAAAATGTAACCGAATGCTCATTTACAGAGAAGAAACCACAAGTAAAAGAAAGAAAAAAGATTATAAATGTCTTACATGTGACACACCAGTACAATACCTATGTAACAATTGCAATACTGCTTTCTTCACTTATGGCGCTATTTGGCATCATAGCCGATTTATATGCGGAAAAGAGCCTCAGTTCGTCTGTCCAATGTGCAATTATAAAACTTTTTATCAATCTACTTTAAAATCTCATTTTAGAACCAAGCACAAAAATTTATAATTGAAAGAAAATTTGCACACGGCATTCACATACTTATAAGTTTTTTGTGCCTCAATATGTAGAACTTCGTGTATGAGTTATTGAACAATAAATATTACATTTTTTATATTGTTCTATTATTTCTATACATATGTTAATATTATTATTGTTGAAATCCTATTAAATTATGATTTTCCTCCAGTTTTCTGACAAATTTCAAAGCCTAATAATCATTTTTGCGAATTGCTGAAAAAACGCACGCTTGCTATTTTTATTTACTACATGGTTGCACTTTTTTGGTACTTTGTTTTCTATCACCTCCCTGGCACCCATTACTAGTTAAAACTATAACACTAAACAAATATTTAATCACATCCTATAGGATTGAACTACTTCGCTGACATCAGTTCCACACAATCGTGTAAAAAAAGTGAAGATTTTGTACCATTCGAGGAAATTAATTCGGAAGAAGCATCACACTCTCAATTTAATGAGACTGAAAATGTAGATATTTTAATTCGAGGAAAACGTACGTTCAACCATAATTATTAAATAACTTATAAACAAAAAACGTAGACTTTGTTTTTTTTTTGTTAACACGAATACCATTTTTTTTTCAATTTCAGGTTATTCCGCTAGAAAATTTAACAATATATTGAACAATCTGTGGTGTGCTGCCTGCGACAAAATACTCAAATACGAAAATGTAATCGTTTTAGACACCAACCCTTACAAACTACAGTGCAGACACTGTCAAACATTGATACAATATTGTTGCGATCAGTGCCATACTAAATTTTCAACTTACGCTGCAGTGTATAATCATGTTCGAAACGTTTGCGGAAAGTCGCCGGAATTTTCATGTTTATACTGTGATTACCAAGCTTACCGAAACTGCGATCTGAAGAGACATCTTCGCGGAAGACACAAAATTTCTATTTGAATTATTGAGATTTTCAAAAATAACGTCTATCAATTTATTTTTATTCTTTATAGGTAGTCTACGAGATGCTCTGCAAATGATGTTCGATTGTAAATTTTATTATTAATTATGCTCAATGTGCTTTATGAAAAATAAGAGAAAAGATTAAAAGCAGATAGAAATTAAAACTCTACATATGTACATGTATAAAGGAATACACAACTTTCTATGTATATTATATTTGGAAATTATGAAATCAATAAAAATGCGAAAAAGTTAGTAAATGCACGGTCTTTCCATCAATTACTTGCCAACCCTCACTTACGCATATTATTATAAGATTTGATGCAACACATGAAACTTAAACGCAAAGGTGTAACACGTCAATATTTTTTTCATTAATTTTAAATATTATTTGCCGATATGAATAAACAATTTTTTTTTGTAATGTAAAGTTGATACAATTGCTTTAAAAAGAATAAGAATGGAAAAAAATAGCTTGATATGATACTTGAAATGACGGCGATGTCAAGTGCCATACTTAATTTGTATTCAGAATGGGCGAGATTTAAAATAAATTGAATACACACTGTTTTTCTGTGTTATAGACTAACCTTGCTCCATTTCTATTTCTACGTTTGCTGTAAATTTTTCAACTACGCAGGAATTCGATGTTTATAGTTTTATTTTTCATCGTAAAATAAATCTATGTATTATGGCTATGTTCATTTGCAAAGGTTCCAAAGTAACGATGAATATGTTTTTTTCAGATTTCTACGATTGCTCGCCTAAATTCATTCTAGACCGAGATATCACGTCGTTATAGTTGATTAGATAAATCGTATGATTGAGAAAGCTACAGCCGTGAAATTTTTTATTTTACAATGAAGATTGAATTAAAACTACAATGAAATTACACTAAAAGGATTTATTTAAACTTATTTAATAAAATGTTATCAATAATTTTTTTTAATTTATTTTCTTTTGTAATATATTAAACACTACTAATGATCTTATTCTGATTGTGAGCTTATTGTCTGCGTCGTCCAATGCATATACATTTCAATATAAATATTTGATTAGTTCACGTGCTAGTAGTTACAGACGGAATCTATAGAATATTTTTTTGTCCATTAAATAGGTTGCGAATCACCAGTTGACTCCGAAGAACGTACAATTGATTTTGAAGATTTACAGTTGAACATTAAAGTAATTGATAATAATAACGATCAAAATGTGAAAGATGTAACATCATTCCAGCACCAGATAGTTCATGAACGTAAGTTTTGTCTGTTCCAAGATAACAAGATAGTAATTTGACTCGACTGATCAGTTTAAATTTATCTCAAGTAATTACATTTATTGATGAATTTTCCCTATTTATTACAGAAGAGTCGCAAAGACCCATGCATTTTCTATGCTTAAAGTGTCACGCTGAAGTCAATGAAAAAGATCGTATCTGGATTGTTTACACTCGTCAATACATATGCAAAAATTGTCACTCAACGCTCCATTACGCATGCAAAGTTTGCGAGATAACTTTAGATTCTTTTTCAGCTATGACCGATCATTGTAATTCAAAATGTGGCGAGAAACCGTTCGCTTGTTCAAAATGCGCTTATAGATCTTGTCATAAATATCACGTTAATAGGCACATGAGAAATGTTCATAAAATGTAAAGATGTAAAATACACTTCAAACACGCTCTTCATTTTTTATTGCAACATCTGTCGATAAATCTTTCACTATATAAGTATTTCAGTTGAATTGATATGTTGTAGTTCTAAAACATATTTTGTTTGATTTCAATGTTAGATGTTTTTTTCTAGAGTGCTATTTGTATTTTATTTATTTGTAATTTAGTGAGTTTTTAATCTTTGCCATCTGACCTTTGCATTCTCTCACTCTGCACGATAGAAATTTGTAACGTATCACTTATGACGACATTAATGATCCCTCAGCAGGTAGCCATCAGCGCTGTTACACCGACGTATCTACTAACCAGCCGTTACTTTTTCTAACCGCCATACCTTTGATGATCAATCGAAGCACAGAATCATCGCAAACAAGAACAAGAGAAAGTGAGTTTCCACCTACGTTTGTTTGTCATTGTGTAATCATACATTTTCCAAAATAATTTGCCGCATAATTTTTCGTTCTAGAGCAAGATTTCACAATGTTCGATATGTCGTGCCTGACATGCAATAAAAGACTCGACAAGGGTGATATCAGAATACAAAATAATCCTCGTCGAGCTTCGTGTCTGAAGTGTTTCAAGGAAGTACTGTACATTTGTAAACGATGTAACCAGCGATACGACAAGTATAATACGATTTACACGCATTTGCGATATTTTTGCGGTAAACAGCCGAATTTGAAATGTCCTTGCTGCAGTTACAGAGCTTACACCAATGGGAATTTGAAGAAGCATATTCAACGGAAACATACGTTTATATCGAGCCAAAAAGGATTGTCGAATATGTAAAAACTGTAAAGTCAAAAAAGCTTTTCATTTTTATAAGATGATGTTGTAATTTTTGAACAAATATCTGTGGTATGCTAAAAAATAAACTCACTTAGAAAAAAGATACTTTTTGTACATTTTTCTGTACCAACCATACTTCTGTAAAGCGTTTCTAAAAAGTTTGATAATTGAGTCAGGCAAAATATGTCAAACTAACGAGTGAATATGTAAATTTGTTGTACAATAAAAATACAGTTTGCCCTATATTCTGCTTTGGTGATTCGACGGATGCGAAAAGAACAGTTAAAACGCAAAATACTCACCTTTTTTTTTAAAGCGCCCAGAATAAAATATCGCACAATTTTATCATGAAATTAGTTTATGAAGTATTTTTCACATGTACTGGATCGTATAAAAAGGTTTTTACCCGGGTAAAATTTTTTTTTTGTTTCCTCTTGGCTTTACGCCAAGCCAATAAAAAAGCATTATGAGTCAAGCCGCGGAAAAATTGTTTCGTGTTATTTTTTCTAAATCCCCATCGAAGTTTAAAACGACAATTAGCAGCAAAAAATTGTTGCTTTTTTTTGCAAATTCTATTTTTATTAAAGCTAAGCATGCTACAAAATACATCACATACATCATGGTAATGGTCATCAAACTTCATTCAAAGATTTCGTGTCGCAAGGTTTGGTTTGTAAAAAAAAGTAAATATATGGGTCAAGAAGTCCGTCAATAGCACTACTCGTTAATGTTCGTAATTAAAGACTTTGCATGTCTGAATTTAAAATACGTTCTACTTTCAGCAGATTGTAGCCTATCGGGTTACGTGTATTATCAAGATGTCAGTATGGCAAGTTTTGCAGAGTATGGTGCAGGTATCAAAACGGCAACTGCGATAACATCACCCAACAGTATCAATTTTCACGATGTAGAAAAGATGAACGATCAAGGTAATACTTATTTGACAAAATGCATTTTCTTTTTAGATTGCATCGAGCTCATTATTCCATTTTTTGTTGATGTAGTTCGTGTTACGCAAAATGCAACCCTGACCGCTTCGGCTATCAAATTGAAAAATCTTAGAGACCTAATGGGTATGCCTTTATGTTCTTAATTGACACGAATAGTTTAACGAACGTTTTATGAAATTATTATTTTCGTTTTAGACGACAGCATTCTGAACTACATATTTTGTCGCGATTGTAACAAAATGCTCGGTAGAGATGATATTTTTGCGTCGAAGAAGCATATGTACAACTGTAAAACGTGCGAAAAGCCAATTGAATATTTTTGCAAAAATTGCAAAGCAATTTATACTGTTTACATGAGCATGTACGGCCACAGCAAGCAATGTGGCAAATCGCCGAGTTTTGCGTGTCAGATATGTGATTGCAAATACAAAAGAAAGAAGAATTTGCTATACCACATGAGTCATGCGCATAAATCGATGCAGTTTGAAGCCAAATGATGTTGAAGGTGACGGAGACCGAATATCAATACGCGAGAACTGAGGCAAATCGTGACTTTGTTGACTTAAAAATTCGAGACGCAGACAAATTTGAACGAAAATTGGTGTGTCGACTCTAAATAGTATTAAAATTCATGTAATACAAACTGGAAGTTACTCGAGAGAGCGACGATCGTAGAAAAGCATCGAGCTTTCACCGTCGAATCATGATTGCACTTATCAAACTGTACGGATATGCTTTGACGCGTTGACTTTTGGTGGACATACGCGTTCAAACGGCAATAATCTTCCATCTATTCACCAAGTCGTATGTCCGTCAGTGACCTAAATTCTGATTTGTGAATTTGCGACAGTCGCTCGAGCGTATAAAAGAAAGATAAATTTATTATGACGTAACATATGTATTTTCGCATTTTCGCTCATAGGTTGAATTTAACATGGAGATCTGATAATTAGTCAAATATTAAGTCCATGATGTGAGTTTAGTATTTAAATAAAGAATGAAAAATAGTAGCAAACTTAAAAGATATGAATATTTGCTTCTCATTAACATATTTAACAAAGGAATCTAAACACTTTTAAATATTCCGTTTGTTCAATCTAACGAGAAAATTAGTAGACGAATTTTTTATTTTCAAAGCCTACGTAAAAATCTAAAAAAATACTATTTTCCAAGGATGAAATACGCAACAAAAGAAGATAACGTGGAATAGTATTTTAAAAGGTAAGTGCTCCTACAGAATTGGACTCCTTCAATAGGGCAAGAGTTCACTTCTATACATGATCGATCGATGCACCAGCCACCCCAAAATAGTAGTGACAATTTCGATTTAAACATAGTACCGTAGTAAAAAAAAAATCGAACACAGAAAAAAAAAATCTATCTTTAGAGTCTATTTCGCAAAGTAGTACACGGACCTCCCGCGGCCTATTAGAGATCCGCAAAATTACATTACGCGCTCTGGCGCACGTGTGAATATTGCCGTGGTGCACAAATCGCATCGTATATATAAATATACGATTGTCTGTCGTAGGATATTGCGTTCTATATATACTGTGCCGAAATTGCATTGTTCGTTTGTTCGATGCCATAGTCAATTTGTGGCCGCGGCCGCGATGGCAGCGGCACAGGCTGCGTTCAAACTAATCAATAAGTCATTATTTCGTTCGCCAATGTACAGACGAGACTTAACAAAATAAACACTCTGGCGAATAGTAATTGCGGGTAGATTTAATTTCGTTACGATAACATTCGAAAGGACTTTTCAATCAGAGACCGCAGTACAAACATCATTGCGTATACATTATTGAGTTTCGAACAAGTAGTGAAAGACGAGTACAAGTCAGACGAGAAACGAAGAAAATAAAAAAAAAAAATGAAAATTCCGCTTGAATAATCGAAACGTTAAATATATGAGCAAATCCACAAAAAAACTGCCGTAATGCGAGAAAGTATTTTCAAATATTCAAACTGGGTGCACCATCTCCTCCTGAAATGTGACACCCCCTTTTTTGCTTGTGACAGTATCAAAATCACGTACAAACTCTGACATCGAAAAAAAAAAACGAAAATCTGCGGTTTTGTTGTTTTTTTTTAAGGTTTTTTGGAACTTCATAAGAAACGAAAAATGTTAGCGTTAATCTGACTTCAGAATCGAATTCAAAATACGTCGAAAACCATATTTTATTTTTTTTTCTATATTGAATTTTGTTCCAGGTAGAGCTCTGAAAACACGAAAATTTCATGAAACATGTGAAAATTGCATAGTTTTGAGTTTTTATGCGTTCTTATTT